>WEKY01017886.1:9220-64225 GCA_013390045.1 Picathartes gymnocephalus | reverse complement strand
TGGGATGGGTGTCACGGCTCTGTGGGATGGGTGTCACATCAGGCAGACACCTTGAGCTGTGTCACATTAATCCCCGGAGCTGCTCACCCTCCGTTTGCACCGGAGCCCCCCCAGCACCGAGCGCTCGGAACTGCCACCCAGCTGCAGCTGCACATCAGAGACAGCCCTGCACCTGCCCAGGCTGCACCCTGCAGTGGGAATTGTTCTCCCCGGTCTGATCACAGGACACTCCTGGCTGCCTGGGCTGGATGGTCCTGACGTTTGGAATACAGATCCGTGAGAAGCGCGTCATGTTAACAGAGCACTGCAACAGTCATGCTCTGTCTCAGTTGATGGGGGAATTGCAGCACGCAGGGTAATTCATGTTGACAGTAAGAACTTGCAGATAGGCAGCCTAAAATGGTGAAATCATTATAGAAATTTATTTAACTGGTTGAGTGGCCATAGCAGATTGGTTGAGCCAGCCAAATCTGAAGACTCTGGAGGAGGTTTCTCCTCTACTGCTTTTTTCTTTTAAGATTAATTTTTGGCTGGTTTATATATCTTTGGAACATGTATTTTTAAGTCTTTGAATATTTATACTTATGGCAAGGTTAATAGTAATTGATACAATATTAACTGTATATTTTCATGTCTGTTCAGACATGGAAAGATTTTATTTTCATGGTTGTATTTTGAGGAAAAATACTGAAAAGAAGACAGTCATATAATTGAAAATAAATCCATTGAATTTTCTTTACGTTTCGTTCTCTTTAGAACGTGTTAGCAATTTAGTGAATAATATAGTTTCACAACTTGTTTTAATTCATCCACAAAATACTTTTCAATTACTTGTTATTTTGTGATTTTAAATCTCTTACCTGTGACAAAAATTAGAGTTTTGTTTACAGGAATTGGATGAAGATGAGGAGCTGCCTAAAGTGTTTAAACAATGCTCTTCTATTAAAGAACCTATTTTTGAGTTTCATTTCCTTTTTTTTCTTTTTGGAGTGAGGTTTTGCAAGCTGATCTCATACTTTTCCCACAAACTAGGTATTAGCTGCAGCATTATTTTGCCTAATTAAAAGAGAGATGTGACAACCTGGGTCCGTAAGTGTAATGCAGGGCCATCCCTAAGTGAAGAACAAGAGGGATGACATTTTGTCACTGCATTTTGTTTGCAGGCAGTGCCAGCTCCTTTTGCCTAAGTGTGGCAGTCTAAGCTGTCTTCCTGCAGTTTTTGTTCGTACAGGATGAAGGTGGGTTTGAATGAGACAGGGAAGCCTGTTGGTCTGGCAATATTTGTAATGCATTTTTATTTTTCTCCAAAGCACCTGATTCCACAGTCAACGCTGTGTATTTATTACAGGCAATTGGCGCTGAGAAAGAGACCTGGGAGCACCTTCTCTTCTTGACTTTAACCGAACCCTAACCAGTCACCCACATTTATATATTTCCTTAGAACTTAATTTCAACAAGTTCTAGTCATACCCTCTAGGATCTCCATAATACAATTCTGTAGGTACAGCAAATTCTTTAAATCGCCGTTAGCAGCAGAGCACACAGGCATGTTACAGACTAAGCACGAGAGACCTAAGTCTGTAGAGAGATATATGCTTTGAGTATTATCCATATTAAAAAAGAGATATCCCAAACTTTGCATTTAAAAATACTTCTCTGAAGTGTCTCCTTTAGTGTAAATGCTGATATGTGTTGGCATTAAATGGTTGTGTGGAGAGCGCTCTATAGCCCGGTAGGGTGGGAATTCTTCCATTGTCAGTCTGGCTCTGCTTCCATCTGTGGCTTACTCTAGCTAGCTTTATCTCATGTGCTCTTATCTTGTTCATTGCTATTCATAACACATACTTTGTGAAGATGGGCCTTTATTCATAGGAAATATTTGCCAAGTTCCTTGTTCCTTTATGTAAAGGAACAATAAATACTATTTGAACATATATACCTTTGATTTATTTTCATTCTCAGTTTAATTATGCAGTGTATATTTTAGACACATATGCCAGATTCTTGTCATATATTAATTTGCCTTTGCATGTTAACAAGCACGAAAGGCAAGCAAGCAAAAACAGTATTGCTGTCTAGGTATCATCTCTATGCTGTGGTGATAGGTCTGCTTTAGGAAATGGTAATCCCAGGTGGTTGTCAGCTTCTGGATCATTTAAGGAAATTGTCTCCAAATATATAGAAGATGAAAACCTGGCAAGTTGTCAGCTGTGTGAGAAAAGAGATCTCTGACATTTGGCTCTACTCTTCTCCTTTTATTCCCCAAGCTCCTGCTGTGTTCAGCTGGGGAGAAAAAGGCTAGTTGTGTAGTTAGGTCGTGGTAAGCAAGTGGAGAGCATAAGGTGCAGTTTTCAGTATTTCTGGTAGCTGGTATAAATCCTGTCAGCTGGAACTGGTGTGTTCCAAACCTCTTCCTTTAGTGTTTCAGGCCATGGAGTTGAGCTGAGCTATGTGATAGTAAGGAAGAAGTAATTACTAAGAATTCTCTAAGCAAACTGGAAGTGCATGGATGTGGGATTGATGTTCTGATATGCTGCCACACAGGTACTGTTTAAGGTTACCACTTCTGATTGAAGTCTCTTTCTCCTTTGTATGAAAGCTGCATAATTAATCAGGTTGTAACGAATTCAGTTACTGCCAGTTTGTCACCTCAAGAGAGAAGTTATCAGAGCAGGCGGAAATCCAACTGAAAATATGGTCACGATTAGTATTTAGTATTTAAAGAACTCCTTTAACAAGTGTACTGTAACAGGAGGCACCTTGTGATTAGGCTGAGAAATGTATGTTGTATGGCTTGAAACACACCTCCGAAAATAAGTGGAACATGATACGAAATTCTCTTGCAAATTATAAATGAAAAAATACTTCTCTACAATACATTTTCCAGGTTGGCAATAGAATGTGTCTTATCTAGATAAGGAATTTGCAGCTCTAAATGTTACCGGAATTGTATATTTAGTTTTGTCTTTATTGACAAAAATCTCAGATTGTTTCAGTGTGAAAGATGGGTCAAGTATAATCTATGCCCTCAAAATCAACAATCACCAAACAAACCAATGTTTCGGCTTGTGATTTAAGTTGTTGCTCTTGGTGATCACTTACAAGCATTATTTGAACAAAGGTGGTGGTTTTGATGCTGTACACATCTTAAGTTATCATTATTGTTTGTGCTGTTTTCAGATGTCAGTGCTGTTTGAATCCTATCTGTAGTTCAGTAGGAAAAATCCATGGGTATGTTTGTTGCAAAAAAAAAAAAAATCAGATGCTAGGCATTGCTTTATTTGCTTAGGTGATTTTAAAAATGCTTTTTATTTACGTTACTGAGGGAGATGGTATTTTAACAGTGCCTGTTTTTTAGGGCTTCAGAAGGAGCATCCCAGTGCAAGCACTGCTCTGGTTGCCACCGTGTGAGTGCCTGGGCAGGTCACTGCCATGGGCTCGGGCGGAGGGTCCGTGCAAGGGCCTGGGAGCAACATCAGCTGGGTTATTGTGGCCCTTGTGAGCGGGGGTGTGGGCTGGGGCTGGCCCTGCCCCGACTCAGTCGGGGCAGATCTACAGGGTAATGACTTCAGCGGGGGGCACCGCAGAGCAGCTGGGGGGCACAAAGCCCTTCATCAGCACAGCTGGATCCGGAGCGAACATCTGTCTGTACTCTTAGACTCGACACTTCTGTTAATACTGGGGGCTGTATTTGCATTTGTTAGATTATTTTGGTAACAGTACTTTCCCATCTCTAGTGTTCCATTTCTTTCCATAATCCCTTCTCACAGCAAAATCAGTATTGGCAGTTCAGGAGAAACAGAACAATTACTTTCATGTAAGCCTTTAACAATTATTAACTTCCTGTACTTCCCCAGCAATGGTTATATGTGTAAGTCTCAGTAAAGAGCAGCTGTGGAATGGAAATAAAGGAATTACACAAAGAAGCTGTTCAGTTGTGCTGAGATTGCCATCGAAGAGCTGTGTGCGAGCTCCCTCCTTGACGCTCAGAGCTGAGGAGGAGTCCATGTGGCCGTATTCCCGGGATATTTCAGCCACGAAGCTCCTCTCTGTGCCTGTGAGGAACTGGATGGATGATGGGAGGGCAGGATATTTGAATTTACAGGCCAGTGCACACTTGACCATAACTGAGTTGATTGTAAACATTCTTATAATAATTTAATGACAGCATAAAAGCACAGGGAGGAGGAGCCTGCATTCAGAAAAGCGATGTTGGAAAGGAGGAGCCTTAGTAGCTATGAAGCTCCCCTGCTTACTCTTATTCATGTCTTTCCCTTTTCTTATATGTTCCCGATGTGCTTCAGAAAAACAAATCTTGTAATCATTTGCTTGGTTTTGGCATAGAATAATAAAGCAGACAAGTGTCACATGAATGATTGTGACACTTGTACAAATGTCTGTGAGCTCAGACAAGACAGGCAAGTTATGTTTTGACCCATTAACTATAGCCGTCTTAGGTAGAAAAAATGCTAGTTTATCTAAATAAGTATTTATCTGAACCATGCACTTCAGACTTAAAAATTTTGCAGAATCATAGCTTCTAAGATTAATAGTTAGTATATTAAAAGCATGTCAAAATGCATCATCGTTCCGTCTTTGGTTTACTGAGAAATCACAGTTTGGAGTGGATGGCGGGCAGGAAAACCAAGCTGGGTGTTTTGATTCCCTTTCATATTGATAGAGACCATCCTTTTGCATTCCTACTGTTTATCCACTCCATCATAATACTGTGGAAAAGAGAATGATGAAGACTTTGGGTATGTTATTCTTTGGTGTCATCAACTTCCCAGATTTCCTTTCAACTTGTCATAGTGTCAGGATTCTGGGCTGGTAGTAAGAATTTGTTTACAACATGGTAAATACATCTGTCTCCCCATGAAGGAATGTGCGGTGGCCTGGTTGTAGGGCTCAGATGAGATGCTACAAATAATTTATTTTGTCATTATTGATGTTGAAAAATTTTTAATTTTGATGAATTTTTTATAAAAGCTCCTGGACGGTATAAATTTTGTCATGTCTCAAGGTAATTCCAATTTATCATTATTTCCTCTCTAGTGTCAGTGTTTCTGTAGTTACATACCCCCTTGAAGCCTGATACCATGTGAATTTTTTCAGCCAACTCCCAGCAGCCTTATGGCAGAAGGATCATTCAGTACCTGTGTGTTGCAGTGGCTCAAGATTCTGATCCTCTGCCTTTGTCCCTGTCTTTTTCCTGACATGTTCCTTACCTTAGCTTTCCTTGCATAGTCTTAGCTTTCTCCACATAACAAAAAAAGTTAAATCAAGACTGACTATTTTAATTCTGGAGTTCATTTTTCAGATTTGAGACCTCCCTTGTGGAACAGTTTTTGAAAATTATACTGCTGTTAATGAATTCTCTGCTACTTGGTTTTGGTTATATAGATGATAATATGATAATACGTAATACAGCTCAAGAATTTTGGACAAAGAATGAAAGTTTTAACTATTCTCTTAATTTGAGCATGCTAATGGGTCCTCAATGTGCAACCTTTTATTCATGAGAATATTTTGGAACAAGATGAGCAGTCTGTGGCAAGTAATAAACAGATTGAATGCATGTTTGTGTAGACCTCTTTAATGGGAACGAGGAAATGAGGTTGGATGTGCTTAGCTAGGAGATAAAAAGCCCATCTAAGTTAAAAGACATAATAGGAGTAAAAAAGTGAGACACAGTTTTAGACTGAAATGAGAGTGAAGAACCAGCAGATTAGATTTGCCTTAAATCTATGATAGTTAAAATAACACCATTTAAAATTTTGAAACTGTAATTTACATGTTCCTTTATTATTATTCAGATTAATACTAAAAGGGCAGAAGTCATCCAAGGAACTTATGCATTAATTTTCTTCCCTTTCACTATTCTGCAGATTTGTTTCAAAATATTTTTCTAGTACCTTGAATTTTGTTGCTGTTTTTTGTTTTGACAAGTTTTCTTTCTCACTGTCTATTAAATGCTACTGAGAAATAAAGATGCTTTTACAAAATGCTTTCAAGCACAAAAGGAGATGGTTTTCAAGAGATTATTTTACATATTTACATATTTTACCTTAAGCATTTTGTAGTCACTGCCTACTGGTGAATGTATCAGATTTTTACACACACTTTCAAAATGAACCAGTTTGCTTCTAAGCCATTGCAAAGGGAGGAAATGAATTCTAACTTTTTTCACTTCATTTTCACATCCTCACATTTCCTTATTTCACATGGTTTAAAACAAAATGCCTCCAGCATTATTTTTCCTTTCTCAAGAGCAAAGTGAATGTGACTTTTCTAAGGGGGTCACAGGATGCCTCTGAGGCCTGTGGGTGTTACTGGACTGCTGCCTGCTTTCAGCTTAACTGAAGGGCTTGTCATAGTTTTCATCTCCTAAGAAATTAGCCCTAGGTGCTGGCCAGAAGCGGGAGAAGGCAGCATTATGAGTCCCACGCTGGTTATTTCCCACTGACATCAAATCCTGAGGTTTTTAAATTAATCCTACACAAAGACAACCCTTCATTTCGGTGCCAGTTTGAAATTAGACTGCAATAATGACCTTTTAGAGATGTCTCCTTGTTCAGATTGTCCCCTGTTGAAAGCTGACGGTGGCCCTTGCAGGCCGTGTTGACGCCCGGACGCTCGCGCGCGGTGGCAGGTCCCGTGGAGGTGCCGGCCAGCCATGGCCAGCGCCGTGACCTGCGTGGCCACCAACCCTGCCGGCCGGGGCTGGCCGGGCCCTCCAAGCCCCACAGCTCCAGCCCCACATCCGGAGGAGACAGAGGCTCCTCGCGGAGTTCCAGCAGGCAGAGGAGTGACACGCTGGCAGTAGGGGGCTTGCACGGGAGGGACCGGCTTGGCCATTAGGAGAAGTTAATTCTTGGCTCCGAGTGGCGATTGAAAGCATACCTTCTAATGCTGTGGCACCGGCTGGCAACTGGAAAAGCTTGGAAAAGGGAGTATTAGCAGCAACTGTTAATAGAAACAAGAAAGTGATTTAATACATGCTATCCCCAAGTGTGAAGTGGAAGCTGGCCCAGTCGAAAATGGGAAACGTGGAACAGATCTGCATAATGTACAAGAGATTTTTTGTCTATTGGAATAAATAGAAATTTGTATTGGTCCTAAACTAAAATTACTCTCCTAATCATTCCTGTCTTTTCACCTTGGGGTTTTGCATCATAAAACTGCATGAATTTACCATGTGCAGAATTGTCTTTTATTACTAGTAATAAATAGGTATGAAACTGGAGATGGTACCTCTTTGTAGTTAAAATAGATGTGTGTAAACAAAGGCAAGACACTGTATATCTATGAAAAATTATTTTGGTAACCATTACCCTTAGCACTTGGTTTTTCTACATTTAAGTTATGAAAAAAAATTGCCATCGTACTTTGTTTTTGTTAAAAGGATATCTGTGTTTTTCACTTGTAAGAATTGACTGCCCATTTTTTTTGAGGTTTTTTAATTTGGCAGTCCTCAAAGGTGGTTCCAACTGTATGAAGTATAACTTTGCTGAGACAAATTTGATTATGATTTCAACTATACGTGATATATGGAAATTTCAGCTGTTTAACCAACATCAGTGGCATGTTTTCCTTTAAAAACTGGAGTAGGTCCTGTAGAATGAGCACTCTTAATCTGTTTAAATACTCTACCTTTGACTATTCAGTTATAATTTAGTTCCATTCATCAAAACCAGAAAATATTCATTAAACATTTTATTATTTGATAGTGTACTCCACCATCTGCTGCCATGATGCACACAACTCTAGTTTTGAGAAATGCACTGTGAAATCAGTTTGAATCTGTAGATTTTGAAAATGCACAATATCCAGACATTTAAGCTTTCCTTTTTTTAATCCTTAGCACTGTTAGAGATTTCAAGAGCATCTTTACCGCATTTTATAAATTAAATATTTATCAAAATACAGACATATGAAAATTACTATTTGTATGTTTTATTTTTCTTTTGTGTATTAAAATAGTGGGATTACTTGCTTAATCACTTAGGGAGGCAGTAGAAAATTCAATCTCTTATTTTATGATCATTTCTCTTCTTTAATACATTTCACCTAGTTTAGAAGTATGGATCAGAAACTCACAAGGAAAACTGATGCCCTTTCCTGCAGCTAAATTAACAGGAATCACGTGGAAAACAATCTGAGCCTTGTATGAAAAGGGGAGCCATTAAAATTAGCCCTAAGCTATGGACTGCACCCAATATCGCTAGAACTGCACTCACTGCAGATGTGGAGGCTGGCTCTCAGGCAAACTGAGCTGTGTTGTATAGCTACAATTAAAATCAACTCCTCTGCCAAAAAATAAAAGGGAGGAGGGTAGAAGGAGAACATCAAAGACAGATTGAAATGTGTAGTTAGTAATAAGAGTGGTCTCCTCTTGAACCAAGCCCTGCAGCAATTCATGGCCCCCTTGTTAATGAGAAATTTTGACCTCTGGTTTGTAAGTTAAACTTGTAATCCCAGCTAATGAAGTAAATCAATCCCAACTTCAGTCTGTTGTTCCCATTTTTCTTTCCACAGTGTGTCTGGGAGTTAGTATCCAGGTCTACAAATACAGTTTGGGGGGAAAAAAAATTATACTGCTGCTATGTAACTTCTTCTGTTTTGCAGATTCACTTACACATACCTAAACTGCACAGATTATTTTTGCTTGTCTTTGTGCTTGTAAAATGTCCTGTTGGTTTTGGGTGTTTGTGACATTTAAATAATATGCCTGAGTTACCATTTTAAAGGGGAAGCTGGATTAGTAACTATCCAAAAATATTTATCTACAACAGGTTTAAGCTTTAGATATGTAGATTGATTTGAAATTATTTGAGGAGCCTTATTTTAATTCTTGCTATATATTTATGGGGATACTGATGATAGTTTTGTGTCAGAAAAATAGTCTTCCACTGCAGTCTCAATTCTAAGAGAAAACATTCACTAGCAATAGAATGAATGCAAAGCGAAGATGCCAATTTTCATAATGTGTGGATCATCCTTTGCAATACATACTTTTATGAGCCACTGAGTGACAAAAAACCCAAATCCAGCCCAAAAGCCCTGGTAAAGCCTCTGAGTTGATTCTGTGTCACACCACGTTATTAAGGAATCTGTAAGAGATCAGCAACTGATATAAAAGGAGGTGAAGTCTTTTTGGCAAAAATAAGGAGATGTCAGATTGATAATGTGATCCCTTAAAGGAAAACATAACCAGCTAGAGACAAAAAAAGACTTGTAGCTGCTTCATTTTTCTTCTGCATTAGTAACTGGTAGTGCTGTGGACCCTTCTGAACGACACAGACCCTTTTTTGTTGTAATATGTTTCGCTCCGAAGAGAGTTTTTACATTATTTTATGGCTGTTTAGAGCTACAGACACTGTTTTACGGGGGAAGAATCCCCCAAACTAAATATGTTTTTTTAAATGAAGGGTACACATGGTCCCCTCCTGCTGCATCTCTGCTCTCCCTGCAGCTGTGACCCAGAGCGGTGCGGACTTTTGGCTACCAAGATTTTGGCTCTTAATGTTAGTTTTTCATATCCACATTCCTGCAGTTTGGTCAACAAACCTTACCCCATATTACAGCCTTTTGTAGATGTCATGCGTTCAGGTTTCTGTCATGGAGAGGGAGCAAAGGACCACATGCTGCTGTATTTTATGCAGTTTTATTATAGGAAAGAGTCATTTTTTGTAGCAGTGAAGTCGGGGTCTCCGGGGAGTGCCCCAGTTCAGCAGCTGTTTTTCCTGGGCTGACCCCGCTGGTGCTGTGTTTTGGTTACCTCAGGGACCAAGCCTGGGCTGTTCTTTCTGGAAATAGGAGCTGTATTGTTTTTATGCCTAAAAGAGGATGATTGCTGCCTGGATTTGATGACTTGCTGCTGAAAGCCGACAGTGATTGCCTCAGGGCAGGCAATGGTCAGGGGCTGTTGGTGTGCCCAGAGGGATGTGTCCCCCCCGGCGGGGACACAAAGGCTCCTGCAGAGCTTCAGTGCGTGACCTGTCAGCAGCAGGTGACACCTGGCCCTTGGCTGCCCCTGGTAACGGATGGGCGCTGGGAGCCCTGGCAATGGGAGATGCAACCAAACCTGGAGAAAAGCCCCTTTGTAACTCACTGAAGGCTCTTCTGGTGCTGAGCCTTGCAGTGACAGCCCCTCAGTCAGTTCCTTTAAGCTTTTCTGAGAAAAGCAAAGAACCTGAACTGTGGGTCTGGAAAAAGAGCTGGGTGAGCAGAAGGTTCTGGAATAAATCGAGGAGTGGTTTGGGTTGGAAGGGACCTTAAAGATCACCTCGTGCTTTTGCAGAGGACCCACGAGTTGTGGAGAGTGGGATGCAAGAGGCATCTCCTAAGGAAAGGGAGGAAGAGCTTTTCTGTAAAGGAACAAAATATTAATGCAGTCCAAATATAGAGATTATATCCCCTAATAAGTATTAGCCTGTAATGTATATTTTTCCTAAGGATCAAATGTAGTGGAAATTTTTATTATTCAGAGTTCCTCTGTATCTAGAAGGACTATAAGTTTATAAGTAACACATTAATTGTTACCTGTGATCTTCAAAGTACACATGAAGGGCTAGATTAAACTGTATACTGTTTTTGTTTGTGATAATACTGCACAATCATTAACATCACCTGTATTATTCTTTGAAGGTGCTCATGACCCTCATAATGATTTGAAGTGGGTTGCTTTATACTGCTGCAAATCATTAGTGCATTATAAGTAAGACTTTATAATAACCTACTGTGTCTCACTACATTTAAAAGCAGCTTTGTTAATTGTGACAACAAGTGGAGAAACGCAGCAGCGAATCTGTTCTCAAGTGATATACCTTAGTATATGGAGGATCCTGTTGTGAAGAACTTAGAAAATAATCATGGTTTATTAGCTGCACAGTCTTTTCCCCTTTGTTTCTATTCATTTAATTTAAAGTGAAACAACTCAGCATGCAAAACTAAAATTAGCTGCAAAAAAGGTGTAAGTGAATAAACAGGCAAATCCATTAGAGTCGATGGGTTATTGGATCCCTTGCCATTCCTCAGATGGCGGCCTATTAAAAGTGGTAATGTCTGCCTCCAGCATGGCCCTGAGGCACAAAGAAGGCCAAGACAGGCATATTTCACATGCATCAGACACAAGAATTAAATAGACCAATGTTCCCTAAAAGACTGAAGTACATCTCTTTCTGACGTTCATCTCGGGCAAAAATTCATTGATCTCAGTATGTCCCTTGGCAATTATAAAATATTAAATCCAAGTCACACTTTTCTAGTTGGCTTAATTTTTTCTCTATTCACAGCTTTCTATTTGATCAATTTTAACAAGTTAGGAATAGCATCTAATAATAAAATAACTGTGGAGTGAAAAAGTTTGTTCATTTCACATTCTTATATTTTTATATTTAGTCTTTAGACCTGCCTGTCATTTTATTGTGTTTTAAATAAATTTGCACACTAAATAGATGAAAAGAATATATATTTATACGCTCAAAAAACCCTCCATGTTCTTCTTTGAATTAGCACTTTCTTTTTAAAGCTAGATATTTGTATGTGGCCACAGTATTGCAGTGAAATCTGTATTTTACAACTAAATCTGTGTAGTTAATCAGCAGCGTTTTTCTTAGTGTCAGACAGTAATTATTTCTGCTTCATGTTTCTCTTAATGTCAGGCTGGAAAATTTAATCTGGTGGAATCTTACTTCTGAATTAGTACTTACATGAGCATTTTTGTTTGTTTGTTTGTTTAAACTGAAATTTGTGTTTGTTTGTGTAAACACCAGTCAAACAAAATGAAAAATAACCTTTCAGAACCTGTATCTGTTCTAGTATAAATGTGGAGATTGTAGCATTCATTACAGAAGAACAAATGTCTTTGCTGATGAGAGAATACCATGGGGAGATTTTTTTCATCCAGGCATTCTACCTCTTGTGTTGTCTCATTCCCTTCCTGCTCGGGCCTCTCATCTGGCTGGCACATTACAGCCTTCCATTCTTTCAGTAAGCTCTTTGCCCAACAGCTGGAAGCAGTCTTGGCTGAGAAGATGTCAAGAAGAAAGCTCAGAGTCCTGGTTGGCTTTCAAAAAATGACAATTTTGATAATTTACTATCAGCAACATTACCCCGTGGAAAGGCAGGGGAGGCTAATCAGTAGGTCTTAAATTTTCACAAAAGCAAAATTTAAGGTTTTGCTTTACATCTTGGAAACAAGACCCTGTTGCCATATCAGTTTTTTTAAATACACCTAAGTTGTTTTTGTTAACAGAAACGTTAATGAGACGCGTGGCAAAGAGCGTGTGGCTGCCAGTGTAGCTCCTTTAGCACCGGTGCGGAGAAACGAGCGTGCTGCGCTGGGCGCGCGGTTTCAGACGCGGACACGCGGGATGTCCGGTCTCTGCTGGATGTCCAACCCGGCAGAGGTTCCCTTTCCCGAGCCCAGCGGTGCCAGAGCCGCGTTCCTGGCTGTGGCCACTGTCCTGCTCGGTCCCCTGCCCTTGGGGCCAGCTCACTCCCAGCACAGACAGCCCTGGGAGCAAAAGGAGGAGAGAGCACAACTTCTCATCCACGCCTTGGGGTTTGTCTTGCTGGTTTTGATTTTGTTGCTGGTGACGTTAGGTTGGTAATTGTGCCTGTCCCTTGCTGTGTCTTTGTACAGTGAATATTTTAAGAGGCCTCATTGGGTCTTAAAGGTGAATATAGTTACCAACTGACCAGCATCCATCTCTCCTGCCTAACAGAGGTGTAGGTATGATACAAAATTCAGCAAACACAGGAACACTGTACAGGTCACCCAGAATGACACTAGTTGTTGAGATTTTTTTTCCCTTTTTCATAGCAATTGTGATCCAGGTATTTAAAAGTCACTTCAAGAGCGATGTTACTCACATATTGAGGCTTGAAAAAATGCAGATATAATTTTCCCTCTTTAAAATTAATTTTTATATATTCTTCTGGAAGAGCCACATTTTGAAAAAAGTCTATAATATGGCCTAGACTAAAATGTTTGTGTATATCTCTCCATGTATATGTGCACATATAGACATATATGTGTAGTTATAAAATAATTTTTGCTTATGTATCTAATTTATTATCAGCCATTTGACAGAACATTATAAGCTGTCTCAAGCATGGCTGAGAAAATAAAATTAGAAGAGTTGTGTTCTGTGTTCGATGATTGTGGGTTGTGGGGTAAATGGGCTCTTTTCAGGTGCCAGCATTACCTACTTGATAGTGGGCTCTGTGCTGGACAGCCAGCACACCTTTATGAGCAACCAAAGTTTGAATTCCATTTCTTACCTAATGGGCTGGCATATAATGTAGTATTTATTAAAGCCATGATTCTAACTGATGTTTTGCCTAAGTACATTGGATCCAGAAACCACTTTTTGTTCAAAATACTGTTTCCTTTATTGAGTCCCTGCTGCCATCAACCATACACTCTTAATCTCATGCTATTTATCTCATCTGCCCCAAATATAATTTTTGCCTGTTTCTTTGAATTTATAAATTGCAGAACTGGGTTTGCTTTTGAAATCCACTTAAAATTCCATATTTCAAAATGAGACAAAGTAAGATGATTTTAACTATGCCTATTCTGAATATTTCCATGACTTTACATGATATGAAAAACTGCTCTTCTCCAGCTAGCAGTTTTATTTTATTCTACAGAAATAAATATAGCTGTTCTTATTTTTTAAAATTCTTTAAACATCAATTAATGATAGTTTAATCGGTTTTCTGGCTGTTTACATTTTTTTTCCTAGTCGGTTCTGCATCATGTTTTTGTACATTATATTATGATATAAAAGTAAAATTAATAGCTGTAAAAAGTGACAGAATTCTGTTGTAAGGATGTGCAATATTGTTTATTAAAATTACACTGCTTAAAGAACATTTTACTCAACTTCGTTTTTCTTGAACTGCATACTAATTTTAAAGGTCAGTGTGGTTAGTTACCATAGTAGTGACCTAAAAATAACCTTTCCAGTGTACCTGTATATTTCTGATCTGTAGTGTTAGCATTCAGAAATGTTCTTTCCCTTAGAGTTTCAGCAGCTAAATAAGTTGCAACCCCTTCAGCTATACTCATAAAAATTTGCTTCCAGACAACATGGTCTGTTTATTGTGTAATAATCGAAATGGCACTAAATTGCAATGATTGCTGAACACTTAGGGATTGCATTAACCACTTAACTGCTAAACTATTTTCCATTTTCTTCCTCACTGTGAAGTATTACATTGATTTTCCTCTTAGTTAGAGCTGCTTACTCAACCTCTGAGATGAACAGAATATTTTAGTAACCTCATACACTGTCATATTTTGAGTCAATCAGCAGTGACCTTGGCAAAGAATTTTCCGGAGATTTTTAAAAAAGCTATCAAGCAGAATAGCTTTGTGTGCAGCCATGTATCTTTACAGAAAATAGAGGGAAACACAAAACGTCTCTGCTAAGTGAGTTCAGTACATTATATGGAGGATTAAATCTTTCTCTTCTCCTCTGTGCTAGATGGGTTATCTCCTGTTACTTTTAATACACTGCTGCTAAGACAAATGGGTGAATAGTTGTGAGGCCTTATCCAGGGCCTTAATCACAGCCTGTAATGTGGTGCTGGGAGTGTCATTAAAAGTCTAAATACAGTGATAAGTGAAGGATTTTGGTAGTGCCACTGTATTCTTGGGGGGTGTTGATGATTTTTTTTTTGTTTTCTAACTGTTGTTTGTTAACTGAGGCAAAACACAAATGTCAGAGCAGCATCAGACTTCAAAGCTCCGTGGCGATTGTTAGCTAAATTAGTTGTGTTGCCAAATATTTTACTTTCAAATTGATTTCCTTTTTCTCTCAAAGGTTTATAGAGTTAAATTCTTGTCCTGTCTCTATCTGAGAAAACTTGTCAGAAAAAGCAGAGGGGTTTTTAGTTTGCGTTTTTGTGGGGGGAATTTTTTTTTTTTTTTTCCCCTAAGCAGAACCTTTCTGGAATCTTGCTGCTAAAAAAAAAGGTGGGGGGGGAAAGGCTGATACAGGTAAGGAAGAGTTAACTAGAAATGGAGCGGGGATGCTGGGGGGCAGCAGTGCTGCAGAACATAGCAGTGTTCGTGCGAAGGCAAGTCATTTCCCGAAACACTGCAGACACATGGCCCGAGGCGCTCTAAAACCTTTGGAGACCAAAATGGCTCGCAGGAGTTAGAAGTAATAAGGTGTTTTTCCCTTCTTTCTCCTTCACTGAAATTCTGTAAGGTTGCTATGCATTACCAAGGAACAATGCCACTATTTTTGTGTTTTATATGGGTATTAAGATCCATTACAATTTGACATTTTTAAGATTGGTTATCCTGTAGTTTGGTGTTAAATTGAAGTTGTTTGTTTTGAATTTAATTCTTTCATTTTTCAAAGGAAAAAAGGCAGCACTGCTGTGCTGATAGCTTACTGAAGTGTGCCAGGATTTGATGTTTGAATTTAATGCTGGCTATCCCAAACTATAGGCAAAATTATCTGTAAAATAAGTCTTGGGTTTTATATTTCTTTTAATACATTTTTTTTTTAAGTCTGAAAGGTGTTTTCTGGATAGCTTTTCACAATCAGGTTGTAGAAGATACTGCACATATAATATCTTTAAGGTATACAGTTTCTGGGATTATTTTTAACACACCCAAGTCGTACGTATTGTGCTTAATGCAACCTGCTTATGATTATTATAACTCTGCATGTTTGCAGCAGCTAAATAAACTCCACATCAAATAATTACTGCAGAAATGTTATTAGGCCAGCAGCAATGTTAAGGACATCTGTTAACTCTTTTTTTCAAATGCCCTGTCCTTAGTGTTTATTCTAAACATTTATGTTGTTAATTACTACTTAAGTACATGAAGCAGTCGTTCAGACAAAGCTGTGAAGAGCAGCTGAGGAGGGTGAGACAAGTTCATGTCCCGTTCAGCCTGCTCGGAATGCCGCCGTTGTGTGCCTGGAGCTCGCTGTTTTAGGGTAAACCGTGATAAACTGGAACAGAGCAATGGGTAACTGGCATAGATTTCCATCAGGGTGTTACAGCAATGTTCATTGCTGCAGCCAGTGAGGCCCTACCTCCATCAGCAAGGCAGAGTCTGAGCAGCTTTCCCCACTTAGGCCCTAAAAGTCTAAGTTGTTATTAGAGCTAGTGAAAAAAAAATTGCTATGAAACTTCCTCTGTCAGAAGACATTTTTGTCAAAGATAACATGTTTAGCAAAAATACATCTGTTTCAAAAACATATTTGTCAAGAAGGTTTCTCAGCTCTGAGATGACATTTCTAGTGAGAAAGTGAGTCTATTGCCGAGTGGTTGCAGCCCAGATCTGGGAGATGAAAGATGAATAGTGCCTTAACCACTGGGCTGACAAGTCTCTCTGCCATTCGTGTTTGTTATAATGCAGGATGAAAACATTGGTGAGAATTGAAATGTTTTCCGGCTTAGTCTTTATTATAAGGTAAAACATTACACAGTAGAACCAATTCATAGTTCTTTTAAATATAAATTCTTTACATTTGAAATTCACCTGAGACCAGAAGGTGTTTTGCCAACTGGCACCAAGTGTGGTCCAGGGCTCGTCTTCATTTGTAATTTAGTGAATCACAGACACCTGATCATGAAAACAAACAGGATGCTGTTTTTCAAAGGTTAGATGGAACTTGAGAGCAGCTCTGATAAATTAAAACAAACAAACAGTAATAAAAGGACCTGCTGCAATTCTCTAAAGACAGGGTCTGAAAAGTTTCTGTTGGGAAGTTTGCCGAAATACTGAGAGCTTTTCATCAGCATGATAGAAAAAATAGATGCAAAGTAAGGAATACCCCGTAACTGTTTTGTTTCTGTCATCTGAGCAGTATCTGATTTTCAAACTACATCTTGCCTCTGAATGAGATTGAAGTAAACCTGTAGTATATACTTAAGAGTATTGCCAGTTCAAGTGTTTTCTCTGCAGCTGAGTGTTGGCTCGCTGCCGCGTGGCTGTGGAGGATCACGGCTCCGAGAAGCCTCTCCTTCACTGATGCACCTGCAGCCAGACGGGGCACACAAATGCCGGGCTGACTGCCCGGAGAGCCCGAGGTCCAGGCTGCAGGCTGGCTCCTCTCCTTTGTCCTCCATGCCCTGGGCCACCCCAAGGAGGTCTGGGCCCCGCGCGGTGCCTCTCCCGTGGCAGAGATTGCCACAGGTGCTCCCCAGAGTCTGTCAGATAAGATCATGGCTTGGCCAGCTCCTGTTTATGGGCCAATGAATTATGCAGCTGGAGTAATTAGATGGTTTTGTTCTGTGAAGCAGGATTATGCTCCTGGGGTGCCACCTAGGAAAGTCTGTGAAACTGCATAATAAAAAAGTCATTTTTATGCAAAGGTGGAAATATTCTGAATGCAGGGAAGAACTGGTGAGGGAGGGCAGACCCGATGTCCTCCTGTATTCGGAGGGAAGAAGTGAAGTCCAGTTGTTAACCAATACAGCTCTTATTTCCCTTGCGTCCCACAGGGAGAGGAAGAGGCTATTTTGGCATAAACTCCAAAAGAAACAAAGTACTACTCTCTTTCCCCAAGTAGAGCTATAGAATATAGATCCATTTGTGTGGTTAGAAAACATGTGGTATTATATATTTAGGGACTCTGTATGTTTGTATGGGCACTGTATACCATTTGTGTAATAGGACCCAGATTACAATGAAAGTCAATATTCCTTAATTAAACCATAGATTCCATGATGTTCTTCAGCTGTGTGTTTTGGAAGACATTTGAGGTAACAGACTACTATGTAGTTTTGACTTCTCTAACCTCCATGCCTTATGTTTGTGCCTCAAGATAACATTGAATAACATATTTAAACTGCTCATGTGTGAAAAAGCAAAATTATATCTCACAAAGTGATTTCTTCACACATTCAAAAAATCGAATTCCCCTTTTGTTCAGATACTAAACAGGAATCCAAAAGGAAGCAATTTTTGTACACAAGATGTGGTATTTCAAAATGGAGAAGATATAAATACTTTTCATGAGAAGGCATTATACTGATTTTAAAAGTTGAATAATTTTACAAAGGTATTCTTTTACAAATGTAGTTTTCATTGTGTAGGCATTACAGTCTGGTTCAGTTGATAATGAGTCAGAGAAGTTTACTGAGCTGTTATGATTTACTGTTTTGAGTTGAATACAGATCCTGTAAAATAGTAATTGGTGATAACCATATTTGATTCTTTCTTCAATTTCATCATCCATAAGAACTGGTATTGTCAAGTGCTGTAGTAAAAAATAGAGGGGCATATTCTTGTGGCTGTGATTAGTATTTATTAAAAATATATTTATGTTTTCCATATGTCTGTGTGTATGTAGTAGTTTTGCATGGGTATGTATACATTATACCAAAGCCACAGTCTTTCATGGATTTTAATTACTATGTAGCTACTTTTTGAGTTTTTGTAAATGAAGCACACTTTAAATTAGAAGGCAGTCCACTAGATGAACTGTTCTAGCTAGAATTAGAGCTTACTTTCAAAGTCCAACATCTATATGAAATAGAACTTGATGACATGAGATGTAAGTCTTAAAAGTAAAACAAAATAAAACAATAAAACACCAAAACAAACAAAAAACCCTACAGCCCAAACAAAACACAAAACCAACAAACCCTAATAGTAATAAAAGCTTCAAATGTCTACTCTCAGTTTACAGAATCTGTCCAGTTTTCTGAACTTTGGATAGAACTTGGAATCATTGCAATAAAATTAACATTTTGTGGTTCATTATGATGCTACTGTTTGGGTTTTATGGTAGCAAGGCAGTAATGGGTTACAGTGATGGTGCTGTTTGTGGAAAAACCAAACGAGGCCCATAGCGGGAGATGGTTAGACAGGGACATCCCTGCAGTTTGCTCCTGGAAAGTATGGATCCACTGTAGTTCCACTGAAGGGGATGCCCTTTTCTAAATAAGAGCATAATAGAAACAAAGTACTTTGGAAATGAGTATGTAAAGGATATGGCAGGATCTCAAGCAGTATTTTTCAGAATAAAGAATGTTCCGGGCACTGGTTTATCTTATTCACTGAAAAAAAAAGGCCTGTAGCTCTGAAGGCATAATTTAAGACCTTGGCCAAATTAAGTCACCTGGGGAGCAGTGGAGGCTTCTGAAGAGCAGTCTATGATCTGGCTGTGCATTTTGCTGCAATTTAATTTTAAACGAGTAAGTAGAAGCCAAGATCTAAGAGCTGTGGCAGTTAACGGGAAAAGCTGATATGGGATTATTGAGGTTAGAGTTCAGCTAGAACAGATGGTAAAATAGTTATAACCTACTGTACCATATGTTGCTGCTGCATGCATTCAGGTAGCACATTATATGTACAGTGTGGAAAGATCAGGGATCCTAGCAAAGATCTGTAGAAAGCTTGAAAGAGAGCTTGAAAAACTGATTGCATAATAATTTCAGGCCAGGTTAGTGAGAAATATGTAATTTGTTAAACTGAACACCAGAACTCACCATTCCAGAAAGGGATACCAGAAATAAGGCATAGCACATAGCTGCATCTTTTCTAATTCCCAGAAAACGAAAATGAAGGTTGTGTTTCAGGAAGTCTGTTTCAGGCTCGTTAGATTTCAATTTCTGGGGAAAGTATTTGAAGAAAAAGCAAAATTCACAGCACTTGAACTCAGACCATTAAAAGCAGGTTACAATTTGATTTATGATTTTTGTAACTTTTAATCAGGGGCCAGATTGTCAAAAGAGCATGCTGTCTTATTGAGGTGCCAATGAAGTGACAAATTGGTCACTGGAAGCAACTGGAGCTTCACAGGGTTAGAGTATGTCAGAAAACCTGACCGCTGATCTGTAATCTCTGCTGATAATACTCAGATGCTTTTTAAGGAATCTGATGTGATACCATGCAAACAGGAAGATAGAGGACAAGAAAGAGAAAAAAGGGTTAATTAAGTCAGAGGTACTGAGAGAAGAAGTGGAATAGTAGCAAAGAAGAAAAATGAAGGCAGAGAGTTGTGATTTGGAGTGGTGCTAAAGAGCCTCTGGGCCTGAGATTCATCTCGCATTTTATAATGCTCGTGTTGTATCATAATGCACTGGCTCCTACTGGAGCTGCTGTGCCTCCCCTCCTACTGCCAGTGGTAAAAATAGGCCAGTAGCACCATTCCATGCTATGGAGCACACTCGGAATTGCTCGCTGTTGTTTGCCTTGGCTGTGCCTGTAATTACTGCAGTAATCCCCTCAGTGTGTGCTCCTGTGCTCAGCGCTTGTCTGCCTGGGTGCCCTCTCCCAGCATCTGCTCCCTTCTCACGCTGCTGCCATGGGTTGTGCCAGCTCCACTGCCTTTTGTTTAACTTAGCCAAAAATATCCCATCACGAGCCTCTGGTTGGAGCCAGTACTTTGGTAAAGGTTTTTCTTTTGTAGTTACAACCTTCTTTTAAATATAATATTCATGTGTGTTTTGTTTTGCGAGTAATTAGATCTGATAGACTTGTCAGTTTATACATTGATCACTGTCAATTGTCAGGACCCATCTGTAAAAGCTCTTCAGTATGTATCAGATTGTTGATTATGTGATTTTGTGTCTGGCTTAGACTTATTTCTATAATATATTTTAGGGCCTGTTTTAATTAGAGTTCTTTGTAGTGGCACACTTGATTTTGACTGTCTGGTTTTCAATTTATTTTAAATAATTAATAACAATATACGTTGGGGGTGGTTTTAATAAAGGAAAAGCGGTGATACCTGTGATATTTACTTGTTAAGTCTTCTTTTCTTGAGGTAGTCTGAGTGGTGTTCAGACCTATCAGAGTAGTAAAAATTAAAAGTTAGAGGTAACTAACAGTAGAGCTTTACCATCTGAAAAAACCATTTTTCTGCATCGCTATGTCTCTTCCATGATCATCTGTAAACTGAAGACATTTATTCTTTGTAGATACTGATATGGATTGCCCAATCATTTTGTTACAGCTGATTAAAGAATCTTCTGGAAAGTTTCTGTGATGCATTTAATTGCACTGTTTACACAGTGAGGTGGATCTGGGACAATTGTGAGTATGTGAAAGGGTTAACTTTACAAAAGACAAGTGTGTTTGGGGTTTTTTTTCAAATAGCTGTTTGAAATTTAAGGTTTATTCTTTGTAAGTGTCTTTAAAAGACTGTTTGCTTTGTGGTGAAATGGGCTGGAGGATGATAAGGATTTGGGAATTTCTGAAGTAAGAGGGGATTACAGGGTTTCTGAAGTGTAGAGCAAAGTTTAAATTGTCAGTTATGTGTTTATAAATTAAAATGATCTGCTTGTTACTCAAGGCTTGGCTGTTTTATTTTGTCTAATAATTGAGAGAATTGAAAACTGACGTTTAGAGGTTAGAGGACAGTATGAAGCAGAGGGTTGGTTTTGGAAGTTTAGGGGCAGATTAGATATGCAGTCTAATACTAGCTCTAGTGCAGAGCAATCAGGAGTGGTGGAGACATGCAGGTCACCAAGTGTATCTGCTTTGAGTCCTGGAGAAGTGATGCTGGCGTGGGGGAGAGGCAGGAAGGAGGAAAAGGAAAGAGCACTCGGTGACCAGGATGTGTAGGGCACTGTCTTCATGGTGTGGAAGGGGAAGCAGTGCAGGGACTGGGAACTCATTTAAGGTTACTGATGTCTGTAGGAATTTGTTTCCTTTTGGGAGCCTTTTTTCTTAGCGTTCTTTTCTGAACAAGCAAACCACTAACTTAAGAAGATCCAAGAGTGAGATTTAGCTATAAGAAATGTGAAGAAATCTAGAACTGAATGGCTGAATGATCTGTATCTTCTCCCTGCTGGACTCTATAATTTCTCTCTAATGTCTGAAATGCACCAGCCTTAATTATATTCCATGGTATTTGCAGTAACAGAGTGTTAGATGTCTTCCTCCTTTTATTTACAAATGTTAATGTCTCGTTTCCTGCACACTGGACTGTGTTCCAGCAATGTGTTTATCCTGCAAGCTGAAGGTATTAGCATTTAGGGCTTAATTTTATTGCCACTCAATCCAGAGATAACTGCATTGCCTGCTTCATTTTGGTTTGTTTAATGGGCTGGGTATGGGTGAGGGCCCTGCACTACCTTCAATCCACAGAGCAGCCTGTGGTAATTACAAGGAAAGGTTTAGATCACTGTTCAGGGAGAGTGACTAATCCACCAGCAGATTTCACACAGGAATAAAGTCCTAAGGAGTCCTAAGATCTGTGGGTATTGTTGTCCTTTGTTTGGCAACTGGTGCATAAAGTCCCTTGATTGGCACTTGCACAGCTGCTGGGAGTGAGCAAGATGGCCAACAGCTGGAAACACAGTTATTATAAAGTCTGGGTGTTACACATCCTAATTTGGCTTAAGAATCGAAAGTCAGCTGAGACGAATGAGGGCAATTCATGTTCTCAAGAGCTGAGAAAGTGATTCTGTGTTTAAGATTTGGATACTTTCCTCTCTGTCTCCTGCCTGTCCCCCTCCCAGGAGAGGACTGGCAGGACAGGCAGCAGCTGTGTGATCCTGGGTCTCAGCTGGACGCGTGCGTGGGCTCTTGTGATCCACGTGGGAATGCTGGCTTCTCATCAAAACCTGCTGTGAATGACTCTGGTCCCCTACAGTCGTTCTACTCAGAGTGTTTTCAGTAAGAGACAGGCCAAAAAGCAGCCTCTACTGTATAGTAATTATGTATCTTTTAATTAGGTATTTAAACAATTAAATTTTACAGTTATATGTGTCTAGAGATTGATGAATGTCAAGAATATTTTAATTATTTTATGTTTCTGATTTAATGAAAGTCACAGTCATAAAGGTTAGAAAGGAAAGGGCCACCCACTCTGTAAAACTGAGATAGTTTTAAACTAGTATCAAGGATATCAGAAAAATTCAGATGGGAATCAAATATGTCTCAAGGAGAATGTGAATCCTGCAAGCTGGGCTGTACGGCTTCTCCCAAAGTTGGTTTGATGTGTCTTGACTCCCAGTGAGAGAGAATGAAGGAATGTACAGAGTGACTGGGCTGGAGTAACACAGGCAGATCCTTCAAAAAACCTCAACTAAACAACAGAAAACAAGGTAAAAAAACCTGTTAGTATTGAAAGATGAGAAGGGTAAAGCACCACAATGCTTGAAAAATAGCAATAAAAAAATTGGCAGGATTAGTATTTCAAAGGGAGCAGCACTTGATTAAACATTTGGAAAGCATGCGAGGAGAAACATTCCAAGCAAAATGAAAATATACGTGTATCATGGAAACAGGATAAATAGAATACTCCACTTATAATTACCACAGCAAGAATGCAGCCCAAACTTAAGAATTCTTAATCAGGTAAAATTGTCATTGCTTTTAAGTCCAAGTAAGGCAGTGGTTGTGTTGGGAATGAGATTTGTGGATAAGGATGTTGGCAGGACCCGTAGCTGCTCTGAAGAGCAGGTTCATGAACAAAGGAAATGGGAGACCCAGAGCTTGCACCCCCAGCACGTTGTGAGTGTGCTGCAAGGAGCTGCAGGATACAAGGCACTGTGTTCTTACCAGACACCAAATGGGCAGTGGGGGTACAAAAAGATCTTGGAAAGGTCAAAGGTATCTTCAGAATGCAGAGCTTATCTCAAAAACCTCAGTTTTTCTGACTCACATCAGTGATTATTCAGACACTGCATGGATACATTGATTAAGGAGTGAAAATCAGTTGCAGTCTGGTTCCTAGCAGGAAGGACCTATTGAGGACTGGCTACTGAACACCCAAATCTCCCTTGAGCAGGTAAATGGCATAGCCCAAAGCTGCCTTACACTTTGTCTCATTGTTTGTTGGCATTGGGGCAGACTCCTTTTCAGATAGTTTCCCACTGAAATGCCTCACAGCCTGCTTTGTGCCCCTGTCTCATTCAGCTGGGGGCCGAAATGCTGTCTTAGAGGGAGCAGTAAGTGACGAGACTGGAATAGATGCCCAGTTCCCTCAACTGGAAGATTTTGGTTTGATGCTGCTTTACCAAGCAGGTTTTTTATTATAATAGTTTTTGCATATGTGACTTGGCCTAATGTAATAAAGGCAAGGAGCAGTACATATAAAATCTTCTGCTTGTAATGGCTGCCCATTTGTTTGGGTTCAAATAACATCAGGTAATTATAAACTGAAGTGATCAGATCTGAAGAAAAAATTTTCACTGTATCCATGACTTAGTATGATTTACCTTCCCCTTATTATTTCTTAATTTAAAAATTACTGCATGCTGCCTTTGAAATGTTGCAATTGTGTTGGTATTTGAAGTACTTGTAAGTACTTGTGCAAATCAGTTTTTCTGATGTTTGTCTGCAGGGTGAGGTGTGTGTTTATGTACCCAGGGGAAAAGAGATGCATTTGCATCCAGGAGGGTGTAGCAAGTGTACGGGTGCCAAAACAGTCTGTAGGAACAGTTGCACTAAAATAGTACAGGGTAAAAATGTTGGCAAATGAAAATAACCAGCTTCCGAAGAAAGCTCAGGATCTAATCTTTCCTGTAAATGCTGCTCCTCTGAAGGCCTAAATGGTAGCTTTTGGTGATGAATCTTTCTAAAGACACTTGTAGAGCCACCATGTTGCACATATGAAGAGGCAAGGTATTTTTGTAGATATTATTATATTTCATATAGTATTGTTAATTTTTGAGGTGCTGATGAACAGTTATTACATTTCTGTACTTTAGAGGCATCTTAAAATTTCGGGATGTTTCAGTGAAATCATTACTATTAGCCTCATTAAGTGTTGAATTAAACCCTAATTTATGTGGGACAGCTAATCCTATGTAGTATTAACCTGTTTTTCATGTGCCTCTCAGCCAAAGATCTAATAGCATTTTATGCAAGTAAAAACATAATTGCTGCAGAATATCTCCAGAATGTTTCTTGTGATTCAAGCCCTCTTATTCCTAAGAGCAGACTAATAGGTACCTTATCTTCCCACTCCTCTGCAGTGCATGGAGCTTGCAGAGACAAAATTCCTGGTGTATTTTACTCCATAGCTTGGCTTTGAATTGTTGCTGTATGATTCCCACTTTCAGACTTTGGCTTGAAGTGAAGTCTGCCACAAGGATGTGCCATGTAGCCCGGGAAGAAACCCAGAGGATCTTTTATCATTATTGCCTTGTCTCTGGCTCACAGAGAAGCAATAGCTGCAGATCAAGACTCTGTTCAAAGCAGAGATGTCAGCACTGAATTGTTTTCTGGTGAAGGAAGGATGGATAAAATATTAAATGCAATCTTCTACTTGCCCTTATCTTTCTGTTCCCTGACAAGAATATTGTACTGTATTTCCATGGTTCTGTAATTCAAAGTTGAAGGGATGCAGGTTTGGGGGCGGGGGAGAGGGGGGGAATTTAATTGTTCAAGAGTAGAAATCATTGTTATAAAAATAAGTGTAGATTTTATGACATTTCCTTTCTTCTGTGAATGCAGTTCTATCTCGAGCAGCAACAGCACATTTTTGGGACTTACCCACTTTGATTTCCATCCACCTGCTGCTGTAACTATTGTAATTTAATGCACAAAGACACTTGACTTTGTGAGCAGTGGGGGAGTTTGGGGGAGTGATCATTTTGGAAGAGGTGTGTCTGTCTGCCTCAGTCCCCTTTCCCAGCAGCCTTTAAACCTTCGGGGATCCTTAGGGATCAAATTGGGTGGTGGGACCCAGCAGAAGGAGGACAGAGACAGGAGGGAGCTTGAGATTTTCAGTCCCTGCAGCTTCTGTGGGAGCTGCTGGCTTGGGTACAGCAAGGAGAGGCTGGCTGGGCTCTCCGGAGGAACAGGCTGCTCTGGGAGCTCCGGGGTGCCCCCAGGTCCCGTGGGGACCCACCTGTGTCACCTGAGGATGGGACGGACCTGGAGTGGCTCCGGCACAGCTGTGAGATGGGTGAAGGTTTGGGAGGCAGGGGCACTGTGTGGTTGGTGAGGGGCACAGACTGTTCCTGGAGAGACCAGAGCTGATGCACACTCTGCAGGGGAGCTGCGTTTACTGTGCTCAGCAGTGCCAGAGAACTGGCACCAGTGAGGCTTTGCTGGGCTCTCTGTGCACGGGGCTTGTCTCCCCATCACTGGCAGAGGTTTGTTTCTGTGGCTGACAGCATGAGTTTTCTCATAGAGGAAAATCATGAAAATAGCAGACAGGCTGAGAAAGGTGGCCCAAATCTTGTGTCACATCTGCTGTAAATTCAGAATTGCTTCAAAGTGTGCATACTGAACGAGTAATTACCCTGATCGTTCTGAAGCCGTAATTTCAAGATAGGTAGCTTCCAACAGTTGAATTAAGCTTGTCAGTCCAGCAGAGTTGTTTGGAATGCCGGGAGCTCCATCCCCATCAGCTCACAGGGCTGAAGTGCACTAGAGCTGTTCGGGCAGGCAGGCTGTGCCTGTCTCCGTGGGTCTGACATTACAGGGTAACCGAGAGCACGGCACCACGGCGGCGTTACAAACCCCTGCCTCTGATTTTCCATCAGTTGATTTTCTCTTCAGCCCTGGCCAGGAGCAGGAGTTGGGGAAGTCTCAGGTGCCCTGGAGCCCCACATGGAGAGCTCTGTTTGCTCTCTGCTGTGGGATTTGCAGCTGCCAGGTCCGAGGCAGTCCCCAGTCCCCAGGGGTGCTGCAGGACAGGATTGCAGGAGCACGGGAACAGAGGCAGTGGGGAAAGGGGAGGCCGGGAGGGAAGGGGATGGGAAGTCACTCTGACTCATGTTTGGAAGCCGTCTCAAAATGAAGAGGCACAGAGTTCATATATAAATTACATGGGGTTTTTTCTGGTCTGGAATGTCTCAAGTTTTCCTGAAATTATAACTAGAAGTTCACTGATACAAAAATTAACACTGATGTGTATTTGAGTGCCTATGGTTTGGGAATAGCGTGGGTGTGGCAGGCCAGGAAATAAAGAAGGTAAACAATTTACAACCAATTATTCTTTTATTAGAGCTTTTATCTGTGTAACTCTGATTAGTTGCCATAGATACAGACAACACAGGGGCTTGTTTGGGTTGATGAAAAATCTGTCATGCTGATAAAAAATGTGATTTTTCTTGAGAAAATTTTGAATTGCTTAAATACCACTATTCTTGGCCATTATTTTTAACTATAGGTGAATTCATGTATGCAGTTAAATAATTATGGCATTTAGGAGTCTGCGCTTTTTTTATATAGCATCTGCAGAATAATTCTGAGTACAATGCAGTACCAAACAAATTGGCTTTTAATTTAAATTAGTGATCATATTGACACACATAAATTACTGTTCTGTCAGCTTACAGATGCTCTTCTGTATTTCTAAAATAATTTTTGTGATTTTTTTTTTCACCTTGTAAAACAACTCCAGAACATATCAGGTAACTGATGGGCTCGTAAGTGTGGTTACAAATGTGCACAGCTTGATGCCATGTTCTGGTGCTGGTTAAGGATATGGTCTTCCTATGTAGAAGTTCAGTATCTCAAGTGATAAATGCAATGAGTATGACTTGGCACATCTTAATTCCAGCTACTCTGTCCAAATAGAGAGCAGTTCCTTGCTGTAAATGTAACTCAGCTGACTCAAGAAATAGTTTTACATGAAGAAAAATCTTTTAAAATTATGCAGCTTTTCTCTGGCTGTTTGGTAAGTGTGTGTGGGATGCTCCCAGACCAGAGTGCTATGGATAGTGGCTTCTAGTGAGTTTAAGGTAGCCACGTTCCTTACCAGTGTATTTGTCACAGGTCCTGTGGTCAAGATGAATCTGAAATTACTGCTGTGGGCAGGGGAGAGATGCCCCATGGAGGGAACAGAGAAGTAGTAGTATTTTTTGAGTCAGCTTGATTTAAAATAAATATACTTAGAAACAGTGGGCACAGCCCTGGCAGAGTGGGTGCATGGTCAGAGTGCAATGAGAGGCAGGTCAAGGTGTTTCAACCTGTAGAAGGCAGAGAGGAAGAATTTAAATGGTTCTGTTTCTTTTAGGAATGCAAAGTGTTTCTTGGGTTGAACTCGAAGCACTGCTGAACACATGGATTATGCACTGGGCACGTGTCTGGCTCCAGCAGGGATGAGCAGCCCTTGCAGCTGCATTTCCTGTGAGCAGTGATGTTCAGTGCTCAATCAATTAATTAACAAAACCTGCTCCAGACTGGAGAGCAGAATCCCTCGGCTCAAATGCTCCCGGTGCCCAAAGGTTGTGGGCCTCTCCCTCTCTTCCCTGCAAGCTGAGTCACATCCATTGCACTCCATGAAGCCTTTTGTGTTTGTGGTGACAGACCAGGACCTGCCCCACTACTGTAACTGAGTAAGCAGGTACAGGAGAAATAACATGAACAGTGCAGCTCTGCAAGGAGTCAGACTGACTGTGGTGGAGAGAGGGAAACAGTGCCTTGCTCTCAACAGACCATGTGTGTTCCCCCTACAACCTTTCAGCAGTAAAATTACCCTTAACTGTATTCTTAATGTCTGGAGTCAAGATCCTAGAATAAGTATTTCCTGGGGAAAGAAAGGTAGGTTTGAGCAGCAATAAATAAATTTAGGATATTAAAAGTATTGAAAATTGTACCAGATGTCTTAGAGGTTTGAAAAATAACTTAAATCTTTCCAGAGATTAAAAGCTATTTTTCTAAGTTAGAACGCTTAATTTTGCTACAAACCAATTGGAATTAATAAAAACAATGGACTCCTATGGATGAGAAAAAGACTGAACATGTGTGTGCAACAGGTTTCAGTTTAAACTCCAAGAGTCTGCAGGGGCTGTAATTATGTCCTTTCCTTTTCTAAATATTCAGATCACAGTGTACTCAGGCCCAGTTTAAGAATTTTTTCTCTATATACAAAACCAGGATGAGGTATTCAGTAATTCAGTACCAATGAACCAATCTTTTAAAAAGTAATTATTTAACATAGCTGTAGAAACAAGTATACTAATGTTTGTGTTTATCATCACACAATGTCTGAGTCTTTTTGATTTTTCTATTTAATTTTTTGATTGTTTGCTCGCTTTGAGTCTCTCCCCACACTGAGCCCTTCTCTTCAGCAGACCCAGAGGAGAGAACTGGGGTCCCCGTGGGGACTCCCAGTATGTCACTCACCTGTTCCCAGTCCTCCGATGAGCAGTAGGGTCGTGCACACATCAATGGCCTTATCTGCTGGAAATAGTTTTGCTCTTAAAAGGCTCCTGAATTTAAACTGGTCAAATATGTCAACAGCGAACCTGACCGTAGCAGGATGGATTTGTCTGAGCTGTAAGTGAACAAGGTTTGGCCTCAGTGTTTGCACTTGAGG
The DNA here is from genome assembly GCA_013390045.1 of Picathartes gymnocephalus. Lineage (NCBI taxonomy): Eukaryota > Metazoa > Chordata > Aves > Passeriformes > Picathartidae > Picathartes > Picathartes gymnocephalus. Next base: position 35,003 of record WEKY01017886.1, on the reverse strand, counting down.
CCTTTACTCAGGTTAACTTGGTGAGATTCGGAAGAATAGAAAAAATGATAATGGTAACAAAAACTCACGTCATGTCAGAATGAGGCTCACAGTGACCCACGGAGGCTGTTTAGAAGAATCCAGCAGCTGCAGCCCTGGGAGGAGGAGGCGCTTGGCTGCGGCAGGGCTCAGCTGTGCTGTGTTCTCTTGCAGGGCGCGGGGCTGTGCGGAGGCAGCCAGGCCGGGCTGGGCACGGCCTCCCCCCGGCAGTACCCCCGGCAGAAAATAACGCGGGTCAACCTCAGGGACTTCATCTTCTACATGGAACAGGAGCGCCAAATGAGCCGCTCCCTCCTGCTCTACCGAGCTCTGCTGAAATAAAGCCAACACTTGTGCTGATCGCTCCACAGAAGCTCAACTTGCATTGAAAGCTGTCATTTTAATGTGCCTTCTATTTTCTTCAGAAGTCAATGTTCCAGTAATTTTGTTTTGTAAAATTGTCAGACACATGCAATAAATTCCCTTTATGTAAAAAAAAAACCAACCAACCAAACAACAACAAAAACCACAAAAAAAATGTGCAAAAGGTTTTAAAATGTTAACTTCACAAATAAAAGTAAAATTGAAGTCTTGCTCCATTTGGCCATTTTAGATAAGGCTGAAGTAGCTGGTGTTGAAGTTACATAAATGCAATGGCTCACCTAAACCAGCTGGCCAGGACTGGGACAGGTTCACAGGAGTGGGTCCCAGCCTTGGTGTTCACCTGAGTGTTCACTCATGGTGCTGGGCTTGTTTTGTTTTCAGTTTACTAGCACTGTCTCACTAACCATGGTGATACCTGTTGCTATTTTAGCTTAGTTATAATGGCAATTTTTTGCACAGCCAAGAGACTAGCCACTGCACGTTCCCACAAATTTTATATATTTAGGATTTTTGCTTTTACTGCACAGCTCATTTCCTGAGCCATTTGCTGAACCAAATCTTAAGTGTATAAAATCTGTGTGCTGGGTATCAGCTGAGTTACCTTGACTTGCTTCCAGTTGTTTTCTAAATCTTATCAACCTTTTGCGCATTTGTAGCAGCTGGTTAGTAACGAGATTCAAAGTTGGGTTTTATTTTCTAAAAAATGTTAATTTATTTATTGCAAAGAGTATGGCTTAATGGTGGTTTTAAAAGAGAATATTGTTCAGTAAAGATTTTAGAGTATTCTATATGGATTTTTTTAAGTCGCTGTAAAGGTTTTTGGGGGCCGCTTCTGTTCCTGGAGTGGGGAGAGCAGGTGAGCCCTGGCAGCCCGGTGCCACCTGCACTGGGGACACCTGGACCACGGCCTCCAGCCCAGACAGGCTCCCAAACAGGCACGTGGCTGTGAGCACAAGGAACAGCTCTCAAGTACCTAAAGGTGGGGTGAATGCCTTTTAAATGCTTTGCTGGAGCAGAATTTGGGCCCACAGGAAGCCGAGCGACGCTGGTGTGAGTCTGAGAAACGGGGATCGAGCAGGACACGAACAGGCAGGGGGGCAGAGTGTGCTGCACAGTTAACAGTGTTACAGTCGCCACGGAAGGGAGACATTTGCTTATTTATCTTCTCCATTTTTACTATGTTAGCTTGCCACTTTTTTGAGGCAGTATTTTTTTTGATGGGAAACCATAGCAAAAGCACAAATAGAACTATTTGTCCAATAGTTTTAAGAACAAAGGTTTTAATTATTTTTTAAGGTTTATGAAAAGCAGAAGAAAATTTATACTGCTGCTATTTAGCCAAAAGATTATTCATAAGGTATTTAAGGCCAGGAAGTGTAAAGTTATGTTTTAAATGTATTGATAGTTTGTACATATTGTTTATAAAGGCCTTGTGTTTATTAGAGTTACGTTATTTTGATGATTTCTGTACATACTGGTAAATACCCCCAATTTGTGTGAAAACATACTCCCTTATTTGTACTTATTTTGTAAAGAAATAAAACAATTTACTAAAGTAACACATCGAGTGACATACAGTATTAATTTATCAAACATGAATTTCACATTGTCTTGTAGTTCTTAAGCACTGGTCAGAAACATTTTGCATTAAAATATTAACAGAATACCCACAAAGAAACATTAAAACCAAATACTTCAATGTTTTGTTGTGCTGATTCTTATCCTTTGTGAAACATCTAATAAAATTGTCAGCAAACCTCGGTGCCATCAGTACAGAGAATGGATGCACTCAGCAGTGGCTTTCTCGGGACCGAGGAGTCCAACAAGCACAACAGAACATCCTCTCTCACTTTCTGTCTGCCACTGCAGCTGTGACAGCCCGGACACAAAGTGCTCGTGAAGCCTCGTGCTTGTCAAGCACGGGGCCAGTGTTCAGCAACAGCGGATCAGAACAGTTTTGCTCAATGGAATTAGGTGAAAAAACCAGGCTGTGCTTTGCTTCTTGGCCTTGGCCACCCAAACGTGCTGGCTGCACACCACAGCTTTACAGGGGTTCTGTGGTCCTTTAAAACATCTTAGTGATGCTGAGCAATGTTCTTCATTAAGTTATGTTGCTGTGGTTTAAGGCCAGAAGTAAATATTCAAATCAGTTTTTGCTGATACTGCTGCCTAAAAATATAGGGAAATAAGTAAAAAAGATATAAATGAAACTGTAATAATCTTTAAATAAGTGACCTGAAGTTAAAAGGAACATGTCCTAGCATAACTTCTTTTTTATTTTTAAAAGGCATATTTCTTCTAAGAAAGTGATTGTTTTTCCACATATCTTCCTTGCCTTTGTGCTATTTTGCAGTCAATGCTGTGATGTCATGGTTTAAACTTTCCATCTCAAGTTCACATTTAACTTGGCTGGTGCAGCCTGGAACCCTTTGCAATGCCACCTCAGCAAAGCTGCCCCAGCTACAGGAGCTGCTTTATTGAGCCATAAAAAAATACAGTAAACACCAAACTGAGGAAAAACCAACCGACAAACCAACCACAAATACTTCCAACGTTCCACAGATGTGTAAAAGCACCATCCCAGCCCGCGCTCCCCAGAGCTGCCGGGGCGGAGCAGCAGCAGGCCCCTGGGATGGAATATCACCTTTATTCCCTGGCTGAGAGGTAAGAACCGGACAGGATGCGCTGCCAGGAGTGCTCAGCTCACCCTGTGCCAGAGGGCAGGGCAGGAGTGGACACAGGGTCAAAACAAGAACCTGAACGGACTATCGAAGGATACTTTGGACTTAAAGGTATGAAAGTAATAAATAAAACACTTCTATCTTTTTGTAAGACATGGCTACATCAAGCTGAATGGAGCAAAAGGCTGGAGAAGATGCAATCAAAAATTCTCACCTCTTTCAAACAGCATGGGAGATACAGTGAGTGTTCCACCCTACGTGCTTGTTTTTGTTCATTTACTTTACAGAAATGTTTATGGCATGAAGTATATGAAATGTGCATACACAAATACATGACAATTATACGTTAAGTTCTTTACAATATTAAATGTATAATATACAATTCTACAGATATCTTACATACAGAGGTGAATGTTTTGCCATATATTCAAATATGGCAATGCCTAGCGACTTTAGAATGTCATACAAGTATAAAACCACAAAATAAAATAACTTTACAACTCTTAAAGTAGACAGATTTGCTCAACTGTTCTGCTAAGGTAGCAGGCCAACTGGCCAGGATTGCCATTAGAGATTTCTGACTTGGGTGACCAAGGTGAGAAAACCCGCAGAGGTCTGATTTTCCATGGACGGGTATCCAGCCCTTTTCCAAAAATTAGGCCCCTGCCTAGATTTTACCTTGGATAGTCAGTACAGCTCATTGCTTTTTAAAATATTAGTCTTAAACATGACTTTTATGTTTTGTCTGATTGCAATCAATTTGCATTAAAGAACTGTTGACCACTTAATAGTCTGTCCCTTCCTCCATATGGCCATATTTATGCATCGAAAAAGAGTTTAATTAAAATTCAACATCTACAACAGTATTCTATAAACTTATGTGGGAGAAACTAAATTGTGATTAACACATGAATTAGTGACTGAGGACCCAATCATGCTAAACAGCAATAAAGAGGATTTAGCAGAATGCTCTTTATAACCTTGCACCTGCAAATATGGTGCTGTCTCCTGAGTTAGGAAGCCCCGTGTGTCAGTGCCAAGTCCTGGCAGATGCAGGACCCTCCTGCAGACTTTGTTACAAAGTTACACAGATAGAGGGCATCTACAGAATTCAGATTTTAATAATAATTTAAATCATAAAACAATTTAAACCAAAGGCGGCCTGCTTTCATCTGGCAATGGCAATACAAGGTTTTAACAACTCTTTGCAAGAATTCCAGACCCATGAAGAGTGGGCTTGCCCAAAATTCTTAAACATTCCTGCTAAATGTGGGCTTCTAACGTGGTTAGTGAATGATTAACACGGGGTGGCTTGCTTGGCAGAACCACGCTTCTTTGATGATGCAAAACTTAACAGTTGCTGTGTCAAAACAAGATTGGCTTTAAAAGAGCTACAGCTCCACTTGGGGTATGTGACCCCTGTGTGATGGTGGGTGGCATTTAATTTTGTGCTTCCAGATCCCTACTGTTGCAAATATTGCCGTAAGTGGTCCTGCCTAATTTCTTGTCACTTGTTTTGTTTGGGTGGTGGCGGGGGTGGGGGGGGTTTAGTACTGAGCACCAGTGACTATGAATCAGTCCTTTTCTGGTTCTAGATCCTGTTCACAGAGAGAGACCTCCACTGGAAATTATAAAAATAAGCCATTTGCTCATGTGGGTGAGTACAATCACCAGGTGACTGCGATGCTGGGGTGTAAAGCATGTCTGATATGGAGGAGGGACAGCAGTCAGGGAAAGTTCTCAGTGCACTGTTTAGGGTTCTTCCTCCCACAGGCACCCCCGTCCCCACAGCGTAGCTCTGGGGTGTCCCTGGGCTCCTGCTGGGCAGTTCCACTGCTTCCATGGCTCTTGCTGCAGAAGTCCAGTCCAGGGCCAGGGTTTCCGAAGCTTTGCCTGTTCCACACCACTGCTGGTCAGCCCAAAGTACATCCCAGCCCTGCCACGCTGAGTGTGCTCAGGAACTTCACCGTGAACAACAGACAACTGGTTTTTCCAAATGCATTCCACGGCTGGCTATGTGACAGGTAGTTTCAGAATACCACTAATTGGCAACATAAAGTCAAAATCTGTTCGCTAATACTGTTTTGCAAATCCTTGGAGTTTCACATAAGGGACGATTAAACACTTCTATGGTTACAAAGGGGGAACGGGGATGGTCTAGTCCAGGGGCTCCTGTTTTATTCTGATTGTTGGGGTGGGTTGTGGTCGTCTGTCTTCGCGACACAGCACGTATTCACTGAACTGGGAGGAATCCACACCACCACCACAGGAAGCTACCACGTTAAATCCCTTCTGAAATAATCTTTCGAGCACCTGCAATGTGGAGGGAAAAAAAAATCAGATTAATATTTAGCAAATTTTAGTGATAAAAGCATTCGGAAGCACCAGATCGAATTGATGGATTGAGTCTTTCGGGTCCTCGTTGGATGAATATTATTCAGCTATAATCCTGTAACTTATTGTTAAATGACTATACTGTGATTAAAGTTTTGCTCTCAGCAAACCTCTGTAGAAAACAAAAATTAATCAAAGAAATAAGCACTCTGCAGTGCAGCTTAGTACATTATATAGCAAAATACTGGACTGTAGTGATACTGATGCTCTCTCTTACTGCTTATAGAAAGCAACATCAGGTTTAAATTGTAGTAAGTGCCAATTATTCATTAGTAATATGAACAGTCTGAGAGAGAGGGGGGCTGAGAAGCTTTTCCTTGGCAGATGAAAATGTATTAGAAGTTCAAATGACACATCCACCAGATCTTTGTGGCAATCACAGCTGTTTGCCATTGCTGGAAGGGAGCAAAGCATGGCAGGGACAGGATGTAGAGCCAGGACACAGACAACAGGGAAATGTTCTGGCCAAGAAAGAGGTTAATCTGTAGTGCCCAAATGTGTCTTTTCTCTTTCTCCTAAAGAAAAGTTGGTGCAATTTAGATGCATGAAATTAAGGAACCCAGAGGCAACTTTAATTTCTGTGACTGTCACACAGCACATTTCCCCAGGATACACTGATCCTGGCACTGGGATCAGGGCTGTGTTGATATTCGGCTTCCCAGCAGAGCAGGACACACCAGGCTTTTACCAGAGTCAGGTGAGAGCAGATGCCAGGTCCACCTTGGGCAGATCACAGTGCAGGACTCACTCAGGCTCTCCTGAGTCCTGGGCAGCAGCCAGTTGATGTGTTTTTCTCTACTGATAAATGCCATCGAGGGGAGCTGCCTGTGCTGTTCTCAGAGAGCCTCACCCAGGGTATGGCTCCCACTGTGGCAGCATGAGGAACAGGGAAGTGACCCCATGGTTTATTAAACCTGAGCATCCCCATCACAGCAGCACCATCCCTGTGGGACACCTCTCTTCACCCACAGCGACCTGGACCAAGCCTTTTACAAACTTGTTCTTCATCCTAAAGGTGTGTCTAAGCAGTACATCCACCTCCAGACAGAGTCAACTCGTGCTTTCCTGGGCTTAGGTTCTAAAGGAGTCTGTGCTCACTTTCAGCGTGGGCACATCAGTGGTTACAGCAGAGCACTGCCCTCGCCCTCACACAGACCCAGGAGAGGCCACTGTGCATTTCTTAGTGCACCATTTCTTTTGCCTGAGTGTTGGCTTTGCTTTTTCCAGAAACGTGACTTCGGAGGGACAGCTGTGTCCAAGGTGTTGTTGTAGTGCAACGCAAACCGTGGCAGCAGCATTTGCTGCCTTTAATCCGTCTGATCGCTCCGGAGGGGCTGCCTGTGTTATCCATCTGCATTTAATCCAGGGTTTGGCTTCTCAGGGGTAACTAAAACGTTTTCCTTTTGCTACCCTGGCTCAAAGGATGGGCAAAGGAAAGAGGCTGCTCCAGCAGAGCTTTGCCTAAGCCATGCCAAGTCTGCTGAAAATCGACTTGCCTAAGGAGTTCTGCCTGGCCCTCGGACATAGGGACTTAACATTCTCAGAAAGTCTCATCTGCCAAATCTCCCTGACTTCTGCCCTGATTTTTACATACTCTACACTGCAAGGAAGTAGTAGAACTCAAAGATCAAAAAAGCACACAAAAGTATGGGAGAAAAATGAACTGTGATAGAAGAAAAGAAGAGGCAGGAGAGTGGGTTAATAAATACATTTAAGAAAGAAAGCTCTCATCCCTCTCGTTCGTCCGGGCTGTATGCAGCCTGTAGGACAGCAGTGGGCTGCAGACGCCAATACTGCTCCTCAGAGAGGAAGGCAGGAGAAGTCTGAGATGGAAGGAGGAATAAGACATCAGCAGGCTGCTGTTTCACAGGCTGGAATGTATTCTGCCTGTATTATGATCACTGATCCTAGCCCTGGCAGGATGAAGATGAGAGACAACCCAGCCATGGGAAAGGAGGCTTCTCCCTCTGAACTGGATAGGGGAACAGAGGATTGACAGGTAAGATTTCTCTGAGAGAGATGGGACTTCAAAATCCTTGCTAAAAAGTTTTTAAAATCAATTTGCTTGTAAGACAAAACAAGCAGGGGTATGCCCTTGGCTTGCCTCAGACCAAAGCTATGGAAGGCTGGATGTTAACACAGGATTCTTTTTCGCTGAGCCTCTCTCTGCAAAGACCCAGTCCAGACAGACATTACACCTCAGAGCACCACAGTCCAACAAAGCTGATTCATTTCTGCTCAGTATGTGCTGCAAGGACCAGACTGCAGGCTACTATCTGGTGTTAAAAACTTTGGGATCATCAATTTTCTCAGCATAGAACAGAACAGGCCAAACCCTGTAAACAATGCTGAGGATGTTTAAATACTTCAGTTTTAAGTGTCACTTGGATGAGGCTGAGCTCAGGTCTAGGGACAAAGGCTCCTTTCAGTGCTTCCATGCATGAGAGTGAACAGCATTTTGAACATGGACAGGTTTAAATTCCATTTAGAGAATTTCACTCTACACACATCATTTCTTCTGAAGGTAAGATATGGACAGGGGGAAAGCAGTGACTGTCTCTGAGTCAAATCAGAGCTACTTTGCTGAAAATCTACAAAGAGCATTTGCCAAAAACTGAGTATCAGCTGTGACTCCCATGTACAGGGACACATGCACATTATTAAATAGAGGATTTGTGCTTGGATTTAATATATGCTGTCTTCCAATATTCCAAGCACATTTGATTTTGTTGGAAGGTTTTCCAAATGGAAACCTGATCCCTTCACTTAGTGCATTTCATTTAAATTTTACAGAATATTAACAAATACATTCTTAATTATGGAGACTTAATGTTCAACATTCACAAGCATCACAGAATTTTCTCTAAGGTAAATTCATGATTCCCACCAGAACCCATTGCAAAGAGTTGGAAAAAACCTATACCTACAAATGGGTGTAAAATTAAGAGTTACTGTATTTTTTTTGCCTATTAGGTGTTGATGTTCTTTGTTTTATATGCACAGTTCTTGATATAAAGCATTTAATGAAAATATTTTCCAAATATATAAAAAAATTATAAATATTGCAATTGTGCTACCAAATACATTGAGCAGAGCACAGGGAGACAGAAGTAATGTATCACCTCAGCAAACAGCAGACAGGCTTCCTGTGTCGCTCTCTGCGATTCTTTGCAAGCAATTCTGCTCTTCCAACCACTGCCCATCTCCCTTAAGTTTGTGCATTTGCCTCACAAATGTTCCAACTTTTGACTTAATATTGTTTTGCAAAAAAAATCCTTGGAGGAGGAAGAGCAGTGCCTGTGTGCTGACCAGAGTTCATCAGCGCCAATGCAAATTAGCTGCTGGTTTCATCAGCCTTTGGTCTCAGAAATGCATCATTTTCCAGAAAGTGTTTGAAAACACTTTCTATTAATTATATAGTAAAATGATGTAATTTAGTAAAATGATGTAATTTAATAATATTACTTATACTGTAGGCTCTTTGACAGAATTTTTTTCTACAACATGAACTTGCAAAGAGACTCTTTGATTCTGTCTGAATTTTGACTGAATTCAAAACACATTCAAATAATAACAGTAATTAGAGTTCAGCTTTTACTACACATGTAGCACATGTATCCTACGAGTTACAGCACTCTGGATAAAGGAGAGCTGGGTGTGCAACCAAGTGGGCACCCAGAGCCCTGCCAGGCAGTGCTGAGCTGGCCAGTAGCTCACCCTGGCCCTTCATGGCTTTGGTTCCTCTCATTCCTGGTGTGATCTAACAGGGTGCCACGGACAGCGCGGCTGGGACACAAACGCCCTTCCCTACGCCCTTACCCGAGCTAAGCTGCTCCCTCTCCTCCCAGCAGCAGTGGGGACACTTCCCTGTCCCACTGCCAGCAAATGAAGGTGCCTCTGACCACCCCCAGCCCCGGGGCTTGGGGCAGCCCACCCCAAACCCTGCCAAACCCACCCCAAACCCTGCCAAACCCACCCCAAACCCTGCCAAGTGTGCAGAATTAACCACAGCCTGGTGAAGTTCAACCAAAGACACCACTTGGGAGTCCTGAACCAACACGCAGCCCAGTGCAGTGTTTGGGATGGTTTCAGCCACGGGTGCGTGTTGGTGCGGGAGCTCGGAGAATGCCGCCCATGGAGCGGGGGGTCCCTGTCACAGCCACCCCTTTCCAAGGACTCCACCCACCTTTACAGAGCCAGGTGCCTGCAGCTCTCCTGAGGGCGTCCCCTGGCAGCCGGGGGGGGCAGAGGGTGCCCGAGCCGGACGCGTAGCACCCACACAGGCACAGGAGCTGCAGGTTCTTGTCCCCCCACGGCCGCTGCACCTCGCTGCCCAGCCAGCCCCGCCGGCCCGGCCCACGGACCAGCTTTTCTGCGGGGTTCTGCCCACAGGGACTTCATTAAGAGAAGCACGGCATTTCCCACAGCCCAGCTCGCATCTGCGCAGGGTGATAACCTGAGAAATACTCCCCTGGCGGCTGACATCCCTTCCCATAACGCGACCATTTGCAGCGTATTCCAAAGGAATACACGTGTTAATTAAGGCCCAAGTTAATGGCACCGCCGCCTGGTTCCTGCCCACAGCTCCAGCACAGCCACACCAGCAGAGCTCTGGCTGCAGCGCTGGTGATCCCTGAGAAATGGCACTGCTTGGCCACAGGCTGCTGCCTAAACACAGACCACGTATTTATTCCTGCTGCCATCCACCTATCTGTCCAGTTATCTTCTTTTGTTTCATATGTTTAATTTTAAACCCAGTGTCAAAACTCTGAGTATAAAATGAAATACATTTTTGTTTAAAATACTCTGGGCAATTTTTATAGAACATCCTTTCGAAAAAAAAAAGAAGTGCAGAGATCAATTTTTTTAAGTCCATCCCGCAGGCACCATCATTTAATTATGAGTGAGACATAAATTATGCATTTACACATTGTTGCATTTTCTATAAAATGCTGTGGAGATTTTTTTTTTGTAGTTTTTGGAACTCTCTCTTTCTTCCTAGAGGCACTTTGGAGAAAAAAAAAGACTGCCAAAGGCTATACATTGATGAAAAAAATTAGCATTTATCAGTATAACACCATTATGAGGCCAGCATGGCACTAACATACACAAAATCTAAATGTGTTTTTCTGCTTAGACTTAAGAAAACCTGAAAGACTGTGATCTCACCAGGCAGAAAAATGTTTCCTTGCAGTATAAGCACTGAAAGTGATGGGGCAGAAGCAAATAATTTGCATATAATTGAACAAGACATAGTAAAAAAGCACCCAAGCAAGAGATGAGGCAGCACGGAAACGCCATTCATTACCTGCACTGAGTTCAACCTGCAGTATCCATTCAAGGGAAACCTGATAACGTGGGTGGGGTCCTGGTTCCAGCCCGCATTCACCGAGTTGCACATGACGTCCCCAGTCTCTGGGAAGATCTCTTCTATCAAAGCCTTCTCCCCGCTCAATGCAATTCTCTCCCCCAGATCTGGAGTCACTCTTACAACCAAGCAGTCACAAGGCTGGAAGTGTTTCTTTTGTTCTTTCTCTTGTTTCCATCGCTCAAGTTCCTTAATCATTGGCTGCAGCTGGTAATACTTTGCTTCTTCATATAAAAGATTCGAGTCCTGGAAAAAAAAAAAAAGAGAGAGAGGGAGAGAGAGAAACTAGAAATGCTTATAGTTCTCTTTTAAAAGTGAGTATTGTTCCTGTTTGACCTACTTAGCCTTATGTTTTGTCAGCAAGAGAGCAAAGGCAACAGGTACCCACACACTTACACCTCCACAGAAAACCACACCGTGCTGGTGTTGAATCTGAGCTGACCGAGAAATTCCCACTGCACTGAATTACCCTTTCATTTATTATCCCACAAGCTCAATGCCAGAAGGCTTAACTCTTCTTTCTTAAGAAATCAAAACAGCAGGTTGCAATAAACAAAGCCTCCTGATGTAAGAGAAGATGTTCTGAGCCCTGATCTTCACTCGTGGCCTCAGACGCTTCTGATCCCGCAGCAGATCTCAGGCTTCGCTGTCGCCTCTCGCACACGCTGGGAGATGGAGATGTCAGTTCAGCTTCGCTTCTCACCTGTCTTTGCTGAAATTCAGCTCAGCTGCTGCCTGCAGTTCATGACTATTCATGTATTTAAAGTGTACTTTGGAGCCCGGTACATTATGTGGAGGTAGTGACCATGCTGCTGGCTGGGAGATCAGCTGTGTGCTCCCACGGGCTGAAAGGAGCAGCCCTTCCCTGCCATTTCTCCATCACTTCACCTGGGCTTCGGGCAATTCAAATTCCTAACTTGATCCAATTCCCAGTTCAGTGATTGTTCCGCCAGATTCTGACAGATCTTCCCACTTCAGCTGAAATACGTGAGAGCACATGGAGGCAAAGGGTGTGGGCACCTCAGACCCGAGGGGGCAGCTGTGCCCCCCGGCCCGGCAGAGGAGAAGGGGGACAAGGCCCCTGTGGGCACTTTGCTGGCCCCACAGCATCCCCCAGCCCCCAGAGGGGAAGAGGGGCAGCAAGAGCTCGGCACCAGCTCCTCCCTGCAAAGACCTGGGTTTGCTTTCCTGGCTCTTGCACCTCTTTACACAATGCAAATGCTGTACCACAAGGACTTTTGTGGGGTGTGCTGGAGGTGGACACCTGGGACAAAGGCCAGTTCCACACCAATGAAATGAAATGAAATTAAATGAAATTAAATTAAATGAAAAATCAAGACTGAAATGACTGAAATAATTTGGACTGGAAAGAATGATATGACAAGAAGCAATCAAGAAATGGGCACCAAACTGACATGAAAAATAAGGGATGTGCTGCATCCCCAGGACTCAGGGAGGATGGGGAATCAAAGGCCAATGAACATGCAGCACATAAAGGTGCGACTCTTCATAGTGGTTTGGAATTAACTTGTAAAATCTGCTGCTGCAGGGTATTACTGAACCAAAGCAGTTAGCTCTGCTCCAATCTGGCAGCACAGACCCACCGGGTGTGGAGGTGCTCCTTCAGCCCAGGGCTGCCTGCAGCCTGGAGACGTATGAATATTCACAGTGACAGGGCGAGGTGATCGACTTACAAAAGGGACATCCAATCCTTTACATCTCTTTGATGTCTGCTAAGGTTGGGACAATGCACACGGCTCAGGGAGAAAAAAAGGACTGGAGGATAAGAGGAGCAGAGAGGAAGAGGGGTAAGAGCAAGTGGGAAGAAATGAGGGCAACAAACACTCTCACGGGACAGCTTGAACATGGAAAACAACAGAAGATGAAAGAAGAAATCATGCAGAGAGCATGCTGCAAACAACCAACAGCTGGTGTTGGGAACAGGCCAGGCAAGGAGGTGTCGAGGTTGGCTGCACTACCTTGTCTCAGGTAGCATCAGCCCCAAAGCCTCGTCCTCTGATGGAAGGTATTCTCACCCTTCCCCAAAACCAGCACTCTCTCTGAACCATTACTGCTTTTCTCTGTCAGCCAGTGAGGCTCCCTGGTTACTGAGCAGGGGATCAGTTTAAACCTACAGGGATTAGTGGCCTAAATTAAAAAAAAAATTCTGAAATCTCTGGATTCAGTGCAAGACACTGAATTAGCACAGTCCAACGCCTAACTGTTCACTGCAGAGGTGTGTAATGGTGCTGAGGGAGCAGGAGTACTCAGGGCTTTCTGAAGGCAATGGAAAGTCATCTGCTGTTTTCAGTAGGTCCTGAAAAACCAGTTTTAGAATATCTGGGTTCGTGGACACTATAAAATAAGGTATTATTCGTAAAATCAATCAAGTGAATATGTGCTAAGAAAACAGTAAAACCTGGAAGAGATGGTACAGCAATAAAAGAATCAGTGCTTCCTTTCTGAAAGCAGAGAGCGGTACAGTGCTCCTGAGGCTGGGTGCGGAGCCCATCACCTTGCAGAGCCTTTGACTGCCTTCACTGGCTCTGGACCAGCCTGACAGTATCCTGAATCACAGGAGTTCAATGGTCCTGCACCCTTGGGCCAGAGCAGCAATGTCATAAACCAAGCAAAACCCGGATCACACCACCCCGGCTTCTCCCACAGCCAACTTAGCCCACCCCAACTGTCCCTTTTCAGTCACTCTTGCTAGCTGTCATTTGCCCTACAATGAACAGGATAAATTTTACATTCTGGTATCATTTTGTGAGAAGAAAATCTGCTTTCAAATGGAACAGCTCTTCCACTACTGTTCCCAGAATGACACAGCCACACTTCAGGTGCCGGTGTGGAAATGAGGGCTGTGCTGGAGCTCCACGTGCTCTGTGGGACACGGTGGGCACCTGGCACAACGGCCTGGGTTGAGCCAAGGTGTTTGGCTTAGTTTCTAAGGTAAGACTCTCATGCCTGTTTCTGTTCCACACTTGGGTTAAGCACAAATATGGAAAGGGTTGTGCACCTGAAGAAGGGCCCTGTAACAAACCCTGGGAGCGCAGGTGTGCTGGTGCCAAGAGGGAATCATGTCAGGGAATCAGGGCACCTATGGTCAGACAGAGCCAATAAAGGGAATTTGTTGTGCAGCAGCCCAGTAACAAGTAGAGGGGACAAAAAAGTTTCTTCCATAGGCAAGAGAAATTCACTGCTGTTCACCAGTGACAGTGCTGGGAAGGGACCCCCTGTGTGACCCTACTCCACTGCTGCCCACAGCCAGCAGCAGCCAAGGCTGCCCCACCCTGCTCTGCTCCTCTTAGGGGACATTTGGCCTTTCTGCATGAGGGACTGGGGCATTGTGAGGGCTCTGGCAGTGTGTTTAGGGAGGGAAGAGGATTTCACAAAGCCAGGAATACAGAATGAGTGGCTCACAACATGGAGGGGTCCAGTTCTCCAAATCCTGTGCTTGGGCAGGGTCGTGGGCTCTACACACCAAGCCCACAATCTTTCCCTGCAGGTTTTATACACTGTTCAGAATTCTGTCTGTGACCAGACTGGGAGAGCCCTGCTCTGGACTATCTGCACTGAATGCTTAGGATGTCCAGGTAAGAGACACATAGGTATTTCCACCCTTGCACTGTAGATATCAAATCCTACCCTGAAGATTTGCTGAAGTTTAATACTAAATGTAAAGTAGAAGAATTAAACCCACAAGAGCCCTCGCCAGGGAGGAGCCACAGGAACTGCATGAGAACATTTCCAGGCTGTTAGTTTCGGTGAGTTACCAAAGGCAGACGCAGACATGAATCTTCCTGAAACCCTCCAGGAGAGGCACATCTCACTGGAACAGGCAGGGAGCAGCCACAGAGGCCGAGGGCACGGAGGTTCACTGAAACTCAGCCCCACAGCAGCACGGGTCCCTGCACAGGGACACTGCACCCTCTCTCCCGCAGCGGCTGCAGCCCCGTGCCTGTGCAGTGGTGCTGAGCAGTGGGCAGCGTTCTGCAGCAGATTGTGTACAACACCCAGGAGTTCCTTGTCCTGCAGGACTAATGCATCTCCCGTTTCTTCTAAGGATTATTTCCCTGTGTTCCCAGCTCCCTGGCAGCAGTAGCAGAGCCAAGCACTATGGCAGTGGAGCTGCTTCTGTTTAGCCCAGGAAACACGTTTTACTCCGACGGTGATTCCCACCACCAGAGGCAGTCACAAGCTGGGTGCCCTTTGACAGACTGCAAGGGAAGATAGACAGTACAGCTTTAGATTTTTCTGTACAGGACCACAAAACACCTTTATAGCTACCATGAGCCTTCCACTTCTTGTGGCTGTAGTAGGAACTGGTGGGGAAGTTCTGCCAGGTCACTTGAAAAAGAGAGCAGGTAGGCAGGTGAGAAGCACACAGCCTTTCTCCAGCCACAGCTTCTGGCCTACATTTAGATCTCAGGGGAAACAAATAGATCTTTAAAATATGCAGCCCTTTGTGTTTCACAAGATAATTTTCTGCTTTTTGTTCAGTAGAAAAGCTTTTTTGTGGTGGATTTCATGTGGGCGAAATTCTGCAGTCACCTCTGACATGGGTGGCATCTTCCTGGGGAGGAGAAGGGAGGTGTGACCTCAAGGCCAGCGGTGCTGCTGTTTCCCTGCCAGTGCCAATGGGCTGGTACTGACCTGGTACTCCAGGAGAGACAGCCAGCAGAGACTGGGACCATGTGTCCCACAGACCTGACACTCTTCTCTCAGTGCCAAAGACATCCTTTATTTTTGTACCTAATGTTGACTCCTGAACAGGCTGAAATGACTCTTTCTGTCCATTTTTCACTTGTTATTCTTTATTACATGAAACAACAAACTGTCATCCTGACTCAATGTTTCTTCTATATTTTTAGTGCTGTGAAGATCTGACTCCTGGCTATGAAAGAAAATTGCTCACTTCTACAATGACAACTGCACCATTTCCTGAGGTCAGTTTGAGAGACTTCAGATGCAAGCACGCTAATTTTGTAACTGTATTAATAAATTAGAGTGGTGGCCTTGTCATCCTGGTGTTAGAGGTGATCTCTGTAACCCCCATAAAAGTCAGATGTCCTGTGCCTCTGTGCTCCTCCCCTCTTTGAGAGGGTGTAACAATATACACGCCGCCCATGTCTACTTTTGCTGGATGCTCTCTGAGCAGCGAGTGAGTCTCAAACAAGGAGGCACAACAGCTCCTGCTTCTGTGTGTGACTGGGCATTGACAGTGAAGGGGACACGAGCTGCTCACCATGCCCTGGGGAAGCCCCTTGGACAGCAGGGGAGATCAAGGCAGGAGGCTTGGGCAGCAGAGGAGGAGCAGCTCCTGTGGCAGCACCCGTCACCCAAGAGTGCGGCCGAGGAGTGCGCTGGCCCCGTGCCCTGGGATGCTCACGGTGTCCGGTCCCACGAGACACTGAAGCGGGGCAGGCAGAGGCAGCTGGCAGCAGCTCTGGGCCGTGCCCCATCACCAGCCTGGCATGGGCTGGCTGCAGAGCAGAACCCAGCCAAACGCTCACAGTCACTCCTCAGCACGTTCCGTGTGGCTTAGAATCCCTCAAACCCAGAAAAAACTGCAGGAACCATAAGAGTGCTACTTTCAACAGGAAGACCTGGGAGACACTTTCAAGTTCTGGCTTAGTAGTAGTTGGAAGTGTAATTAATATTCACTGTAAACACACCACTCAGACTTGATAATAAAGAATCACTAGCCTCGGAACACACAGCCCACTTTCTCTGCATTTCAGTGTTAACTTAGTCTGAAAACAACACTGAAATAGCAAACACAATAATGCTGGTGTGGTACTGACACTCCAAACTTTCCAAAATAACCATCTGAACAGCAATTCAAGTTGAAAAGCAACTTGGCTAAACCTTGAGGCTAATAAACTGCTTGATTAAATTAAGGGGTAAAAACTAATAAATATTCAAAACACTTGATAATGCTTTGTTTGACATAAAGAACATTTAATGCAAGTCTCACTGGAAAAGCTGTCAGGTTTTATACCTTAAATAGAGTTTTGCATTTAGAAACACCGAGTGATTCCATTTGCTGCCTTTGATTATTGTCTTCTGTCACTTTAATCATGCTGGCAAAATTACACATTTTCTGTGAAGTCAAATCCGTTTACAGTGCAGTTTTAATATAGCTTTACAGCGCATTCTTCTATGCATTTTTATTTAGTTACTCCCTACCTAGCAATGCTTTGCTTTGTTCTTGAGCCCTCATTAGCCTGGGGTTTGCTCTAAAGCTTTCCCAGGGAGGAACTAAATGAAGTACAGTTAACCCTATGCAAAGGGATGTCTGGAGCAGCGGCCTGAGCCAGGCACAGCGCCGGCTCCCCCGAGCCTCTCCAGCCCTGCCAGGGTTCGCTGCGCAGGCAGGTCCTTGGCATCCACGGGCACTCTCCCCTCCAGGCTCCAGCCAAAGCCTGCTGGTTCTGTTACAGAGCGCCTCTGAAATACGGACGCTGGTCGAGGCCATGATCAGCTCAAACTATCTCTCTCTTCTCTCCTACCCTCCCTTCTCACACCTTGTCCCACTGGATTGTCCAAAACACCGCTGCTAAAGCATCTCTCTGGCACCTCTTGCACTCCTCCATCCACCCCCTTTCCTTGATCCATCTCACGACCCCTGGGACTGGCCTGGTCTTCAGCCTCACTGCTACACACAGGTTTTCTCTCATTTCTCTGCAGAGCTTTCTCCCACCCAGCACTCAGTGCACTGGCTTCCCCCCGTCCCACAGCACCCCAACCCACGGGGCAGCTTCCCCAGCCCCACATGCCACTCACCAGGAGCACCAGTGCTCAGGACAGCCCTTCTGGGCTGGAGCTCAAACTGCCCAGGACGGCCAAAACCTCCCCTGCCTCGGGACAAGACGTGAGCTGCAGACCCTCCCACGGCAAGGTCAGACATGATTATCCTGCTAACTCAGGTGAGAATGGCTGAGTTTGCAGCACAAGGAGCAGCTCTGCAGCAAAGCAAGAGCCACCATCACCAGCACAACTCTGGACTCACTCAGTCACAACTGACCAAGTGATCTTGTGGCCCAGCCAGTACAATGAAGTGAAATGGCATTTCAGAGAAAGCAGGAGCTTTCCTTCCTAGCAAGGCTCTGTGTCCTCTAACTGAGCAGATCCCCATCTGCCATCCCAGTTTACTCATCATTTCATCCTGGAATAAGTGCTTTTGTTGAATCTTGTCATCTACAGTTTGGACACTTTTGTCTTCTAATTTTCATACATAAGGGTGACAATGCTGGAAGTTTCGTAAGTGCAGAGCCAAACAAACAAGGCTAAGAGAAGAGCCTTGAAACAATCAGCCTGCAAAGAAACAACCAGTGACTTCATACAAAACATGTCCTGCTCCTTAGAAAGCCCTCAGTCACTTCCATCTCCCAAGAATATTTTGACATTAACTGTGAGCAGATTACTTCCTGAAATCGAAGTATCTGCATTGGTTATGTCTAACACAAATCCTCATGGGCTTGTTTAAGGGTGGGTTTTTTTTATACCAACAAGAGAAAGATTTACACAGTTCAAATCCTCCAAGTATCCAATTTAAAACATTTCTTTCAGATTCTGAGCATTAAACCCTGCTAAGTGCAAGCTGCTGATGTTGCTTCTTAATTATTGTTATACCCTCATAAATAGGCTAAAAATGTGAGAAAATACAATCAGTTTAAAAAAACTGATTTAGCCATAAGCTTCATAGTTTAACTTTTCTTGGTAACCACAACAACCATCAGTCCATTTATTAAATAATAGCATCCCTGGTGTAATACACAAGCACTAAAAATGCTAACAAATAAACAGCAGCATTTAGTTAAGTGTGTTTAGGTCAAGCATACAAACCAACCTGCACCGAAACAAATGACAGAACAGGAGGAAAAAACAGATTGCAGACTATAGCTTTCCTTACCTTAAAGTCATCTGGGAGCAGTAGCTTAGATGTCCTTAGGAAGCTTAATATATATCTGAAAATTTCCCCATCTCGATCAATGAAATAATGTTGTTTTAAACTGTCCAAGACAATAGGCTCTGTGCCATTAAACAGACGACTTATTCTGAAAAAAAAAGAGGAGAAAAAGAAATGGGCAAAAGAGACAAAATCTCATTACAGCCTTGGGGCTTAAGAACAATCAATGCAGGTGCACCAATTCAATGTGCATACGGCAATGCAGGATGCTAATGAGGTGGCAGACACGTGCAGGAGAGCAGCAGGTGCCACCCCGGGTGTGTGGGCAGCAGCACACACCAGCAGCGAGGGCCCTCAGCTGCCCTCAGCCAGGGCTGCCAGGAAAGAACCCTGGAAGGCTCCCCCCACAGCTGGCAGAGAGACTCTGGGGAGGACAGGAGTCCCTGGCGCTGTTACACATCCCTGTCCACCACGTCCTGCTAGCGGAGAAGCAAGCGGTTACTTTGGAGACGGGTTCCAGGCCATGAGCTTGCCTCCAGCTTGGCTGTCCTTCGACGAAACACCATCCGAGCCTTTCTGTGCTGAAGGAGAGGCTGCCCATGCACTGAGAGGGGCTGTACGGACCTGTCAGTGTTCATCCAGTGCAGAGTGTTTTGGAAAAACAGAAGGCAATGGCCCATGCAGCACCTACGGCACCGCCTGTGGGACCACAGTGCCACCACCAGCAGTCATGGAGAGCACCATGGCCAATCTTTTGTGAGAAAAAAACAGGAGCAAGACCTATGAGACTGGGGGATCAGCTGATTATGGGACCAAAGGACCACACCAGCTACCTACTGGACCAAAGGACTACTCCAGGTTTTTGCGGTCCCAAGGAGCCCGCTCTGCAGAGAGCAACACAGGCATCTGCCTGGCTGCCGCCCCTCCAGCCTCTCCCTTCCAAATGCCTGGCTCCTCTCACAACACTTTGTCTTCCCATGAGAAATAACCCAGCTGAATATATGTTCTTGAAAGGGAAAACGCAGGAGACAGACAGCAACGACCTATTAAGTAATTGAGTCCATCTCTCTGACAGTGCAGCATTGTTCCCAACTGCTGAGTGTCTCGTCTTTCAAAGTCGAGTCTTAAATAATCCTGCCGCTGAGGACTCCTCCATTTCCCAGAGAGACTATCCCACAGCTGGATTTCTATCGAGTCGCCCCTTCAAACCGCCCATGAAATCCCCCCCGTGTCCCTCGCTGAGACCAGGGCAGGGCTTTCCCCTTCCCTGGAAAACCAGCTCATCCAACCCTGCCGTCGGCGATGTCCAGCACTGCTGACGAATGCTGCAGCCGCAGCCTTGCTGCCTCCCTCCTCCCAGCAGCACCCCGAGCTCTCAGGCCCAGCAGCCCGGGCAGCATCTGGAAGTGCCCCCGGTGCCCATCCCGGCGCTGGGAAGGGGCAGATGTGCTGCCCCACTGCTGCTCCTGGCCGTGCCCTGCGCAGCTGGCCCTGGGCACACGTGCTCTCCACAGCTGCACCTTGCTCTGATCTTACAACCTGCTAATATAGGGGCAAATTTATTAACATGCCATTTATAGCTAAATAAACTGTGGAAATATAAAATAAAACAGGACTTAGTAAGTCTCCACTGAATTTTGCTAAAAAACCTTTCTGCCCTCTTAAGTAACTAAGGTCCAGGTTTTACTGCCTGCTCTCATGCCCACGCCAGCACACAGCTAGTCTGAATTACTTGTGAGAATAACCAAGTGCTCTCCTAAACCCTAATCACAACATTTACTGTTTTCTCCAACCTCTAGTGTTCCTACAGTATCAGAAATACCATCCAATTCACCTGGCAACATTTAATTTATATAATCACAAGGTTCAGTAAGACTCCTGTAATTCACTGTTTTCTTTTTTGTTGTTATTTTAGGACCATTTGCCCAAGACAGTTAAATATACTGCTTTGTACAATGTTACATTTTATTCCAGGAACCACACAGTTAATTTATTTCCTTTGCCAGTGTGCTGTGCTGGGTTACACTGAAAGCAGAGGAAGCATTGACAGCTTAAGGTTCAGTACATACACTTATTGAGTAAATTTGCATGGCTATTGGAAGTTTTGAGATCTTATATCTAAACAAGCTGAGCTGTGGCTGAACCCTCCTCCCCTTTGCTGCCCCTTCTCTATGGAAGCTGCAGAAGCAAAGCTGCTCGGCTCTGCACGGGCATGGGGAACAGTTTGCCAACAACAGCAGGGTGCAGAGAAGACAGGGTACAAAATTTTAATGGGCCACTCTTTTATGTAGTAAAGCATTTTGTTGGTAATGAAAACAAAACATGAATTTTGAGGCTCTACTTTGTGGAGTGCCCTGAGCTGTATTTCTTCACCAGCAAAATTACTGCTGGGGAAAGAAACTCATGGAGTGTTGAAAGACTTAACTGCCACCCCAAAAACAGAGTGATGAATAGTTTAAGGATTTATTTGACATTTTAGGGGGCTGCTATGTTCCAAGAACCAACTTCATTGCGGCATGTTGCAATGCTGCAAGTGGAAAGTGCTCCCGCTCCTCCCAACCCACCAGTTTAAACCACACCTGGAAAAGTCCACTGGAAAATGCAATGCTGTGAGAGCACAAAATGAACTCAAATGGCAGCTTCAATGGCCAGTTCACCTGGCAGGATTCCTCACCATGTGTGAAGCTGTGGAAAAGAGCACAGTGACTGGAGTAGCTCCGTGCTCTGCACTGGGACATGAAGCTCTCCGTGGATGAGTCCCTGGCAGCCAGAACAAAATGCCTCAGACAGCAGCAGAGAAGCAAAACGTGCTCAGGCTGTCAGAGAGCCAGCAGGAGAGGGGGACAGGAAGGGCTTTGCGCTGTACTGACTTGCTGATGATCGCTCAGAAATAAGGTACCAGCCTGGCTGGCAGCCCCAGGAAGCTGCTCCCTCCAGTGTCCCACCGTGTGCCGTGAGTTAAAAGTCATGAGGACTTGCTGCAGCTCAGACTGGGCAGCACTCACCCCAAAAACGGTTGTTTTTATGAGGGGTCACGGCAACCAGTACTGTATTGGTGGACAAATTGGTTAATGGCATTTTCAGGAGGCATTTGCTTACGGCACACGGGAATGGTTCTTCCAGTGATGCTTGTGAAGAGGCGGGAGGCACAGGGAAAGGGAGACAAGGCAAAAAGAGCTGCACTGGGATCCTCCAGCAAAGGGCGAGTCTGAGCAATGAGCACCTCCCTCTTCGCCATTCCCACCTTTTTGCAAGAGATGCTTCACTTTCTAATTTAGAAAAACTCGTATAATCTGTGTCCAACATTTGAGTTCCACACAGGGAGCAGACTGAGCCAGGATCAGCCCCAGCAGTTGCAAGCCTAAGGATGCCACGCATGTCCTTCCACTGCCCGCACCGCCCTGGCCAGGTCTTGCCACGCTCATACCATCTGCCCAGTGCACAGAGCCTCCCAGTCGCCTGCTCCTCCTCCCCAGCTGCTCCTGCCCTCCCAACAATGTGCTCTTTCCACCTGCCTGGTGGCTGCTCTGCAGTGCTGCCCACCCCAGCCCTCCAAGGGTCCCTGCCCTCAGCCACTGCTGCTGCAGAGCCACCACGGGGCTGGTGTCCAGCCTCCAGCCTGGCACCGCCAGCCCTGGCTGGATGCACTTCTCTGCCTCTCCCAAGAGCCAGAACACAACCTGTTGATCCCACTCCTACTGTTTCTTTGTGCTTGTTGTTTCTGCTAAAGGCTTTTACATTTTCAATAATGTTTCGCCAAAATGCCGAGGGGCGAGTTTCTAGCTTTGTACCAATTTTACTATGATATTAAGATGTTCTTTTATTAGATTAAAAACAAACAACACAGACAGCCAACCCACAAGGCCAAGTGTGCCAGTAAATTCTTTTCTTAGTCTCTTGGGCAAGGAAAGAAGCTCTGTCCATAGGTACTTGCTGCCTGCAAGTACCTATGGAAGGCTTTTGTCCAGCCCCCTTAATCCTGGTGACCAATCTTCTACCCTGCAGGCTCCCTGCAACACCCACTGAGGCAGGAGCACGGAGGGGGCCTGCAGGGCAGTAAGTCCAGCCCACACAGCAGAGCTCAGGACACACCATCTCCTCCATCAACTCTGCCAAGTCCACTTCAGAAGCAGCCAGGGCTTTTGGCACCCCCAGCTGCCTCCAGAGCACCTCTGGTCTTTCCAAAGATCATCACTGAGCACAGCTGTGGGTCTGCACACCACACACAGCTCTTGGGGAGTTTCATGACACTTTGGGACACAAAGTTTTGGGGTGGGGCAGTTTGCTCTCTGGTTTGGGCCAGTTTAGTCATTTTCTTGACAGCTTTATTTTGAACAGAAAATAGAAGTTCTTTCCTAATAAATCTGGTTCCAAAGGTCTTAAGAAGAGCACCCAGGATTGTGGGACCCATGGGACAACCAGCAAGTGGGGCTGTAGCACCATGAGGCCCAAAGGCCCCCAGGTCCCTCTGCTGTGGGGGCCACTGTGGTCCTGTCGTCCCCTGTGCACTGATCTGGCCAGCGCAGTGACACAGCCTAAGTAGAACTCTCTATCACAATATTGCACTAGAAGTATTAATTTAAGTAATTACATGATTAATATTTAACTGTTCTGTGATATTTCTGTCATTCATAATTTAGTTGTTTACATTTATTAAAAATTGATTTTGTAGACACTTTTTCTGCCCAATGTCAAATCAGCAGGGAACGCACATTTCAGCGAACTGTCATTGAAATGGGTCTCCTTCCTGATTTTATGGGAGGACAGGGGAGAAGGGAGAAATGCCTGTCTGTGGGTCCTGCAAACACGTGGTGGGTCTGTGCTGCACCCGGTGTCCTCCCTGCTGAACCCTCCCTCTCCGTGTGCCCTCCTGTCCTCGGCACAAAGGAACAGCAGAGCCAGCACAAGCTCTGCAGCTCTCCCTGGGCTCTGTGGGGGCTGTCAGCCATACCTGGCTTTTGGGCCTGGCTGTGCAGCTGCAGGAGGAGGAGGTGGCTGTGGGAAATGCCAGAGGGAGGAAGAAGAGGGTTGTTCAGAGGTGGGACACTGAGCATGACCTGAACCTGCCCTGCAGGACATGCTAGCAAAGCATCCCTGGTGATGAGTAGAGTCCAGTCACTGCTGCTGAGCACAAACAGTGCTGCTTATCTCTTAAATATTTGCTCAAGGTGGGTAGGATAGGTACTGTTATCTGCTTGGAAGAGAGAAAATGCCATGAATTGGAGCAGAGGTGCTTGACAGGCCTTACACTGTGTCTGGCACTGCTGCTCGCACAGCTGTGTCCATCAGGAGCCTGCTACTTGTCCCGTCACAAGGCAGACGCTGCTGGGGAGGCGCTGTGGAAAGCCTCCCAAGTGCCTGTGCCAGGAGCCAGTTCTCTGCTGGCACTGCCACAGCCCAGCTGAAGCAGCACAGGCTCAGTGGGCCGTGGACAGTGCTGGCAGACCTTCCCTGGAGCGTTTTTCCTATTTCCATTATTTCTATAAAACTGGTTGGATTTGTGCACAAGTTCCCAGCAAAGCAAACCATAATGGGGAAAGCACCTGCAGCTGCTTTCCCCAGGGAGGTACCTTAAAACAGCCAGCCTGTCTGAAAAGCAGGCCAGGCTGGCCAGAGGAGCAGAGGGGTAGCCCAGCAGATGGGTGTCTTCTGCTTTCTGGCCTGGCACTAGTTATGAGAGGTGTGAAGGCGTTGCTTCTGCCAGGACACAAGCTCCCCCACACCCTGTACGGCGAGGAACGTGGCTAAACTTGCATCTGGCTGCAGTAGGTTTTCTGGTCTGCCTCGCTTTAGAACTTCAGCTACAATTAGTGTGACAGTTGGATGGCTGTACCGTACCTTCCCTCCCTGCTCTCTGAGCAGTGATTTTAAGCCCTTCTGCAGCTGAGAGAAGAAGGCACTGAGGAGAGGCAGGGGCTGCAGCATGGTCGGTGCCCACCCAACCTGGCTGCCCACGCTGCAGAAACCCCGTGAGGCTTCGCCCCTGCAGCTCTTCCACTTGAATCAAAGACAACATCTTCACCACCTAAGGCTGCTGCAGGCGGTGTGCTTGGTTTGGAGGGTGTTTCGGCTGGGGAGAATTTTAAGCATCTTTTGTTTGGACAGTGATGAGGAAAAACTGTGTGTGAGAGAGTCTGAGTGTTAAACTTTGGGTATAAACTGCTGCTCGGCATCCTGTGACATCCAAGCAGCCACGTGTGCCTGAAGGCACAGAGAGGTGCCCCCCCAAAAGGAGTTTCTGGCAAAAGTGGGTACCAGACCAGGTACCAGCTTCCAGTCCCAAGCGTAGTGCAGGCATCAAGCTTGTGGAGTCCCACAGGTCACGCACCCCAGCACAGGCTCGAGCCATGCTGACCACAGGCTCCTTCTCACACGCCCACACATCTGGGGCAAGCACCTACCCTTCAGCAGGGCAGGCTGGCTGCCAGTGTCCTGCAAGCACTGCCTGGCATCACTCAGCCCCAGACCTGCCAGTCCTGATGACACAAGTAGGCTACCACAGATGTTCAAAACAAAACTGACCTGTGAGAACCAAACAGAAATACCAAATTTTTAACGAGAGCATCGAGCAGTCCAGTCCAACGTCAGCAGAGGGATGGAGGAGTGTTTTGGGTTGGCATGGCCAAGCTTTGGTAGCAGAGGGGCTACAGGGTGGGTTCTGTGAGAAGCTGCCAGAAGCTTCCTCCATGTCTGGGAGAGCCAATCCCTGGCAGCTCCAAAGACAGACGGGCTACTGGCCAAGGCTGGGCCACGCAGAAATGGTGCCAACGCCTCTGCAATAGCAGATTTAAGGAGAAAAAAAAAGTTACTGCACAATTGAGACAGTGGCCAGAGAAAGCGGGGTGAGAACACGTGAGAGGAGCAACTCTGCAGACAGCAAGGTCAGTGCAGAAGGAGGCGCAGGAGGCGCTCCCGGTGCTGAAACCGGGATTCCTCTGCAGGCCCTGGTGCGCGCACGGTGAGGCAGCTGTGCCCCTGCAGCCCCTGGGGATCCACAGGGCATGCAGAGATCCACTCCCAGCC
>WEKY01017885.1:325-33306 GCA_013390045.1 Picathartes gymnocephalus | reverse complement strand
CACACACACACACACAGGCACCTCAAGAGTCCCCGCCCCAGTTAACACCTGACCACCGGTAAAAAGTGCAGCCTTTCATGGCCATACCCTCTAGACCATTAAAGAGAAGGTCTCAGAAGTCTAGTGGTTAAGATGTGGGTAGCTGTAGAAGGCTTGTACAAGGGTAAGGCTCTGTATACTGGCATTAGAAACTGTTGGAAAGAAAGGTAGTGTGGTTTTGGTCATTGTGGGAGAACATGTCCTGAATACGTTTTAAATCTATTTCTGCTTTAGCCTGACCATGAATGTTTCCTCTGGAATCAAAATCTCTGACTGTTGCTTCCAGTCTGAGTTCTTGCTGTACTTCCTCATTTTCCTTCCTGCTGTATTTTTTTCCTGTCACCTTCCTATGCGATGCCTTTTCCCTTACAATTTATCGCCATCTCTTCATTACATGAAATATTTCTTCCTTGCTTTGTTTTCAGAAATGTGTTTTGGAGATAAAATATAGTATAATTTTCAGAGGTCTCTCCTTTCTGCTTTCCTGCTTGCTGTATCTCATATCTCACACCTCCAGTCTCCCAGCAGGTATGTTTAAGATCTTCATGTTTAATATAACCAAAGTGTTTTTACCAAGTCTGAGGCAGTCATTTAAAACAGTGAAGATTACAGCAATTTTGTGGTGTGTACAGGGACTGATGGTGGCTGCTCTGGAAAACAACCTCTTTCTCTGCCGAGCGCCTAAGGGTATTATTTCACAAAAAGTACACCTACTTAAGAAATGTCAGGCTGTAGGGGAGCAGCTGAAAGGCAAAGCATGTTATGACTCTCTTCCTGCTCAGTTACTCTCTGGCTGGTTTATAGCTGGGGTTTGCAGCCACTCAGCTTACCATAAGGAGCATATGGAGCAGTTTGAATGTCTGGAATGCTCTTTCTTAGCTTTGACTGCCAAATGGAGTGACAATATCTTCTGATTGCGTTTATGCCAATTAGTCCCCAGCTGTGAACTCGAGGTGGGCAGCAGCCTCTCTGTGCCTGCTGATGACTGTGTTTCTCAGAACTGTGGAGTGGATGGGGAAGTTTCCAGGAAAGAATGGATTTGTCTTTGGTACATCTCAGGTATGATGTACCTCGTGCCCTCATCACCAGCTGTGATCAGGAGTAACCAAGTTTAGATCTGAAAATACAGTCAAATTTCTGGAATGTTTTATGTCGTGTTGACCTAAACAAAACTGTAATTCTGAAAAGTACAGAATAAGAAAACATCCCACGGATAAGGGGCATATCTGAAGGCATGGTTGGTTCCCCTGGGCTGCTGAGATGAGATGTGCAGTTTCCAGTCTAGCTGTCCTACTAACATCGGAAAGGCAATGTCCTATCAGTCATTTTGGTAGGTCTTTATTAAAATCTGCATTTGGGAAAAAATCCAAATATTGGGCCATGCCCACCTATGGCAGTTGTGTTTATAAACTTTTTTGTTCTTTGTTTGATTTGATTTGTTTTGTTTGTTTTGTTTTGTTTGTTTTATATCTTAACCAAAGTTTATTTTCAGTGTTTTGTCAAATGACTGATGGAAGACTAATATTCAAGTAAGCTATGCAGCATAACTTTATTTCTTCACTACAAAACTCGATGCAAATGAGCACTGAGAGAACATTGCCTGCTTTGGAATCAGATTAATCTTGCTGAAGCTCATGCAGCAGCAAACTACCAAGCAGAATCACTGTAGGAAATCTACTGCTTAAAGAGTTAAGCCAGAAGAAGAACTTCACATTGTGTAGGGAAGACTGAGTTAATGTGGTAAGCATGCTTTGAGGCCATTTCTTCCTTATGGATATTAACCTCACTTAAACATGAAAGCTAAGAACACTTCAGATTATGCATTTGCAACTATTATCTCAGTTAATTACCCATTCAAATTGAAACATTTAAGGATAATCTCCATTTTGTAATTAGAGTTATTAATCTGTTCTTCTACTTTTCCTCCACGACACGTGAATCCTAGATTACTTTGAACTTTCTTCCTAAGGCTCTGGCAATTTAAGGATCTCTTTTATTTCCTTATCAGATTTGTGCTGTGTGGGGGAGTCTCTGGGTGTACACAGAGTGGATGCTTTGCAGTCGGGTGAATGCATGCAATGATTACACATCAACACT
This sequence comes from Picathartes gymnocephalus, assembly GCA_013390045.1. Lineage (NCBI taxonomy): Eukaryota > Metazoa > Chordata > Aves > Passeriformes > Picathartidae > Picathartes > Picathartes gymnocephalus. The sequence goes on along the minus strand of WEKY01017885.1, from coordinate 31,170 downwards.
ACTGTTAATAACGCTAAAGGAATGAGCACTGAAGGAAAAATAATACTTCCATATCAACAAAAGCTAGTAGAGCCTGGGGAAAGGTGTGCAACTGGCAGACATATGGATAACAATTTCTAATCTCCTTTCCACACTGATTATGCTGCTCAATACTTGTTGGTTTCATGTGGAACTGAACATACCTTTACATTCTTCTTCCTCCATTAAAGGTATTTTTTCATTCTGCTTCTTCCATCAAAGGTGTCTTAAACTTGGTTGTTTGGTTCCTTTTTCTTAAGCCTGGATTCCTCTAATGTCTCATATTCAGTTGCCACCAAGAAACAGTTATTTTTATTGCATTTTAAATAACTATTCACTGTCAGTGTTATTAAGTAAAACACACTATGAAATGATTATCACTCAGTAATGACCTTACAGTCGTTTTGATGTTTTGACATTATCTGCAGAAGTTCTCACTTTATCCTACATTATTCCCCAGTTTATGTCATTGGTGGCTGATGCAACATGACAAGATGACAGTCAGAGCTTTGCTCCCTACCAGCCGGCTCCACCACTCACGAATGCTAGTAAGAGCTCTGGGAAGCGACTTGTGGAAGAAGGGCTTGTGTTCTGCCTGTATTGCTGCAGGCATCTCTAAAGTTACCATTTTTTATGAGATTGCCAAGGAAGTGATGAATTTCAGATGCAAAGGATATTTTACAGGGCATTGCTACTGAAGTGTGCTATGAGGTATTTGTCACGCTTTTGATTGCCTTAGGGCTATGTCTAACATCATGAGTCACTAATGCAAGTGCAGAATGTTCTAATGGCATATTAACATTAATGAGAAAATACTAGGAAATCTGAAGACAGCCTGAGCACACCAGTAATTCTGCTACTTGAAATTTTGATGAAGTAATGGCTAACTGGGTATTGAAAGGCTAGCAGCATTGAGACAGTAAAATTCTCTTTCAAGGAGTAAATGATTTGATTTATTGGACTCTCTGTAATTTGGATATCTTTTCTTTTAGTAAATAGATCCTATGTATTCACTCTTATTGTTTTAAATTTTTCCTCATTTTTATCTACCTCTGTATTCTTCTAGCATGTTTAGCAAGTCTTTACAGTAAAATAGAGAACATTTAAAACCCCCAAGATCATTGTTCTAAAATTATTTAAACACAATTACTAGAGTTCTTCCAAGCTATTTGTCATAGAAGATATTCAGACTCTCACCTGGGACCTCAAACCAGGAAAATTCATGCTGGTTTTACTCTTAAATTAGATCATGTTGCCATTCAATGCAACTGTGATGAGCAGCACCTCTTAGTGTTTACAGCTCAGTTGTGTTCACTAGTTAGTACACTTCTTCTCATTTATGTGAACTTTCTTCTGATCATGATGTTGTCAAGATTATTTCAATATTCTACATATCTTTTTTAGACCTAGGTCTATATTTTAAAAAATCTCTCTAATAAAAGGGATATTCTTTAAAATGTTTTTCAAATAAGGGCATAGGCTTTCTTCAACCACCTGTTCTTCCTGTCAGCACCCAAGACCTAAAACCTGTCCATCTGAAGGCATACCAGCAGTGAGAGGCCGTGGCACAGGAAGACATCAAATTAAAGATGAGGAGGAGCTCCATTTTGGAGGTTGGATGGCTCTGAAACTGGTGTTTTCTAGATTTTCAGAACAGTGTAGCAAACCGAACTCATCAGGCAAAACAAACACATTAAAAATATATCCTTTGTAGAGCATCAGATGATTGGTTTGAAAAACAACGGAATTTCAGAAATTTCTAAAGCAGCTGTGTGGGTCTTTGTCCATATTTTGAATGTTTCATGTGTGGCCTGGTCTTCCCTGTGGATTGAGTGCCCATTTCAGAGGATTATGTTTAAGGAACCCTGCAAGTGCTTTGAATTAAGTGTTACAATAACTGGTGGGTGGGGTCCATGTGGGTAACTGCTGATGGAATACAGGAGGGCTGCTCAACCTACAGCAAACAGACTTTTTCAACAGCTTTGTTTGCATGGATTAGTAACTCTTTTTCCTGTTGTTAAATTCTTGTGCTCCGGGGGTCCTTGGCTCTGGAAGGAATAGGAGTAGGTAAGGTATTCTCACAGGGCAGGACACTCCTTTGGGCAGGGCAAAAGCAGCCCAATCTTACTTACCTGAAGCGAATAAGCCCTCAACGGTAGAGTCTGAAGTTAACAGCACACCTTAGAGTTCCAGAGTTACTCTAAGGTAAAAGATTACTGTTTTTCTTTTTATTTCTTTATTATTTTTGTTTTAATTTCTAAACTGCAAAAGGTTCTATGGCAAAGGAAGAGCAGCTGAGCTGCTTATCAAAGCATCAGGGCCATGAGAGACTTTGAGCCCATCAAGTGCAGCTGGGATGCTGTCTGGGCCAGGGTGCTGCTGTACAGTACGTGTGCATGGCTAGAGGAAATGTGCTGCATCACCATTTCAGCCCACATTCAGCACAAAACCCTCTGAAAACTTGAACACACAGTGCTCCTTGTTGATACTTGAAGAACTTTACCCATTGTGCCAAAAATGCTTTGTGGTAACAAAATCCCCATCAGGACTTGCTGCAAGTTGCCTGCAGAGAGCAAGAATTTGTTTGCCACCATGACTGATGGCTGAACAGACCTAAGTCTGAAACTGTGAATCTAGTAGAGACCATAACTTTTGCAGAATTAGATTTTCTCTGGAACTTTCAAAAGTTAATAATTTCAGAAAAGCTTGTGGATGTTTATTGAAGTAGTCACCTGTCCCTGCTGTTGCATCCATCTGCATCTAGGTGCATGTTTTTAAAACACAAATCAAATAATTTAGAGGGTAGAAATTCAGGTAGGAGTTGTCATCTGCTTAGAACACTTCATTTGGTCTGTGAAAAATCACACACCAATTTTGTTTAGCCATCAACTTTTATTGTGGTGCAAAAGGTCTCTTTGCTTTGCCTTCCTAGCACTGCTGGTGGCAGTGGGCTTTGGTGCCTGTGAGTCTGGGACATCAGACAATGACCTTGGTGTGAAACACTTCTGATTGGGATGTGTTTGTTTATTATGTTGTTGTTTTTGTTTTTTGGTTTTTTTTTCTGAAGAAGAGTAATAATTGTCTATTAAATAGCCAGCAACCATATCTGGCTATTGTTTTTTGACTCTTAAACTAGAAAAATAATATTTGTGCAGGGGAAGGGAAGAGTCATCCCTGGTCCTCCATGTTGGTCCTCATTACTGCCGAGGACTGGCTATAATTTTGGTTGTTTCTTAAGATTCTAAAATTTTAAAAATGAGTAACATAAAACTTTGTCTTTTTTTGAAGATACATGAGAAAAACTAAACATGCTTAGTCTTTTATTTCTTGCTGGGATCAAACATCTACAATCATGATAAGGGAAAATGCTCTAAAAAGAGCCCATGTGAACATAAATAAATTTCTGTTTAAAAGCAGTGTAGCCATTCATTCATAAGAAAAGTTTTAGTGGCCTCATAGTCTCATTAGAAAAGATTTGTCTCTAAGCAGAATGCTGAACTCATCTAAGGTAAACATAGTTTATGATGACAACAGAAAAATTTTGCTGGCAGAAATTCGTGGCCTTGCAAGTATACACTAAGGAATACTTTATTAAAGTACTTTCCTCCTCATGGAGGAATTGAAAAACCATTACAATTTTGTCACTTAAGAAAGAAAGGGATCATCCCACTCAGACCCTGCAGTACAAAAACTGGTAAAAATTCTAGTGCAGACTTGAAATGATAGTTAAACATCTCCACAGTATAGAGGGGCAGACAGATTAGAAATAAAAATTCTCTTTTGCCTGTATGAGCCACAAAAAAGCCTCTTTGAACAGCTATAAAAACATACTGGGAAGAAAAAAGGCTCCTAATTTATTTTTTAAGGTATATCTATGCTAGTTTGATCTATATCAATTATTTGAAAGCACTGACAAAGATGTGGGTGTATTTGTTGAAAGATATTTGTAACACCACTACTTGATTATGATTAGTGAATCATAAAAAGAAAAAGCTTTTCAGCGTGGTCTGTTCAGTATGAGTCCGAGATCATTAAGGAATCTTCCTGTGCATGCACCACCCCAGTTCCCCATAAACCAAAGCGTAATGAGGTGAAATGTTTGCCTCTACATATTTATTTACTGCTCTTGGATGGTTCAGAAAAAGGCCCAAATAATGTTTTTCCTGGTCTGAGAGGTAGCTTTATTGTCCTCTATTGGAAAGTTCATGTTGGTCCAGGAAGCAGGATTTGGACTTCATTTTGTTAGAAAAACATGTTTTACTGCATTCTGAGTAATTTCCGTTGGCGACAAATATGCTTTTGAAAGAAGGGTAAATAATGCTGTGTGGAGCTTCAGCACCTCTCATGGGAAACCTATCTCTTTTCATTAGCTTATGAAAACATAAAACTAGGAAATGTGGCTATTGTTTATGTGTGAATTGTTGAACTATTGAGGGTACAGATGTCAGCTGTAGCTCTGAACATCTCTCAGCTTATCTCCATTGATTTATGTTGGTACACCACCACGCTTTGGCAACTGAAGCACTGAGAAGGGGTTTGAAGTGAAATACTACTCTGTGTCAAAACAGGTATCAGCAGATTAAAGAGGGAGTAAATCCAGAGAGGAGAAATGGGTTGAACTATGCAGACTGTGAGAGGCCCTATTGTGTTTACCCTGAGACCCTTGGCTCCCACAGAAAAGCAATGGGAGCAGGGAGGACAACTCAGCCTGTACTAGGATGGTGCTTCCAAATGAGCTCAGCCTGTACTAGGATGGTGCTTCCAAATGAGCTACAGATGCATTGCTTTAACATGTTTAGCGCTGTTATCACTGTATTTCTCTCCTGGTGTTTACTATTGCACACATCTCCTAGTGTACTACATAAGGTTGTTGTGCTACTCTGAGGATTCCTAATCCTCTACGGAAGGAAACAAATTGGAGATGAAATGACTGTTGGAATGTTTAACAAAGCCACGTGGCAGGAATAAGTGTGAGATGCTCCATCCCTGGAAGTGTTCAGGGCCAGTTTGGATGGGGCTTTGAGTGACTTGGTCAAGCAGAAGGTGTCCCTGCCCACAGCAGAGGGTTTGGAAGTAGATGGTCTTTAAGGTCCCTTCCAACGCAATCTATTCTATGATTCTATGCTTGTATCTGGGCCTTGACACTGTACATCCCCTGCACACCATGGAAAATATTTTTTTTGTTCAAAAGCAGGATTTGGCAGAAAATTACAAGCACCCAAACCCAGGGCTTTAAGTTTTAGACAGGTTAGCTTCTGTGAATCATTACTAGCTGCTGCTGGTTTTTCGTTCCTGGACTATTCTATTCTTTTGAAGTCAATGATTGAGACTGAAAATGGAATAATTTTTTTCTTCCTTATTAGAAAATGTTTAAGTTTAGAAGGTTATGCGGTGTTTGGCTTCTTGGAAAGTTGCATCTGTGTGATGCTGTTGGCATCATCATTTTTTGCTTGTGGTGGATGATGACGGTTGCTCCAGTGGAAAAATGTCATGTGATACTTGTCTATGCCTTCTGCACAGTAGGGATCTTGCCTTTTTTTGCTGGACCACAGATGAACAGATATATGGTTGGAGCTATCTGCTGAGTTTTGTATGCATGTATGCATACTTTGAAATAAATCAAGTGAACAAGGAACAATAGCTCTCTGAAGCTGTGTTTGCCTTGGCTATGCAGCCAGTGCCTGGAATGCAGTTTAAGCCAAATATCTGTAGGGATGTCCCTGAATCCAAAATATGGGCTACCCAGCCACAGACCCTTATTGCTGTGTCTGTTCACAAGGGTGTGGACAAGCCATATGAATGCTTTTGGCACACTCATGTCTAGTGGACTTGCAGAATTGTGTTCTATTAACAAGTGCACTGTTGCATGGTTTTTGAGACTGCTGAGTCTAAAGATGTAAGAGTGCCTTGCCCAGCAGATGTTGGAGCCTCACTGGATTCTGAAACTGAATCTGTGAAACCAAAAAAATTGTTACACAGGGGAAAAATAAGAAAAGAACCCTATATGCTGAGGGGTCTCTCTTGGACTTGATGGACCTGGTATGCTCTCTAGTAGTTCCTGCCATACTAGGTGAGGCTTTTCAGTAAAGTTTTTCTCTCCCCTGTCTTTTAAAATGGATGTAGAACATAAGGTGTTTGTCAGTTGTCAGGAGGCAGAGAGGGCAGGGAGGCAGACGGCATTGTTGCACACGTTCTGGAAGAGATCTCCCCTCTTGCAGGACACTGGCCTAGCAAGGTAACAGTGAGCATCTGAGTCACCGTCACTATTCAAATGCATTCTAAAATCTCATGGCAAACATATGGTAATACCATGTACCTAATGAGAGGGTTTTTTAATATAGATGGCATGACGTTCTTCAGAACTCCAAAAAATCCCTGGGTGTGCAATAATGCAAATTGTGTGTCTCAGATTTGGTTCTTACTGGGGTGAAGAAATAGAAAAAGAAGGTGAGTAATGAAACAAAAGCATATGCTCAGTACTGCTGGCACAGACCAGAAGAGCAGCGCTAAGGAGAGCATCCCAAGTTTGCAGGAATTTCTGGATGTAAGTGTTGCTGCCACAGATGGCATTTTTACAGCACTGACTTCAGTGGGACCTTCGGTGATTGCAACACATCAAGATTTCACTATTTGTTCTTGCTCTGGCCTGCACCCTCTTGAAAGTTAAATATATAAACACTCAGATAAAGCCACTAATTTCAACAGTTCTATCCGTATGTGTAACTTGAGGTGTGTGCTGGGTTGGGATTGCCTCTCCCACAGCACCCACGGTGATGCACTGTTTGCTACTGAACTGCATAAAAGAATCTTGTTCATGGGCTTCTGGAATGTCAGTGCAGTTGTTTAGATGAGTGTTCAGATGAGATAATTTCATCTAAAGCCAAAACCAGATATTATTGACAACAAAATGAATGATCCCAGAATCCACTCTTTGGGGCTGAATTTTATTGGGATGGACTCTGAAGACCGTCTTATCTTCATGAAAGAGTTGTTTGAGTTTAAATCTATTGAGAAAATTTATTTAGTCAAATGTATCCCATCCGCTCTGTGGATACTGCAAATAGAATGAAGGGCTTCCCCGGCAGATTTTGTTGTAAAATCAAACCAGTTTTTGAACTGAAGGAAACAAAGCAGACTGGCCAGATGGAGCTACCCTGAGACCTGAATGGAATTTGTTCCGTTGATACTAAATTTAATTCCTTGCTCTACTCTCTGATTTCATATGGGAATTTGAGGCATGCTTCAAACCTATTTCACTTTTACCCAGGATGGGGATTGCAGTGCTGTGGCTCCTCTGGTATTAGAAAAAAACTCCATTTATCCTCAGCATTATTGGTGCTTATGCCTTGTTTTTTTTCAGAATGGGGATAACAGCACTTTCTCCTCTCAGAGATCTTGTAAGGGGACATAGATTACCAGTAGTAAATAGCACAGATACAGCAAAATCAATTGCCATACAATTTTTGAAGACAGTTAAATTTGTGCATTTTGTACATTTAGCTGGGATGGATGACAAGAAGAGTTCTGAGTTAATGAGAAGGCCTGATGGATAGTGTTTACCTTTGCCTTTTCTTTTCAGCTAACTCTTTCAGGGGCAAAACTGTCCAGTATTTGTCTGTCAGCAGTTTTGCTTTTCTCTTCTTACTCTTATGAGTTCTTGGAATCCCGTTCATCTGTCCATGCATGATTCAAGCCATGATGGATGAATTGTTTGAGCATGAAGGTGGAGTTGAGAAAAGTCAAGACTCAGACCAGAGTCCAGGGGAGTTTTTACTTGCAAACCACTTGAGCATATTTCTGTAAGAAAGAGAAGAATCTCTACCAACTTGTTATTGTTAATGGACTACATAAAATCCAAATTACACTAGGAAATATGAAGAAGAAATAAGGAGGGAAATTATTACGTGTGGGCAAATTAAAGGAGCCAAGATGGTGTTCATCTTCATAAGAGGAAGGTTTCATTTTTTTTCCTAACTTGCTTATGAGACTTTTTGTGATGTTTTCATCATGTGCTTTCAGTACTTCTGAAAAACAAAGGGGCTGGGGGTTCAACAGAACTTTCCCATGGTCATTGCCACTAGCTCTTATTTGATTGGCTCCAGAAAAGGAGTCAAGCATTGTTTAATCAAAGGATAAAAATCCAAATTTATCTTTAATCCTTCATATTGTTCATATTATCTCACTCTGTGCATGCTGCCAATAGGAAGGGAGGCTGCGTTAGCTGCAGAATAAAGAGATGTATTTGTTGGCAAAGCAAATTCCTAATTATTTTCTTTGTTCTGCTTTGGTATTATGTTTCTGAGGTAAGCACCAGAGAGATTTCTTGGAATTTTATGGGCTCTTGGCCTAGAGTGAACGGATGCCTTGAGATTGCCAGCCTACCACACGGATGAGAACACATAGGTCTGCACGTCAAGAGAAAGACCTGTCTTTTACCTGCTATCCTGGAGAGGATATTTTGCCTTGGAAAAATGAGATGCTTTCTATCCAGTTCTCTTGGAATAGTGGCATTCCTAAGTTTGCTTGTTGGCACCAGCCAAGCAAATGCCCGGAAACTCATCGTATTCTTAGACACACAAAGCTTTTACTTTGAATTTCCTGGAGAAATTCCTTAAAGTAACACCCTCTCTGTGATTTACTGCTCTGAAGAATTAAGTTTGTTTAGCAGGCTGGGTATCTTCAAATAAATTATTAAAGAAAATCTTTTGCTGGTGAAGTTTATTGTGTTTTGTGAGTGGGGTTTTTTTTTGGTTTTTTTTTTTTTTTTTTTGGTAGTATTTCTTTTAAACTAGGGCTCCACAATAACTAGTGGAGTGCAATAAAAAGTGCATCATTTCCACACAGCATTTTTCAGCTCTTTCTTACTGTGAATTATGGTTCTCCTGCATCTCTAAGACCTGTGTCCAACTTGTGAAAATACATGAATTTTGATAAACCCTATCTGTAATTTTTCCATACTCTGGACTTTAAAATGCTTGGAATTGGATAAAGCCAAGGATGTGGTCCCAAGATATACAATAAACTGATTTTTTTTTTGTATAACCATATAAATATCTTTTTCTCCCAGTCTCATGGTCATGTGATTCTTTGAGCTTTTCAGAACATTATATTTAATGTAAATGATCAAGAAATGTGTATTGTGAAATGCTGGAGTGATGGGGATTTTTTTTTTTTATGTACATTTTTCTTTAAGGACTAAACATCTTTTCTGAAAAGGCTTTTAGCACTTCATCTTTCCCACAGTTATTCTTTGCTTTTGCTCCTGGAATGCTGACAGAAAAAAACCCCTGAACTACAAAATGCATTTTCACTTCCTGAATTTCATTGTTTAGTGGACTTACAGTGGGACACTTGCTATGTGTTCCAGTTTTGGAAGCTTTTTATGTCTGCATCTAATTCTGAGCATAGATGTGCCCTCATATTGCTGCATTGCAATGCTTTTAGCTGTCTCTCTGAATTACAGACAGAATGCTCAAAAATAAACCCTTGAACATATGTAACTAACCCCTAGACCTTCTTCCCCCCAAAAACTGGCCACCTTATCTAACTGAATATTTTGAGTAATCTTGAGCAAACTGCAAAAACTATATGAGAAAAGCAAAATGGCAGTGAATTCAAATCTACAAACCTTCAATATTTTGATGTCACCAAAGAGGCATAAGTTCATTAGCTACCTAATATTTAGAGGAATGCTTCAATGGCAAGAGGAGAATACTGATGATGGATGACTAGAAGTTATATATATTTACATTACTGCCTGGATTAACTTGCTTCCCTGCAACTCAATACTATTTTTGTAAAATTAAATAATTTTCTTCTCCTAATGTGGTATCTGACTACGCTTGGAGAAAAGGAGTCAAAAAAGTTACAAACTGTGATGTTTGCATTTAAGTTTTCTGTAAAAGCATCTTGAGCCCGCATATATGACAGCATCTCTCTCCCCAGCCATGAGAATAAATGAAGAAGTCTATCACTAACAGGAGTTCAAAGCTCAGCATCCTCTGTTTTTGCTGCTTGGTGAGCTGGGCTAGACAGTGTGTTAGCTTTTCAAAACATATGAGGAATATCTACCATGGTGAAAAATGCAAACAGAGAACATTCAGTATTCTTCCCCAGAAGCTGTGAAGCTTTGAGTGGGCACCATTAAAGGACTGGGGATGAGGATGTGTCAGCAGCTTCCCCCTCTCCCACTGAAGCTGCCTTTCTGCTGGGGCTGTCAGCCTCATCCTCGCCTGAGCTGCAGCACAGGTATGTCCGTGTCACCCGTGCCCCCCTCTGGACTGCCTGGCTTTCCTGGGCTGACCAGGATATCTGGTCAGGATATAGCCTGTAGCCCCATAGCTACAGAACAGCCTGTGGCAGCAGAGTCTTGGCTGAGCCCACTGCAGCCCCATCCTGGCCCTGCAGGTTTGCAGTGGATCTGCTCTTGGCCTGCCTGCTGGAGATGTGACTGGGACCTCTTGCTCCTTCCTTCAGTCATCTGCCTTGAGCCACCTGGATAAGGAGCTCTTCAACACCTGATTAATTCTGCTGTAAGAGGTTGCAACTGCTCACAGCAGTTTTTCCTTTGGAAATTGAGGGATTATTTAAAACATTTGACACTTGTTCACTGTTTAACTGACATTCTGTTACAACATACCAATGTGTGCAGGTGAGTGTGTTCTCTGGTGCTCATGCCAGAATCCTTGGTGTGCAGGTTACTGACTTGTGGCTATATCACTGAGTCACCTTAGGAGCCCTCCAAAACCAGGAGCCCAGGAACTGACAGGTCTATATTTTTTGCTTTAGTTCCCCTACAGAGATCAAAACAGGAAATACTGTGCTACCCGGAGAAGAATGATTTGATTTTTGGCTTTAGTTATTGGTAAGGCTGGATTTTACAGAGCAGGTTACTACTCCCTCTCCCCAAGAGAGATATCGTGATATTTCCATTGGTTGTAATATGCGATTTAGATTCCAGGTATAATTAGGACCAGACATGATCTGAGTTGCAATAGTGAAAAAACCCTCTTTCCTGAAGGCATCAGCTGTGAGCTGCCCTGCAGTGACCAGGGAGAGAAGAGCCTTCTTCGGACACAGAAAGGGAAGAGACAGCCAGCATGAGGAGAAGGAAAAAAGAGACCTTTCCAGTAGTTGCGCAATCCAAATTTCTCTCCCCTCCACCATACCAGGCTGTTGTTAATTAATTGTTTGTTGGGAAATACCTCATCCCCATAGGCCCTTTGTCAGTGTCATCTTTGTCCCTTGTTGTTTTCTAGTAGCTGCTTTCTAGGTTTCTCCAGACAGTTATTGCTTGCCTTTCAATTTTATAGATGAGAGAGCTGCAACCTGAAACAGTAGATATTTTCCTCTTCACTCCTGTTGCTCTGCTGTATGGATCTCTGTTCCTCCTAATGTACATCATGCTAGGAAGGAGCCTTCTTGCAGGTGTTGAAGGCTCTGTCAGTGACATTTGTCATCCCCAGGGTAGTGCTGCCCAGCCCTGTGCATCCTAACAGATTTTGGGAAGAAAATATCCTTCAAGCAAAATTCAAGAAGGAGCAGCTGCAGCAGGCTGAGAGCCAGCTGTGATAAGAGATCAAACTCAGCTGAACAAATGCAAATAGCCAATGTGGAAGCAGCAGTTCATGGTAAGTCATGTAAAGTAGCAGAGACCTCCTTCTGTCCTGAACGTTCACTTGATCTTGACTTTAATTCTTTTCCTAAAATTGTCAAGTTTCAGGTCTGTCATTTTCTATAACAAACATACACTCTTCAGAGTTGTTTCCAAGGAAAAAAATGGTAAAATTACTGTGTCAGGAGGAAACTTGAGAATCACGCAAAAGAAAAATTAAACCAACAACCAAGAAACCTCCAAGCTGATCGTTTCAGTGAAAAAGCAGCTCTAAATTGTGCCAAAATTTAGTGTGGAGTTGTAAATTTCAAACCTACCTTGAAATCTCCTTGCTTCCTCTGCTTGGAACATGGCCACTACATTTGCTTTGAAAGCTTTCCTTTCCTTTAAAATGCTTTGCAAAAAGTCACCATATGGAATCACAGCTTTTGTAAAGTGCTATGGAAATGGAAACTCCAGTGCTGCTTTGGCTTCACAATGCTTGTCTCTCCTTTTTATTCCCACAGAAATACTCAAAGCTAAAAATTCAAAACAGAACTTACTGTTATAAGATAATGTATATAATTTCTAGCAGTCTGCTATCTGTGTTTTTCCTCAAATATCTCAAACAGCTGATTAAAGACTCTGGCTAGCAAGCTTGGAGTTGTGGATGTAACCACACTGTTCCTGGCTGCACAGTTTCTTAGAAGCAGGAGCCCAGCCTTAATGTGTGTCCCCAAGGGCTCTTTTGGCCAAGTGCATGTTTTTGACGTGATTCTTCTTTACCGGGTATGTGAGAATTGATTTTTATTTTATTTATTGAAATTTTAAAAGTGTGAACACACTGGTTGGTTTTAATAATCTCAATCCACATTAAAACAGCTTCAGAATGAATGAACTGGTGGCTCAAGCCAAAGCTGCGGTGTAACTGGAAGCCTCCTGAAGAGCAAACAGCAGTACAGTTTATCACCTAATGGTGACAAGTAAGGAGTACTTGGTCTCAGAAAGCTTTTTTCCCCATTTTTTCCTACTTATGTCTATATAAGCAGGTCAGGGGAGTCCTGGGGTAGATGTTAGGGCATTGTCCTTTTATCATTCGACTGCCAGCATGCTCTCAGGCATGATTTTGGTCACTGGTAACCAACGTGTCTTGGTGGTGCTCTGACATGATCCAGGCACGTTATGGCCCAGCATTATTCCTGATAAACAGTTTGGACAGGGATAATCTTCTGTGGGAGAAAAGAGATGCAGATGGGGTATGGGAGAGGGGTGCAAAGTGTGGTGTAAAATCTGAGTCAGAAAATGCATCTTGGTTGTAGCTTTTGATTACCAGGTTTATGTAAAAACATTATGTTGGCTTTAGTGAGGGACAGGTCCGACCCTTCACTGCATCTTTGCTTAAAGCAACTTCATCAAGCAACTCTCTATTATTTGCAGCCACTTCCCTTTACTTTCTTTTCATCTTTTTTAGAGCTGTAGTTTCTTTCCATGACCTTCTTTCCTTGAATTGCTGTGCAGTGTCTGCCTCCATGTCCTTGGCTGTAACTGCATCACTAAAGAGCAATCAGCTGGTTTACAAAATTTGTAGGGATCAGCAGTGAGAGCTGGTTTCCTTCTCAGCAGCCATGGCAAACTGTTAGTTTATTAGTCAAGACTTACCAAAAAAGAAACTGGGCTGTTTCTTAAAACCAATGTTTAAATCACAGAGACCCAGAAGTTTCACCATCTCTCTCTTAGGGCGTGACGGTCAACTTCTGTTGACATCAATGGAAAGATTCTGGGTTTTGAAAGAACCACTGAATTGGACCATTACTCAGAAGGAAAAGTCACAGTTATTAAAACACCCACACCTTTTATTATGTTTATTATGTTTTACTAGGAAATTTGAACTGTCAGACCTTCTGAGAGCAGATCTCGTCTGATGGATGGACACAGTGTCTGGTTGTTTGGTACACCCCTGGTCTGTTGCTCTTGTTGCTTAATTCTAGACTGTATTGATGCATTCATCACAGAGTGCTAGCCGTGAAGTTGCACAGTTTTATATGGCAGGTCCAGTATGCAGTACTGTTTGCACCCGGGACACATGCAGATGTAATTTGGAGATAGTTATAAAATCACTAATTTTTTTCCAAAGAGGGAGTTTCTTCTGAGGTGTCAACTGTGATCTGCTACCCACCTACACCTCCAGCAACTAGTTTTCAAGTGCTCATCTGTTTTTCTGAATGCTTCCCAAGTGTGACAGTTGTGGTGAGAACTGAGTCAGAATCTCTGGTGGCTCTGAATTGTCATCAGATGTGTCAGAGCTATACCACAATATCCCTCACTTCTCAGAATAAATTTATGATGGTCTCTATCAGGGTCACGTCCCTGTTTGAATCCCAGCAGTCAGGCCTCCAGTCCACATATATGTAACTTTAGATCTTATGCTAGATTTCCATTATTTTCCCACAAGTACAGCAGGCGGAAAGAATGTGATACTGAGAATTATATTGTCGAAATGTTTTGTGTCTTAGTTGTGTGAATTTCCATCAGCTTTACTGACATGTAGCAGAGGTGATTGGTGAAAGCTGTTAAAATGCAAAGATAAGATGAGCTGTAAACCCCTCTGAGTCATTGAGCAACAGGGTCAGCAGCAGAGCTCTGTTTTTCCAGCCAGTTTAATTAAAAAACATAAACTATCTTGGCTCGCTTACTTCATCCCAAGGCTTTTGCTATAAAATCAGACAGCTTAGGCTTCCCAGAAGCAGAATTTTCCTCTTTACTAGCACTCTGTTTGGTAAAAGACCATAACAGATTTTTACTGAAGGAAGGAAGCAGAAAGGCTAACGTGCAATTTGAAAAGCCTGACTAACCCCTGCCTTACCCTTTTCTACTCAGCTAGAATGTGTTGCCCTCCTCTAAGGCCTGTGAGGTTCTGCTGAAGGAGTCAGTTGTTACTCTCCATGCCCAAATGAGCCCCACTTGGAGTCTGTTGGCTCCAGAGGATTTCGATGTATAAGGGATGAGAACTTCTGGAGCCTCTACACCTCCCTTTGGAAGAGTCACTGTTCTCCACTGGGGGAAAAAGGATCTTCTGAGTTATTGTTGAATTGCTGTTGCATAGGAAGAGATTTGCTTGCACCACTTTTTCCATTGGGCTGTGCTGTTCCTCAATTTGCAATGTATTTAGTGGGTTTCAACTCTTTGGATAAAGTGGAATAACAAATGTGATTTGAAATCTGTCACAGAAAGGATGCTTCCTAAACAGCTTTTTTCTTCTCTTAGGGGAAAAAAAAGTTTATTTTTCTCAACTTTGATTGAATAGGTACCTACTTTTTGGGCATTTAGTGTATTTGGGTTTCCAGTGGTTGCCTTTATATTTTTATTAACTTCACATCTCCCTCCTTTCCTTTAAGTTTTAAGCAACCAGCTTCTCCTCCTAAGGATGTGACTGCAGGGGGTTTTGAACTTGAAAAAGCAAAGATCTATGATGAATCACTACAGTCTTTAGAAAATGAGACATCAGTGGGAGCTTTTGATTTTGGCAAGTTTTTAAAATTAGACACTTTTTTCATCAGTAACCCAGCTGCTACCCTTAATCTAACTGCTCTGGGATGTTCTGTGTACCAGTCCCTGCTGTCTGAGAACCAGGACTGAGATTTTTTATAGCAAAATCTCTCCCAAGGGCCTATGTCATGGGACAATTTTGCAATTGCAATTGAATTTATTGTAACAGCAGAATTTCTAGTGAGCATGTTTTTACATTGGATTGGGAGTATTCTCTGTATTGCCTTGGTTCAATTTCCCAGTGACAATCAAAGTCAGGCATGTCTCTTTATTTCAAAATATGTGTCTGAATTTGTTTGGGGAGTGTTCAGCTACTTTGATAGTACCTTAACCAGCTGTAAACATAAGTAAGCATTTCTGTACAATGACAAATTATGGTAGTGTAATAATAATTTAAGGACCTACAAGGTGGTGAAAAATCCTAGGAGATTGCAACTGGCATGTATTTGGAATGAGATGGAATCCATTTTATTGCCACACTTATGTTTAGCAGTAACAGGTAAAATCAAAAGAATACAGATGTGGCTGTTGAAGATGTCCCAGTGGATGATGAGTGGTTGGATGGGTGCTTGATGCGATGAACATGGGAAATTCCACGACAACTAACTTGACCAAGATCTGAGTAACTTTTTCCCCCATATCATGGCAAGACTGATGACATCATCAATAAGTCAAAGAGCTCCTTGTTCTCTTTTTTAATTAGTGATAGTTACAACAAGAAACAATTGTATGCAGGACACATATGAATTAGAGAATAAGAGCATGTACACCAACACATATGAACAAGTTAAGGTGACAGATTAGTTAGCAATTCTTTGGCAAATGTAGGTTAGTGTCCAGAAGCCTTGGTCTGTGAGTCCTCCTGAGAGAATATTCTGTTTTGAATCACCAGCCAGGCCTTTTCCTTCAGCAGGGTTTGTCAGCTCTCTCAGCTGGTGCTCCATGTCCTGTCTTGATCATCTGTTTGTGATAACAGGCGCAGAAACGCCAGAAGGCGCAGATGAACTCCTCAGAAGCAAGCATTCTATTTCTGTATAAATATCCCTTGCAATAAAGGCAATAGGAGGAGAAAATACAGCAAATCTGTTATACAGTATCAGCAAAACTGTAGCTAAATAGAATGTTTTTATGAGCAGTCAGCAGATGCTGAGGCTCAGATATTAGCTTAGTGACTGTGTAAAAAATTACAATCATAAGACTCAGTTCACTTTCACCATCTTGTGCTTGTTTTAATGGCAAATAAAGATCTACTTTTCGGGGTGGGGAGGGTGAATGTTTTAGGGTTTTTTATTTGTTTTGAGGTTGGCTTTTTTCAGTGAAAAGTCATATTCCCTTCTGGCATTCACCAGACTGCAACTTAAGTCAACAACAGAGAGCTTTGCAAAGACCTCATTATCTTTTTCTGTTTTATTGGTGTGACTTTGCCCTCTCTCTATACACATAAGTTCTTTAAATCTCTTTGCAGACTTTTATGTTTAGACTCTTCCAAGGGCAACAATTTAGTCAATGTAACATGTAGCTAGTCTAAATTTTACAATAAATAACTTTTTAGGATTCTTTTCTTATTACCCAATGTAATTTTGGGGTTCTGTGGATGTGTGTAATAGTTTTAACTGGTCAGTTCAATTCATGGTTGTGCCTGAGGTCCAGTGAATTCCTGTTATCCAATTCATGTAAAAGCAAGTTAGTAGAAAAAAATTTCCATTGGGCCCAGCAGAACTACATCAGGCCCTACACATTTGACGAAACTAACGTGGCTTGAAGAGCAGTGAATAAAATTATAATTTGCATTTGCTTGCAAAGCTGGGAAAGGAAGACATATTCTCTGCAGATACTAAATGGAGCTTTTGCCTGAATTGCTTCTGGTTTGAACTGTCAAGGGAGGACACAGCACACCGGCTACACATGCATCTAATCATTGTCTGCAATAATCAAGATAGAAAAGGTTTGACTCTTTCAGACAATTACACTTCTCTCCAGACATCTAAAAGAGATAAAACAAGATCAGGAAGAGAGACATTTTTCATTATTATCCCACTACCTTTTATGCTTTGTTGCTCTAATTTTAGGACAACAGTTCTTTCTGATGAAGGATCTATGTACCACTGCTATTAGCTGAGAGATGCTCATATCGAGCAGAGCTTTTACTGTGCTGTGGCTTATCTTCTGTTTTAAAATGCTCTGGACTAATGGTGTGTGTGGCAAACTAAAGCAACCTGCAGAATCCAGCCTACAGAGAATACGTAGCAGGTGTCTCAGACCACAGGGGTCTGAAGTGGATCATATCTATATATATAGCATGCCCTGACCATGTATATAATTTAATATCAATAGAAATATTTATTAGCATGGTAAAATGAGTTGAATTGAATAAGTTTGGGGGTTCAACTTGCTTTTTTCACTTATAAGACACAACTAAATGTGAAATATTCCGCTAATTTTGTGGCTGACACCAAGTTGGCTGGTGCAGTATGCTGGAGGGAGGGGATGACATCCAGAGAGACCTGAAAGCCTTGAGAGGTGGGCCCGTGTGAGCCTCATTAAAGTAAACAGGGCAAAGTGCAAGATCCTACACCTGGGTTGAGTAATCCCCGGTACCAATCAGACTGGGGGTGATCAAACTGAGAGCAGCCCTGACAAGAAACACTTAGGGATATTGGTGGAAGAAAAATTGAACATTAATTAGCAATGAGCACTTGAAACCCAGAAAACCAATCCATTCCTGGGCTGCATAAAGATAAGGGTGACCAGCGGCTGAGACAGAGGATTTTCCCACCCCTACTCCACTCTTGTGAGGTGCTACAAGATAGAGCAAATCCATAGGAGACCCATAGAAGCAAATCCACAGAAGATGATTCGAGGGCTGGAGCACTAGAAGGTTCTAGGGAGAACTTACATCATCCTTCCAGTTTCTGAAGTGAGCTTATGAGCAAGACAGAGACTATTTATAAGGGCATGTAGCGATAGCACATAGAGCAATGGCATTAAACTGAAAGAGAGTAGGCTTAGATTGGACATGAGGAAGATATTTTTTATGATGGTGAGGCACTAGCACAGGTTTGCCCAGAGAGTTGTGGATGCCCCTTACTGGAAGTATTCAAGATCGTGTTGGGTATGACTTTGAGAAACCTGACCTTATGAATGATGTTTCTGCCATGGCAGAGAGGTTGCACTAGATCTCTAAAGGTCTCTTCCAACCCAAACCATTCTATGATCCCAAGTCTTTCAAGTTCTTGTTTTAGAAGTACAGGAAAGTGCAGTACATGGTTGGGGCATTTTTGTGACCTCCATATTCTGGTCACACCTCAAAAACACTGAACACCTGGAGAGCATTCATCTTCTTTTGTAAGGCTGTATTTAATTTGTAACATCTGGTATAAATAGGTAAATTCCTTTTAGATGCTAAATTATTATTTTGAAATACTTAGCAAATTTTCCAATATTGTATTATTTTCCTTGCTTGTGGTGCATGTTTGACTGCAGTAAATGGATATTGTGTGTTTGGGATAGAAACACTCTCCTGTTTTACCTGAATGAAAATTACTCCTGTGTGTGTGCCTTTTCAGCATGGGGTAGTTTATGACTGAACAGCCCATTTCCACAAAGCGTCTTATTAACAGTTTTCCTATTTTAGTTTTAATTACAAACCCTTGCAGAACACCTCCAGATGTACTTAAATAGCTTTCAAATATTTGGATGAATGGATGAGAGCTACCCAGCTCCCTCCTCAGCCAGGGAACTCACCACCCTGCAACCATGTGGGGCAGCTCTCCAATTGCAGGGCCTGTTCCTTGTGTTTGTATGGCCACAGACTTTACTGCCTTGTTTGTTCAGTGGAACAGAAAATCCCATGAAGCATACAAAAATATTTGCACTCTGTTTGCACCTTGCTACACTATGAAAATTTAGGGAGGGGGCAATGGGATTCTTTATCAGCAGGTGAAAACAAGCAGGGCTTAGGTGAAAGGACTGGTGTTTTGCTCTGCAGCAGCTGTGGGGTTGCCACTGCCCACTAGGATATTGAACATTAAATAAAATCTCAGAATAAATGTGAGGGCAAGTTTTTAGGGAAAGCTATCATCTTACCTCTGTTTGTTACTAGTGGAAGACTTGTGGAAAACAGATGAACGTTTAGGGCACTTTCAGAGAAGTGTTTCTGTGCGTGAAAACTTATCTATTATCCAGCGGCTACAGTGAGTCCAACTAAAGATATTGCTTTTCCTTAAAAGAATTTACTTGCTAGTATATGCTACAGCAAGTAAAGTGATGTTTGCTTTAAAAAAATATCTTGAGAACCAAGGATGAATTATCACTTATGCCTGTCTCTCTTCTACTTTGTATGTGGGAACAAACTTGCAGGCAATATTATACCTAAATGAGAAGAAATGTAAACTGACTGCTGCAAATCAGGGCTGTACAATTTCATCCTCATTGGAGATGATGCTTTTCACATGAATTTGTATGAAAACAGGTTTGGGATCCTTAGTTCAGATTTTTAATCAAGAATGAATTGCAAGTGATACTTGGTCAATTGGACAGAAATAACATTCTTGGTTGTCTGGCAAAGCCCTTGGTTAAGTGAAGTGTGTAGAGTAAACTACTGACTGCACAAAATGCACACAGAGCACAAAAATATTCATCATTTGGACCCATAGCCAGTGTTTCCACGTCTGTTTTAATTTGGTCTGATCCTGTGAGAAACTGAGCACAATGAGGATTGGGTGCGCAGCAGACAGAAGTTCACCATATCCATAGGCTGAGGGTTGTATATTGGTTTTATCTCAGTGATATTGAGAACAGCTTTCAGCTGTTGTGACAGCTCCTTACATCTTTGATGCACCACATCACGCTGAATGGTAGTGATGAGCCAGGATTCTTCTGCCTCCAACAGCAGTATTTGAGCAAACCTGGATAAAATTAAAAGGTACAAGCTGCTGGGCTCAGCTGTGCCCTGCAGTGGGTCTGCTGGAGCCGGCTGCAACCCTCTCTAGCCCCCACTGCCAGCTCCTCCCTCGTTATACCTAATGCCATCCTGTCTTCCCTTATACCCTGCTTTCCTGGTTTTTAGATCACAAACATTGTCTTCCAAGGTCTGTTTTGCAGAAATATTTGTCTGTACAGGAAAGTGTACTAAATAAACGTGCCACTCCAGCAGGGGACACTAATTTAGTAATAGCTTGTATCCTCTCTATTTGGATTCCATCTAGGACTTTGAGACCTACCTTACCATCAAGAAATCTAGAGCTGTTGTGATCTTTCTTGACTCTCCTGGAGTATTAATTGTGTCAAACGTGGCAATAAGTGGAGGTGAACAGGGCTAGAGTTCATCTGTCACTTTGTCTTTCTCACTAGAGGGGCATCTGCTCCCAGGGCTTCTCCATCCCCACCTGATTTGTCTGCAGTTTTCCAGGCAGTTCTGGAACATGCAGCGAGGACCAGGGCTGAGGCAGAGCAGGTCTGCTGTCCTTCAGCACAGTTAGTAAGTGCCAGAGTTTACTTTACACGCTGTGCTTCCAGCAGATGAAAGAACAGATTTGCAGGGGCTATGGATGCAAACAAAAATTAAGACCAACATTTTCAAATGCAGCCATTACATGCTCATGGACTTACAGCAGGTTTTTGGAAGCATTCCACATTTCATAATCTCCAAAGGGAGCAATGTTTATTGAATGAAACCACTCTTTTTAGCAGTTTTGTTCTGTAGCAGAAGGTGTAGCTTTTGTGCCTGTATATGTAAAGGCTGGAGAATAGATTCACTGCACTAAATTCAGTAAGGATTTCCCACTTAAGAGTTAGAACCAAAGAAGTGTCCCAACCAAGGGACCATTCTTGATTCATGTCTTCACACTAAGGAATTTGGGATCCAGAAAATTACAGGATTTATAGCTGCAAAAAATCTAAAATCTTGTAGTAGCCTTTGATTCTTTCAAACCCAAATTTTGCCTAGGACTGAATCACAAGAAAGGAAGACATGTCACTAGAACTTATATAAATGTGAGATGTAAAGGAAAAAGCACTTGAACTGCTGGATTTTTTGGAGAATTGCTTTGACAGGCTCAAGTTTTGCTAAGAATACTACAGGAATTTAAAGCCAACTCAAGGATCATATGAAAACCTGAAATTCAAATTAATTAATGCAATAGTAGATGTTATTTTAAAAAGTAACTTGTTAAATTAACAGATCCGTAAAAACATCCTTAGGTTACTGCACTGTAAGTTCCTTTCCCAGGTAAGATTGATCTGGTTCACAGTAAATATGAATGTTAATCAGAATGCTAAAGCATATCTGCTTAAAAGATTTGTTTTTATTTTGTCATTGAGCCTTGTCATAAAATAAGAAAAAAGGGTGTGGGAGGATGGGGCTCTTACAGAGGAATTTGAAGGTCATTCTAACACAAAATCTGCATGGCTTTACATAATTTTCAGCATTTGAATATCTTCCAGATAGTTGCATTTTATTTTAATTGATTTCCCACATTCTATGATATAAATGCCTTTGTGTGTTTTCAGGTTTTTTTTATATTCTTCTATTTTAGTGTGAATGTGTAGTAAATGTTAGTCAAATAGGTGTTATATTTAGATGTGAGACATAAGTTAAGAGGCTGCCCAAGGAGGAAGTTGGGTCTGTGGCCCTGGCAACACTTTTCTGCTGAGCTGAGAGTGCAAGACCATGGCAAAGGTAATTTGGGTTATGTAGGTAATTCCTTAATCAGGTAACTTATGTCAATCTCCTGCAGTGCTTTGCATAACAGGACCTGAACTTGAACTGAACTTTGATTCCTGTTGAGAAGCTGTTGTGGTGGGAAGGCCCCTGGGAAATTGCATCCATACTGACCTAAGTTTTCCAGATGACTTGGTAAATTTCTGTTCTAAATCTTTCAGAAGCTGTTTCTTCAGTGAGATGATGAAATCTGGTTCTGGAGATATGCTGGACATACACTACTGGAACATAATCCAGACTCATATATGCACATTAATGGTAGATAGTCTTTATCTGAAGTTCTCCCTACTGCTTTCTCATGGCTTCAGTTTGACATCTGAAAACAAAACACGCAGGGATCCTTTTGTCTCCCTATTGTTATGTGATTGATGGCAGGTAAGATATCAGTGTAGCACATATTACTTGGGGGGAAAGCTTGTATTTAAAGATTATGCCTCCTGACAATTGAAACAAAACCTCTCAGTACCTGAGGAAATAACAAGCCCAGCCCTGAAAAAGGATATAAGAGACAATCCAAATGCAGATATTTTTCAGTGAAGTACAGCATTACTCTTCATAATTTGAAAGAAATGATCCAGTACTTTTTGTTTCAAAATGTACTTTTCTGGGCCTACTCTGTATATTGGTTTCAAAGGCTTTCATGAAGGTAGGTATGTATGTGCAAAACCTGAACTGTTGGAAGTTGTTCCTTCTGGAGCAGACCATAAATATTCCTAATGGATGTGAACAAGCTGATTATAGGAGAAGCTCTAAAACAGCAGAACTTCTTCTTGAAGAAGATGTTCTTTTATATATGTGGATGCTGTAGTCAACTCTTTATTAAGGGGGATAAATAGATTAATTTTATGTAACTTGCACCTCTAAGACAGCAAATAGCCCTTTAAAAAAAATCTCAGATGTTTTTTTGCCAGCAGTGGCTGAACATGACAGAAATAATAATCAATCTCCATAAAATTTCTTTGAAGTGATCAGTCTGAAAGTTTATCTTTAAACAAGAGAGCAAAAACATTGAAAACTTGAGTGATATGCTCAAAACCACACACACACATTGGCAAAATCTGAAATCAAGACATAATCTGTGTTGAGACCCCACTAATCCTTTCTCAGAGAGGAGAGATAGAAAAGATTTGCAAACTTGGTGGATATTCAAAATGAGTTTTGATCCCATGTTGCCAAGTTTGACATTCAAAAACTTTCCAGGTTTGAGCCTTCTGCCTTGCAGTGTGAAGAAAGAATGGACTGGGATCTGTATGAACAGAGATGATTCTGGTGTAGGGTCTATCTGTTGCTCTGCTGGACCATAAAGGGCAATTACTTTCCTGTGATCTGTGTTTCAGTGCCCTACTGACAAGTGAAAGCATGCACAAGTAGTGAAGTTTATTGCAAGTACAAAGGAGCAACTGTACAGAGATTATTCATTGCACTCTGCCACAGCTCAAGCACAGAATTAATTCGGTGCAGATGCTGAACAAATGGTTTGAATTTTGTTGCAGAGGATGATGATAGTGACTGCTGACATGGGGAGTAACCGCTGTGTCTGTGGAGACTGAACACTGCTTGAACAAAAGTTCAGATAGATGGGTTTTTGCCATTTTGGATCCACTTCATCAGCAAGGTGGGATTCCATATGCCTGGGGCTGTGCCACAGCCACTTTACTTGTATCCTCTAGCTATCTGAACTTGAAAGAGAAAAAGAAAATGGCTTTTGTTCCTCATTATGTGCAGTGCTATTTATCCTAGAGAGCTTCTCTGGTGTTGACATACTGGCTTGAGATCTTCATCAAGAAGTATTGTAAGTTATTACTGTAATGTCTACAAGCTTTGAAATGCTCAAAGGATTTGTAAAGATAATATATTGATATCAAAGCTCCTTTCAAGCCTAGCTTCCAAAAGAATCAGGTATTGTTGGTTATACATTATAAAAACAGTAGAAGAACATTATATGTTTGCCAAAAGTAGCAGACAGTTTTCGGATACAAATCTTTTTCTTACATCCACACATGATTAGCCCAAAATTAGCCCAAAAAATTAATTTAAAAATAATATCACAATGATAATTCCCACTGGACAAAGCACATCAGAGAGAGAGAAAAAGAAACTGGGAAAACAACAGGGAAGGAATCAGACTAGAAAACATTCTCAGCATCTTCTGGATTAGACAAGTTCATTCTATAACGTTCAAGGCAGAGCTGTGGAGAGAGAGAGAGAAAAATGGAGAAATTGTAGCTATGACAAATGTTCTCCTGACAGAGCCAGGATTTTGCTTGGCACAGCCAAACCTATTTCATCCCACAGATGGGGGCTGTGGAAAGCATCTCTCATGCTGGCAAAAGAAATTGCCTTCATGCCCTTGTGCAGTGGCATATGAGATATCCTATACCTCAGCCTACATCAGGTGGAGGAACTACAACTTACAAAGCCACTACTGAATTAGTGTAAATATGTGCAACATGCAAACTAGGAAAGGAGTATAATGGGAGAAACAAAATAGTTACAAGAGTTAAAGGATATGATCACTGACAGCAGTTAATTGAAAACTGAAACGAGCTAATACAATCATGAGAAAAGAAAGAATAAGTGAATTAAATGGAAACACCAGAGTAAAAAGAGAAAATACTTCAGAAGAAACCTACAGGTGTAGATAAATATATCAAAAGGACCTTACTGCTTCTTATTAGAAATGTGTTCTGGAGTACAACTATGAGCTAGTGATGATTTTAGTTCTTTCTAAGGCATTGAAAATTCAGTGGGCTGGAGAGACATGGTGAATTGTGGAAATGCTTCCTAATGTTTATCCTGAACAGATTCAAAATAAGCCATCCAAGCTTAAGGGAAAAGACTGCTCATCACTGGAAGTTTTAAGTGGCCGCATGTGCACTCATCTGATGGGAGGAGAGAAGTGTGCCCCGTGCTTCTGTAGCTTGCATGGCCAAGAGTAATCCTGAGTGTCATAGTAAGTACACTTCTACTATGATTGCAGGGGTGCTCTGGCATTTTAATAGAAACTGAAGGTGTAACCAGCTCAGGACCCATTGCTACGAATGAAAATAGGCAAATACCCATCACGAGAGGTTATTTTTTCCCCCATTTTATCAACCTCTGGAGATTAAAGTGCTGAAAGTGCTGTTGGTCAAACTGGCAGACAAGGGGGCTAATGGCTTTCAGCCATGGTAGCTGGTGGGATTCAAATGGGCGGAGGATGATGGCATGGTGATGGTTTCCAACTCTGTGAAGGAAAACTCCTGCTGATTTGGAAGTTCTGCTTGATGAACACCACATGTCTATATGGAACTTTCTCTTCTATTTATTTTAAATTTCCTATGAAAGTAATTTCTACGTGATGGAATAAGGAAGCTATGTGCTTAAAAAGAAAATCTAACTGCAGTGCTTAGAAGTATGTTTATTCAACTGTGAAGTTCACTGCTGAAATAGGGATTGACAGACGCTAGCCATATTTTATCACTACTCTTATGAATGCCAGGACTAGAAATGCTCAGGAGAAGCTGATGCCAACAGTAATCTGAGCCATCAGCCCTCAGCTGAACATGTACTGAGAAGATTTATTCTTGATTTTGTTTCATTGTGCTTATTCCAGACTTCCCACAGCAGGTCTTAATGAAAAATATTCCAAACTTCAGTGACAGTTCCAAGTAACTGACAGATGGAACAAAGTGCACCAAGAACTTGATTTAGGAAGAGGACACCTGAGACTGCATTTAGGAGAAATGCAGGTGATTATCTCTGATACTGTGATCCTCAAGACCTTCTGTCAGCTTGCAGCCAAACCTGGACATGTTTACACTGTGTTGACAACCTAGTCTTTGACTTTCTAAGCAGCCAAAGTTTGACTTCTTGCCTGTCCAGAATAACTTTCTTTGTGCTAAGAGTAATTATGCAGCAAGCATTCCATGCCTAAAACCTAAGGGGATGCCAAACTTGAGCAGCTTTCTTCTGTCTGCCTGGCTCATAGGTGTGACTGCAGAACATGATGGGAAAAGGGCACATCTGCCCCAGGATGGTCTCAAGCACAACCTGCAGCAGCAATGGCCTTTGTCCTCAGGCTGCCACCATGTGCCTTTAATGCAGCAGTCTAGCCTGTGCATTTCTCTGTCTGCTTGGGAGATCTTTCGTCTGATGAGGGTGAGAATTGCAAAGCAAACCTATTTCAGGACTGGAGAAAGCTTCCCCTCTGTTACTATGTCCCTTTGTCTATAAATTATTTGACATTCATTTTAGCACGTGAGCTGTAAAATGGTCTGTAATTTCACCAGATGAGGATTAGCTGAACAACCTACCAGCTCAGGACTTGTACAGTGCAGCTCATGGTAAGGAAAGTATCCAGGAGTAGTTCTTAATAGAAGGGATTTTTCAGTTTTATGTCTCTTCGTGACCTATCCCTGCCATCTTCACATGGGTGCACACACACACACACACACATACCCATCTGATCAATACTCTTGGCTATTACTTTGGTTAAAATCTTGAGAAAAGTAGAAAGACTTAATGATTTGCTCCAGGTCAATGCTATGTTTAGCTGCATAGTCTGTTCATATTCTTGTCACATAATGTTCTGCCTCTGATGAAGGAATAGACACAACTCATCTGATTGATTAATGGGATGCGGTTGTACATAATGTTGTTATAAATGTGTACACAGAGCCAGTTGCAAAGAGCATAATATACGAACAAGTTTTTGTTAAAGGAATTTACAAATAACTTCTGCTAAAGTATATGAAAACATTATTTCATAACCTCTATGTCTGAGGCTTATAGGCAGTAAATGAAGGTACAATTCGTTGAAATAGTGATTTATTGCAGTTACTTGATTTTCTTTTGAATATATTTATATGCATATGCAGAGAGAATGCAGGATTTATGAAAGAGGGAGAAATAATTTAGGGTTTTTTTTGTTTCTACACAAAGTCTTTATGTAAGCTTTGGAAAGAGAAAAACAGAGCAGAATTTCCATGTTTTCCAGAAGTACCTTGACATATCCTGATTTACTGCGCCTCCCAAGAACTTAGAGGGAAAGTTGAAGATATTCTTTTCCCACTGGAGAGTGCTGAATGGGATTGCTGTGGAGTTGTGCTTCAGCAGTACACAGGAGAATGATGCTCACCACGCTGATTGAGAGATGCTGCTTCTGCTCAAGAGGTAAGGCTGCATGCTTCTCCACCTCTCTGGGAATCTTCCTACTCTGGAACATTAGCTTCGATCCAGAATATAAGAAAATCTATTTAATAGCAGTGCAGAGAATGAGTTGCAGAGCCATTTATAACAGCCAAAATAATTCAGTCATGACCTCTTCGTGTTCCCATAAAACTGTTTTTCCCTCAGCATCAGGAGATGAGTCAGCAGTAGTGATAACAAGAGTTAGAGAAATACTGGAAAAAACAAGTGTTCCAAGTACTTTGGCAGTGAAAAATTAGGCTTCAAAGTGATTTCTTCATGGAACATTTTTTCCCTCTCCAGGACACCGAATTGACTGACTGTATTAAAGAAAGAAGAAAAAGACGGAGAGAGAGAGAGAAAACAGGACTTGGATGATATTTCTCAGTGTCTGCCAATATCTAACATGCTTTTGGAAAAGTTGCGTAACACAACCTACCAAGAGAGCTCTGTCTGAATAGAGGTTAGTAATCCTTTCTATTTGGCGCTATCTTTGTGGT
Organism: Picathartes gymnocephalus; assembly: GCA_013390045.1. Classification (NCBI taxonomy): domain Eukaryota; kingdom Metazoa; phylum Chordata; class Aves; order Passeriformes; family Picathartidae; genus Picathartes; species Picathartes gymnocephalus. The sequence continues at coordinate 3,623 of WEKY01017885.1, read as the reverse complement.
TTTGCAGAGCTGACCCACAGGGCCTCCTTTTTTGACTGGTGAAACAGCGTGTATTTTTTCCTTAGCCTATAGGGATCAGGAAGTTTTCCTCTGAAGGCATGCCTGACTAGACTTTGCCATCAGTTTACCAGCAGCTCTATTATTCTTAAGCCTATAGGACTCTTTGAGTGATGGAAAACCTTGAATGTTCTCTTTTGTGAAGGAGTGTCTGTCTTCAGTGATCAAACATACGTGTCAGGAATGTCAGGGAACTCGCAGTATGAAGTGTTATGTTTGAAATAATTTAAACAAGGACAGTTGCAAAGGTTTTTTTTTCTGGTTTACAGTGTTTTCAATATAATTTCTGTAGATACTTTAATCTAGTCTGCATGACAAATTAAAAGCAGTGTTGCACAATGATTTTCCATTACAGATAAGAATCAACAATTTCAATTTTCAAATGAAGGAATATAACTTCTAATATTGAGCTACTTTTGTTTTCATGGCCTTTAGGTAATGGCTATGAAGAAAAAAACAAGGAAAACTGTAAAATATTATTTTGGGTCTTCTTCATGACAATGAGAGACAAAAATGAGAAGGCATATTCCTATGTGTTAGGAAGTTTGTATCCGGGGACCTCTCCAAGCCTGGTAATAACACTGAAAACTGCTGCCTGAGTCTGAAACAGGCAATCTGCCTTCTGAATAACAGTTCAGCATGGGATGGAACATCATCTCTTTCCTGAGGTTTGGGGCCTACCTGCCACCCAAAGCTACTGTCTGTACAGTTTCACTCGTGTGACGCACCCACCAGAGTCCCCTTGTACAGACACAGGCTGTGGTGCATGGTCATACCACACCTCTGACAAAAATCTTGTCAGATCTGGTCCTTTTGTTGCTGGGCTATGCAAGTTTGAACCTGGGAGACTGTGCATCCAGTTGCTCCTGGAGCAGGTCCAGCAAAGGGTGACAAAGATAATTAAGGGACTGGAGCATCTCTCTTACAAGGAAAGGCTGAGGGAGCTGGGCCTGTTCAGCCTTGAGAAGAAAAGATTGAGAGGGGTGGGTATCTGAAGGAAGGGTGTCAGAGGATGGGGCCAGGCTCTTCTCAGTGGTGCCAAGCAGCAGGACAAGAGGCAACAGGCAGACACTGATGGACAGGAAGTTCCACCTGAATATGAGGAAGAACTTCTGTGCTGTGTGGGTGACTGAGCACTGGAACAGATTGCCCAGAGAGGCTGTGAATTCTCCCTCTCTGGAGATGACCACTGTGGTCCCTCCCAACCTGACCCATTCAATGATTCTGTAATCTGTCCTCTCAGGTACCTCTGGTGCAGAATTTTCTTATGCTGGTGCTCTGTGTAGTTGGGATAAAGGAAGCTGTGTGGCACATATTTACAGAAATGTAACCATCCAGAGGACTTTCTTGGGATAAACAGAGGAAAGAAGGGGCTTTGGGCATTCTTGAAGGTAGGTGACAGCTGAACTGGAGAGCTGAGACTCTCTGAGGGTGAAAAATTGACCAGTTTTAACAGACCGCAGAAAACATTTGCTGCTGTTACTCTAGAATGTTGTTTATTGTAGTAATGAATCTAAAAGAAGATAAGTTTCATGAGACATTCCCCTAGAACTTTGCCCTCAATATTTGCCACTTGAAACTAGTAAGTGAAAAAAATAGTGACCATTGTTGTCTTGTTTTATGGTTCTGGCTGGCACTGTCCTGTGCATAATGCTTGAGAATCTGACTGTACACCAACAGTATTTTTGCCTTGACCCATTCTCCTCATAGGCATGAGAATGTCTGTCAAATTAGCTGGCATTTGGATGAAACCTTCTGAGAGGAGTATAACATTCCAGCTTTATTCAACCTAGAGCTGTGAGAAATATTCACCACAAAACCTAAAACTTTTCAAGGGAGTTTATGCTGAATATCAAATGCAGGGAGGGATTTACTGTTGGGTCAGATTTATGTAAAACTCTACTTTAGATATACTTTTGACCTGAAACCTGACAATGCTCAGATATTTTGACTGAAGTTACTTTGAGGCTACAAAGCCAAAAGTTAAAGAAAACCTCAGAAACTGCAAAGGTGGCATGAAGGACTCAAACTTAACCCAAATCTTCTTCACATGCTGGATTGAGCTAGGTGCTGCTTAGCTTTTCTTCTTCCAAGTAAACAATAGGCATATTATTAAGGCATTGCAATCTGTTGCAAACATGAACACAGACTGGAATATTAAGCCTGAAAATAATCAAATCAGTTTTGTATTCTCAGAAAAAATGTCATGAACTGTCATAAGGGTAGGAGTGTTTTGGGGAAATCCTAGTGATTTCCCCAAAGATTTGCTCAAGGACATGGTTTAAAATCCCAGCTGAGATGGAGCTTTGCTGGATATTTAATCTGCATTGTTAATTGCTTGGTGTTGCCTTAGCACTGTCCAGCCATCTCAATCTTTGTTGATGAGCAGCAACTTGAAAATAATCTTGTGCAGAGTATTTTTGTGCCCTATTTTAAAATTATATATTTTTTTCTCCTCTCGTATTACATTAGGGATGAATACAAAAGATCAACACACAGCAACAAGTAGGAATAACAGCAGGATTTTCTTAGTTATTTTGCCCAGACTGAATTTAGTGGAAAACCTCTATCAGATGGAGAAGAGGCTGTCTTGCATTTGCAGATGAAAATATTCTTGGGAGAAGAAAGCTTTTCTCCGCAAAAGTGTTACTGCAGAGGATCAGACAAACATTCCCAGGTCTCTGAATAGTCCAAGTTCTGAGAGATGTAGTTTCAACAGGCTCTAGGAAGGAAGTCAGTCATGCACATGTATGTGAATTCTCTCATATGAGTAAAAGAAAAGGAACTTCGACATGCCAAATCCTAACTTTTTTCAGCAAGGTATTTTCTGTCTGGAGACAAAGAAGATCTTATTCTCTCCCCTGCTGACTCTTGCTGCTTATATTGCCTCCCTAATTGGAAGTTGCACTATAGATGTGCAAAAAAGGATATGCTTTGAGCATACCTCAAGGGTGAGCTGTCTAACCAAGGAAACAATTTCATCCTGTCTGTTGTGAAAAGAGTCTGGTGCTACAGAACACCTATTTCATTGCTCAGCAGGGCAAAATAAAGCAAGGAGAAAAGACTCTGAATGCTAAAACAGCAATACATTAATATTAATATTTTCTATGTGCAACATTTTGTAGTCTGGTACAGAATTATTTTCCTTTAATTTGGATAGTTGAAATTCCAGCATTCTGCTTTTGTTACTGCTTCAGATAGAACCATAATTGAATCAATGAAGAGAGCAGACATAAAATTC
>WEKY01017883.1:38094-54400 GCA_013390045.1 Picathartes gymnocephalus | reverse complement strand
CTCTTTCTCTCTTCTTCTCTTTCCCTATTTCTTACTTTTTTTTCATCTTTAAACTATTTGAAGAGCTTGCTTTTCTCTTTCAAGGAATTTCCTGGCCTTCACTGTGTAATTATTCATTCTTTCCCAGTGATGCTGATCTCTGAATCCTATTTTGAGTAAGTCAAGAAAGAAACTACAGTGTGATACAGAACTGGCAGTTTGTTACAGAAGGGTGATGTTCATATAGCTATAAATCATTTGGAAAGAGATTTTTAAACAGGGTAATGTCCAGCCTTAAACAGTGAAATATTAAAAAAATACTAACTTTATGTAATTATAATTCATTATGATAAGTAATTGAAAGTAATATCTTTTTTCTTTAACAGTGAAAGCACGAACTGCCCAATTAGCCAAAATAAAGTGGGTCATAAATATTGTATTCTACATATTGCAGGTAAGTAAATATTTTGTTATGGATACAACTTAACCCAAATCCTCAGTAGTGTTTCAATTCTCTCCTGGTTTGTTGGCCAATGGCTCAGGGCTCCCCCAGCACAGGGAGGGACCTGGAGTTGCTGGAGAGAGCCCAGAGGAGGCACCAGGATGAGCAGAGGGATGGAGCAGCTCTGCTGGGAGGAAAGGCTGGCACAGCTGGCATTGTTCAGCCTGCAGAGGAGAAGCTTTGGGGTGAGCTCAGGGTGGCCTTGCAGGGCCTGAAGGAGCCCCAGGAAAGCTGGAGAGAGACAATTCCCAAGGGCTAGAGGGACAGGACACAAGGGATGGCTGCAAACTGAAAAATTAAAAGTTTAGATAGGATGTTGGGAAAAAAATCCTTCCCTGTGAGGGTGGGGAGGCCCTGGGATGGAATTCCCAGATTTGCTGTGGCTGCCCCTGGATCCCTGGCAGTGCCCAAGGCCAGGTTGGACACTGCGGCGTGGAGCAGCCTGGGACAGTGGGAGGTGTCCCTGCCCATGGCAGGGGTGGCACCTTTAAAGTTCCTTCCAGCCCAAACCTTCTGTGATTCCAGTGACACAGAGCTTGTCAAACAGAGTTTCTGGAACTGGAAGGGAGATGCTGCTGATAAAATCTGGTAGTTGAGGATGGAAGGAGTTTTGACTTTCATCTCAGCTCTGTGTTTCTGGTTTTGGGGGGACAAGCTTGGGGTCTTAGCTCTTTAATCACTGAGGTTTGTTTTATATATGGCCCCCAATCCAGGCAAGGTCTGCTACATGTAAATATAATTCTGGTTTTGAAAACAAAATATACTTCTGCTGAGGATGCAAATCTCCACCTACAGCTGCCACTCATTTCCCCACAGTGCCTCATCAGATTGTCTGTGTAGTTCTGATGTGATGCCAAAGAATTTTCTGCTAATGAGGATGGCAGTGGACAGCCTGAAGATTTCCTTAGGGGGATGTTAAAGTGAGTTGCATCCCTGGCAGGCAAAAATTCAGGCTAAAAAGAGTCATCAGAACTTAAGAAATGCTGTGACTGTGGTTGACTCTGCTGGACTGGAACCAGGATCTTGAAAGAAAACAAGTTCTCACTGCTACCTTCTAATATTGTGGGTAAATTTAAGGTCATACTGAATCTAAAAATATTTCAAAGAAGATAAAACAACAAAAAAAAACCCAATTCCCTTTCATTAGAATTTATTTTTTACTGTTTCCATATAGCACTGGGAGTGTACTTTGATGTGTGCTATTATCCAAACTAATAAAAATTCCCATTCCAGGCTGCCCTGATGATCTCTTTGATCTGGAAGTACTACTCTGAGCCAGTCATGGTGCTTCCCAGCAAATGGTTGGCTCCCCTGGAGCGCCTGGTGGCCTTCCCTACAGGAGTGGCAGGTGAGGAGAAGGACATTCCCAACTCCCAAAGCACCCATGGATTGACAAGAACTGCTTCTATGACTCCCAGAGCCCAGGGTTCAAATATTTGAGCAGCTCTTCCCTGTGTGCTCAGTTCTGGTTTCTTGAACTGGTCATGGAATTTTGTCATTTTTATTTGCACCCAAACAGAGCATTGCCCTTATCTGTATTGAATAGACCCTGGGGAAGATTTAAATTAGAAAATCACCCAAAAGGGAGTTTTCTTCACAGGTGTGCTATGAACAGCTATGTAATTGTAAAACAGCTGTTACAAATTTCAGGGGAAATTTGCTTTTTACCTTTCTTAAATCCTGAATTCAGGTTCGAGCAAAGCATTCTGTGACTTGCCAGATGTTTCCTCCTGAGTCCATAGCAGATGGTTTTAGCTGTGGGGTGCACTCACAAGGCTTTAGCTCATATTTGTGTATTTGGTACTCTTTTCCCAAGACAATCCAGAATTTTTTGGGACCAGCACAGATTTATCTCCCATCTCTTGTATCTTCCTTTTATGTATCAAGAGTTTTGTCCTATTGGCCTCAGGAATTCTGAGTTTCATTTTTTACACTTCCCAGGTTGTTTTCAGCAGCACAGGTTCCTCAGGGCTGTTGATCCAACAACTTCAATCGTGGTTTCTCCCTCTTTTCCAGGAGGTGTGGGAATTACCTGCTGGCTTGTGGTCTGCAATAAAGTTGTAGCTATCATGCTGCACCCCTTCAGCTGAAGGGATTTCAGCAATCCATGGAGTCCTCAACTGCATTTGCATTATCACTGTTTTAAATTAATTTCAAAACAAAAAGGGACAGTTGTCTTTCATGAGACAAGGTCTGAGACAATCCTTGTTATTCCATTTGGGTATCAGCCACTCCTTTGGATTTCTCTTCCCAGAGTTTGTCTTTCAGTTTGGAGAGAACAGCATTGCTGGTTCTAGACCCTCATTTTGGGTCTGTTCTTGGCAGAACCATAAGGTTTTGTCATGGCCAGTTGTCACCAACATCTAAAAGTGTTGGATTTGTGGTTTTAAGTTGGAAATGTGCTGGCATTAGGAATTAATTTGGGAGCTTGGCTATTTCTTTGCTGTAAAATGTGGTGGCTTCACCCCAAGGTGGAATCATGTTTGGTGGTGCAAGAGGGCAGAGGGAGGTGGTTTGGTTGGCTCGGGGCAAAACAGAATTTCCTTGTTATTTCTTACTCTAAAATTGGAATATTCTTGGGCTGTCCTAAAAAAATAGATGTGTTTAATCAAGATTTTATCTCTTAAGAGGCTCCTTCAGCTGCCAGACACAGGCTCCTGTCAATGAAGCAGAAGAAAGTGTTGTTCCTGCAGAGCTAATACTGATTTAGCTTCCCACTCTGGAATTCCCACTCTGGAATGATCTGTTCTGCTATTCCAGGGCCTTTTGCCTCCCTGCAGGAAGGAAGGGGCCAGGACCCCTCCAAAATTGGCACTGCCTTTAAAAACCAGTTCGAAAGGTCAGATTATGTTGTGTGTATTTATGGATTAAATATTTTTGTTTTGTTTTGTTTTTTAGTGTTAATTTAAAAATTGGGATTTTATATTAGGGATTGCATTTAGCCAACATGAAAATAAATATCAAGGAAAAAAATGTTGTGATTGAATGTTATGTATAACTGTGATTTTATTAAGGAAATAAAACTTTTCAACCTGTCTTAGGGTTTCTCATCTCTTTTTTAATGTTAAGTGCAGTTTTCCTGAACAACGCACAAGAACCCCAAACAAACAAACAAACAAACAAACCCAAAATGACAAAACAAACCCCAAACTCATTAAAATGCAAGCCAAACCTACCCCACTCTGTTTGTGCATAAGGAAATACTGAGTCAACTGAACTAATTTATTTTTTAAAATATTTTTCTAAACCATTGAAATGTTACTGCAAGCAGGTTCAACTCTGAATGTCTTCGTCATCTTTAAAAGCTTTTTTAGAGTAATTTTTGACATTTTTTAAAGAGCTACTACCTTTAAAAATGAACAGAATGCCCCTAATTTTCCAAACTTCACATCAATTTAGCAAGTATTTAATGAATTACTGTCAGGAACAAAACACAGTCCTCCTCCCCTCGCTTACATAACCTTAAACATGGATTTTTAGAGGCTCTTTGGGGACTGGCTATGCCTGACTTCTCCAAAACAATACTTTCCTCTTACACATTCATCTCTGGATGTCAGCTGGGGAAGTTACCAGGCAAACTGCTTTGATAAGTTCTAACAGTGGGAAAGAATGAGGCTTTAGAGGTTTCTAATGCTCGTGAAAACAATGTAGGAGCAAATTATTTTTATTATCTGTGAATTCTGGAAGCTGTTTGGGGAGTGAAGGAACTTAAAAAGTTTTCTTTTATTGCATTTTTGGTCCTCACCCAGCAGTGAACCTTATGAAAGCAGGGTGCTCGCATCAGTGAACTGACAACCACCCAGCTTCCAAATTCCAGCTCCTTAGGAATGCAAAAACCTGGAAGTTCCTAAACAAGGACTAACGTTTACCTGGTAACAGGTAAAAACGTTAAGGAATTCTTAGTACAACGCATTTTCATGGATACACAGCAAGCACAGAATGTTTTTTTTGTGACAACTGATTGGATTGTTTTGGAAAAAATAATGGGAAGCAATTGCTAGTGCTTGAAAGATGTAATAAACGTTTAATGAAAGTAAAACATTTGGTTTTTAACAATCTGGATGTTTAAATTTTCTAAAGGTAAACTGATGTACTTAACTATCAGAAACAATTTGTGTATTCTGAGGAGTTTGCTTCAATGAGCGTTGGGCAATTCCCACTCTGATTCTGTCATGGAATTGGGGATTTTCCTTGTGTCCCCCTGCATCCCTCACTTGTCTGCCTTCACCCCTGTGCTGCTGGAACTCGAGGGCTCCTCTCCTTGCAAAGAGCCCTGCCCAAAGAGCTCCTGCAGCAGGCGTTTCCTCCTCTCAGCAAGGCTCAGGTGGCCCCAGCCCCACGCTCCCGAGGCGCCGTCCCGCCCGCCCGGGGGGATTTGCCGAAAGGAAGGTTCATAAGCCCCGAGGGAAATTTTCCCCCTGGACACAGCCGAGTCACTGCAGCTCTGCCCTGCCTGCCTCGGGCTGCTCAGGCTGCCTGCTTTGGGTCTGGTACCTGAAGCGTGCAGCCCCTGATGCAAATTCTCAACGGCTTCTGAGGAGATGTATTTTTTTTTCAGCCCAGCGTGGTCTTTGGGTGGAATTGCACCTTCATTCCAGGCTTTCTTATTTTGCTGCTCATCTGGTTTTTTCTCTTCTTTTTCAGCTTCTTCCACTGCCTCTCCCTCCTGTTTGTTCTCTTTTACTTTGTCACTTTCAGGACTTTGTTCATTTTTCATCAGATTTTTCAACTCCTGTTTAAGAAACTCTGTCTCTTTTTCCATTTCTTTAATAAATTCTGAAAAATTGCTTTCGTCCATCAGTTTGCTCCCTGAAATATTGTGGGGTTTAAGAACATGAAGAGTTAGGAAGCTTTAAAGAGAGCAAGAATCACATCCTTATTCACTGCTTCAGTTCTTATTATTGATGGTATTTCAAATACCATTTATAATAAATACAACACCATGGGGCAAGATTTAAACAACATAATTCTTCCACTGAATCCAGCTTAATAGCTTTATTTTAACTTTTTTCATGGTGTTGAATTTAGTTAAATGTATTTAGCTGCCATTATATACAGTAATGGCTAAATACTGTGCCAGAAAAGTCCTGTACAATGCAACCGAGAAACCAGGTGAGATCTGAACTCTTAATTGTCACTTTCTGGCTTTTAAGTGGAACTTAGAGATATGCAGGATTTCCTTTTCCTTAATTCACAACAGAGTTGCTTCTGTGGAGCAGAATATACAGCAACTCTCTCACCTGGAAATGAGGGGGCTCCACTTTTCAGTAGGAAAAGGAATGTGTGTACAGAAATTCCATTTATCTGTGCAGGAGATGACTTGTAATGGGTCCTGTGCTCTGCAGAGACTCACAGAATACCCCCAAAATGCACCATAATCCAAGCTTAAAGGAGAAATAAATTGCAGGAACTAAAAAAGCCAAGTAAGCCTTCAGTAAAAGTCTAGTATCAGTGAGAGGAACTCAGATTTCACAGATTCTTCAGAGGTTCATAGGGAGCATTGGAAGACCTGTGTTTTCTGTCAGTTTTAAAAGGGCATTTTAAAGACAAATGATGACTTTGGTTATCTGGGGGGCTCTGGAAAGGCTGCAGGCTGAAAAGGCGAAGCTCAGGAATTAATACATCCCAGATTACAGGAGTGTGACCTGGCATCACCTGCTTCACCTGGGTAAATGTGTGACCTGGAGGCCTCCTGCCTTTTGTGACACATTTAGAATGATGGCACTCAGACCTTTGCTGTTCCCACAATGGAAAAGCAGGAAGGTTTAATGGAAATCATGGGAATGCTTCTTTCCTCTGTTCTACAGAATTTCTTCAAAATGAAGATGTTTACAGATGAGTCCCTTGCATGTAAATTTTCCATGAGAACACAGTGCCTGAGATTTACACAAAATCTCTTTCCAGGGATCACTGCAATGAGGAGCTGCCCTCCAGGCCTTGCAGTCCTTTTCCTTTCCCAGACATGGAAATACATTCACACCAGCTGTGATGAAGATTCCCAGCTATCACTTTGAGATCAGTGTTTGATTAGTGTGGATTAACAGCTGTTAATTATCCTGTTACAGACAGAACACTGAATTTTTACCACCCTGACCAGAAAGGGCTTTGGGAGGAACAGCAAGATGGAAATTCCATATCCCGCAGAGCTGCTCTGCTGCCAGTGCTGCACCACCAGCAGGTGCATTTTCCAACTCAGATGGCTCTGTGATTCCAGTGACCCTTCATACCTCATTTGGAACCAGTTCCTGTCAGCCAGGTGCCAGTTAATGGCTGTCAGACCCACATGAATGACCAGGACTTCTGGTAATTTGCAAAGCTCAGGCAAATTTCTGAGAGAAATGTTGAACATACCTCTGTGTGTCCTGTTAGAAGTTTCTGGCGTCAGAACTTTCTTGGCTGCTTGCTTTTCTTTTCTACCCTGGGCATCTGAGCACACTTCCTTTGCTTTACCTTCTCCACCCTTATCTTCCCTTTCCTCCTATAATTGGCAATTAAAGGTAAAAATAACAAGGGAATGCTTGTTTAGTGACTTTTGGAAGGACTTTAAAAATCAGTGCAATGCTTTCAAAAATATTAGTAATTCTATTGCTGTTACATTCTGATTTTGCATCACAGCATTTTTTCTGTACTGTAATTACACTCATGCAAAATCCATATCCAAGATGATGGATCAGGCTATCCAGGCATATTACTGCAACTTAGGGAATAAGATACGCCTTAACTGAGAGTTTAAACAGGGGATTGGATTTGGATCCAGATCTTTCCCACCTTTTTTAGCTGGATTGGATTTTTTTCTGTTTCCTGGTGCTGAGACAGCAGCAGCTCTCTAAAACTCTCTTTATCTACTTGTACTGATCTGTCTACTCTCAGACCTGTTGGATAGGACAAGCATTAGCAATACAGTAATATCTGGAATTAGATTGTAGACATAAATAAAAGATATCTCTGACAACTGACAATATGGGTATGTGACCAAGAATTTAAACATTTTTTTCTTAATGCCCTTAAATAAAGAAATTCTTTTTTCTGCCCAATCTATAAATGCTGAAACTGGACACAAACAGCTACCTGGATTTCTGAGCCTTTTCAGCTGTACATCAGTACATCCTATAAGTACATAAATGTACATAAAAATACACCAAAAAGTACTGTTCAGATAGAACATGTAAAGTCAGACAAGGGTGTCTATGCCCCAAAGCCCACATGGGCTTAATTTTTGGTTCCATTCTAGTGTAAATTTAAGTGATCTGCTATGAAGCCTCAGAGTTCAGTTTCCTTAATTTGGATCTTGATGGAACCCAGCTCGTCATTGGAAATGTTTAACACTGTTTGAAATATCAATGGTCTTCGGAAGAGATTCCAAGGGAGTGCTGAATGAGATATTCAAAGATGTAGCTGGATATGAGCTGGAGAAGATGAGTATACTGTTCCTTTACTCTGTTTTTGGAATAGTTTGGACACGAGTACAGCAGCTGAGAAAGTTGCTACCACCACAACAGCAAAAACGGGATCTTACCCACATCCACATTGGCCCTTATTCCCAGTTTTGAGGTCAGAAACCAAAGGATAAAACACGTAAAAATGGTTCCCTGCCAGTGCTCGCAGTTGGGCGGTAAAAGGGATGCTCGTGACGAGTCTAGAAAGGCTCTGATGCTGCGGGGGGGGTTGGTTTCCTAGTTGCTCCAGCTTTTTTCTCTCAGTTGTTGCAGCTTTTTTCTCCCCTGCCAGTTGCTCCAGGAGCTTTTCCAGCCGGGCTCAGCGGGGCGTTCCCCGGGATCGGGACTAGAGGGCGCTGCCCCCCCAGGTGAGCCGCTGCACCTGCCCGCGCTCCCTCCCGGCCGGAGCTCCTGGAATCCATGGCTCCATCCAATAAATCCACTTTAGTGACGTGCACGGAGCTTTCCGACCCCCTAAGGAAGCCTCCCTCCAGCCATTTAGCAGCAGTGTTAAAAAACCCAGCTCCGAATTTCGGGTTTGGTTTGCTGCTGGCTAAAAAACTTTTGTGGATGTTGACTAGAAAATAATGACCTGAGAAAGCAACTCTTTAGAAATCTGGCGAAGGAAAATTCAAGTCAAGAGTGAAAAGGAAAACAAATTGTCAGCAATTCCAGCTCTGGGTTTCCTAATCCATTAACTGGCAGAGAACGAAACCTTTCTCTAAAAACTCCAGAGGACCAGGCAACTTTGCTTGGAAGCTTTTCATTACAAAAGATCATGTCTCTCTCCAACTAAACTCCCTTATCTTGCATAAAGGAAAGAAGAATTCAAGTAATAACAGTGATTTAAGTACCATAATTGAATAGCAATATTGTACAAGGCCATATGTGAGTAAAATTTTAAACAATGGTAGTTATGTGGTGTAACTAAAACAGGAATTCAGAGTTTCATAAAAAATGTGTCTGACCTGGGATGAGAACCAGGATTATGTTTTTTCCTTAATTTTACCACTTGAATTATCAGTCTTTTTCCTGTAGTTCACTGGTGGTTAGGGCAGAGTTAATGGGTTTGCAGAGGCAATGAAGAGGAAAGAAATAAACAGCTGAGTGTGAGAAGATTTTGTACTGCTGCCGTACTTAGAGGAATTCTGTGGGCAGCATTTCCAGCAGACAGGTTTGCTCAGTGCTCTTTGGTCCCCACATGAAGGAAGTCCTGATTACTGCTTCAGTCTAGGAGCAGGAATATCTTATCCGTGTTTTAACGAGGTACTTCAGCCAGGGAAGTTCAAGTTTAGATCATTCCATCCCAAATTCTGGGTGTAGTTGGGGCAGACTGAGGCATCTCAAACAGAGCTGGTTGGCATTAATCAGCTGAATCCCACTCCAGGCAGCTGCCCTTGGAATGTTGGATAGCCAAGGCTGCATGGAATAAATATTTCTCCCCAATATCTATGAGCACCCATGTGAAAGAAAGAAATACTTTTTACTAAAAAGCTCTTTTTTCCTTGGTACAACTCTAATTTATATTGTTCTTTTCTATCATTCCAGCCTTTAAACTTCCTAAATTTTCTAGCCCATACAAAAGCACTACTTCGGCATTTATTTTGGAATAAACCTCCTAGTTCTAAAACAGTGAAAGTGTCACTTAACAAAACAAGAAATGGAAGATGATGACAGACGTACTTGGATCATTAGGTACCCAATCACTTCTGTCCCTCAGGGCTTTTGGCATCTGATTTGCATAGATATTCTTTAAGTAAAGTTGTCGATCCTTTTCCTAAGAAGAAATAAACACTATTAGGCTTCTAATATGCAATAAAAATTACTTTTTACCAACTTAATTTTGCCATGCTGGGAAAACCCATCAGGGATTTCACCTTGTGCCAGACCCACGTGGTGGCTTTGCCATTTACGTTTTTCCAGAGTAAATATTTTTTGCCTTTACTTATTTTTTGTTGTTTTTTTTTTAAAATTCATTTACTCAGTGCCCTCATCATGTGCTCAGTTGTTTCATAACCTGTTGCTCTGGTGGTGACATAAACTCCAGAGGCACATTTTGACATTTATTTAGCAAGATTCCTCTTCCCTTAATGAAATCTTCATTAAACACAGAAGACAGATCTCAGCAGCACTCTCACCACACCAGTTTTCAGTGGGGAAAAAAGAGGAGCTTCATTTAATTGGGAAAATTGCAAGTTATCTTGGAAGTGGAATAGTCTGAAATAAGACAGGTGCCTAAAACTATGAATTTGTAAGGATAAACTCTATTCTGGCACAGAAATAAGGTTGATAAACATGTCTGGTCTTCTTTGCGGTAAATCACTAGAAAATTTTGTGGAACTACATAAAAAATTCAGAGACCTGGACACACAGAAAACTGTGTGGAAAGAAGATGAAATAGAATTATTTTAGAGAAGTGTTAAGGTGAGAGCTGTACTTTAGAATAATTTACATTTTGGGACAGTTTTATATCAGTGTTCCTGAGACTGTAATTGTTCCCACATCCGGGGGGAGATCAGACTCTGACAGGGAAAAAGCACTGCCAGGTACCAGGAGGAAACTTCTGCATCTGCTACACAGGGAAGAGGGATAAACACTCCTGTGCAGAAACCCTGACCTCCATGAATCCTCAGGAATTGCCTGTCCTATCCTTCACAATGTCTGGGAAAACTCCCCTTAACATCTTTCCCACATTTGATTCCATTTAGGAAGAGAAAACACCCCAGTGGGATCACCCTGACACAGAAATAGATAAATAAGTGTATTTTAACAGTGTTACGAACACAATTATGAGAAAACCACATGGGAATCCAGGTTTTCTGGAATATGTACTGGTTTTCTTCATTACAACTCATATGACATCCCATTCCTGGCAGTTTTGGGTTTATTTACACTTATTTTTCCTGTATATTTAATTTACAAGCATTACAAAATGTGCTGAACTGGACCTATTTGTCCCAAAAACATTTGTCTAAAAACCAAACTGGAAATTGAGCAAATTCTTGAAACATTTCCACGAGTCTTTTTGTTAAACTCTAGTTTTGCAAGTTGCAATATTTGGCTCATTTTGATTTGTTTCGGGGAGGGAGCTCATTTAAAGTGAGTAGATGAATATATTTGACCTCAATATTGCAAAGTGAGAACACAGTGTGGATTTTTGTTCAATTTCTGATGCATTAATCTCTGTTTCAATTCATTATTGAAGTATTTTTAATAAATAGACCCCACAATAATGCCAGATTTTCACATTTTTTGCTTTTTTGGTAAAATTTAGACTCAACTTTACTATTCCATTAGTAAATATTATAAAAGAAGCAAAAGGAATAGGTAACACTAAATACTTGAATTTTCCTGTAGAAACAGAAACTTGGATAAAATCTGGAATACCTTAATTTTTTGGTGAACAATGTTAATTTCCATCAGCAAGGTCTTTGTGGTCATTGCAGCTTCCAGGAGTTTTTTACTCTCACTTGCCAGCTGACGGCTGAAGGTGCTGTTGTTCAGCTTCAGCTGCATTTCCAGACTCTTAAAAAGTGACAGATTTTACCATATGCATGTACGCAATGGGACAGTTGGAAAATTTCAGTTCTTGATAGATTTAAAATATAAATGTGCTAATATAAGGAAATTTAAGCTTATATATGACAGTTATTATCATCTAATTATAATAATATAGATAATATTATAAGTTACATTACATGGTAAACAATATATTAACCTATGTAACCTGACGTATCTGAGAAACTACTTTCAAAATAAGAAAAAAATAATTTAAAACCTAATTTCACTAAACGAAAGAAAAGGTTTTGGCATTCAATCCTTAAAAATAAGGCTGTACATTACCTTTCTGATAGATTAATAAATGCAACCATCTTTGACAAATGTTAAGGCTTTCTATTCATAGAGACCTATGAGCTGTGGCAGAATAAGGAGGCTTAATGTAAATGAAAACTTGGTAATTTATTGGGTTCTTTATCTTCAGAACCCAGGGCTATGCATTGAAATTCCAGTTCCTAAAAGTATAGGGTGGACAACCAACTCTGCGTGCTTTTTATAGCCTCTCACTCCTGGAAACAGAAAGTTTTTAAGAGGGACTGGAATCAGCTGTTCATATTTACAATTTCTCTTAAGGTTTCCTTGCTCTTTATTTAATTCCATGCATAATGGACCCCATAGGAAATATAAATTGATTCCTGGAGGACCAAGGAAATACCACTCTTTAGTTTTGTAGTAAAAACTGTGTTCCTTTCTCTTTTTTTTTTTTTTTTTTTTGCCAGGATCAGTGAGAGCAAAGAAACACGAGCTATGAAAAGGAGATGAATTACCTCCTCTTAAACTTCCTTACACTCGGGAGAGCACTGGATTAAGCAGCATCCAGTGGTACAGGATTATATCAGAATCACTCACGGGATAAAAAGCAGCTAAAACTTTTTCACTATTCCTGCACTGAAATCTCTCCTGCTTGATGATCCTTGTGATTCCCTCCCAATTTAGGATATTCTACGACTCCATATTCCACAAATACAACAATATGCAGGCATTACCTTTATCCTCTGACTCTTTGTTTCCAAGGTTTCGTTAAGGACTGACAGCCTGTAATTAAGTTCCGCCCACTCCGCAAGAGCTTTGGCTTCTGGCAGCACAATCAAGGTCTTCAGATCACCTTTAGTTCTCCTCAGCTCCGCTTTAACTTTTTTGAGCTCCCTGGCTGTGTTTTTCTCGGCCTCCTGGGACATCTTTAGGAGTTTCCTGAGGTTTTTCATCTCGTTCCGACGCCCTGCCAGCAGCTCCTGCAGGTGGCTCTCCGCTTTGCTGTACCTGTCGATGGCCCTGGCGCGCAGGCGGTTCAGCTCTTTCAAAGCCTGGTTCTCCAAGCTGGATGCCTCGATTTTCCTTTGCAAATCAAAGATTTCGTTCTTCAGCTCTTTGATTTTGTGGAGCCCGGCCGAGGATATTCGCTGGGCTGTGGCATTTTTGTCCTGGTAAACCACCCCGCTGTGCAGGGTTAAAAAGGAGGAGTTCAAATAGGAGGTTTTTGCTGCTGGCCATTTCTTCCCTCCTGCATTGAGATCAGAGTAAATTGGCATTGAGAGAGAGAAATTATTTGAGGCACATCAATCGCTGCATGCCTTTTCTGCTCACATAAACTCCTACTGCTAATTAACTACTACTCCTAAACTGCTCATCCAAATACATAATTGTGGTTTCTTCACAAAATGCCCCAAAACTCCAATGCTCAATGAGCAGCTTGCTCTAGGAGAAGGTTCCCTGCCCATGACAGGGATTGGAACAAGATGATATTTAAGATCCCTTCCAACCCAAACCATTCTAGGATTGTGTGATTCAAATAATTCACAGATAAATGCATTAAATATTTTATATCTATGTATTTCTGTGGCTGGAGCAGACCACCACCAGCAGCCAGTGGAAAAAAATGGGAATAAATCAACAGAAATCAATTTTCAATCCATGGAAATCAGTTTTCTCCTTGTAAATCATGCGCTTCACTAACACAGCCACAATCTGATGAACCAAATTCAACCCACCAGAATCTACACCTTGAATAGGTGCATGATAAAAAACAAAACCAACCAAACCAAACCAACCAACCAACCAAACAAACAGAAAAACCCCAAAAACAAAAACAAAAAAAGCAAAAAACAAAAACAAAACCACAAACAAACAAAACCACTAGAAAACAAACAAACAACAAAACAAAACAAACAACCAAAGTAATTTACAGGTCTGCAAGGACTTGAAAGCAACATGACCCAAACAGCACATGGTTAAAATCCCTCCAGCTGGGATTTCTAACCGGCTTTCTACAACTTTCAACTCAGCTTCGAAATAAACTACATTTTAATGTATTTAATGTAATTTAAATAAAACTTAAACACTCATTGCGTAGAACAGGTGTGCAGTTGTCTACATGGTTTCTAAGCAGCAATTAAAAGTATATATGTTAATGGGCTACTCCTCAGTGTGCTGTTGTCATTTGCCTCTCCTTATGGCCAGGATTCTGGCTGAATTACTCTGATTTTCTTTTCCTGAATCAGAATTAGAGGTTGAAAATAGTCAGGGCTGTAAATCTGAGTGTGTTCTCCTTTTTCAGGCATATATTCAATGTCACTACAGCTCTCATGGCATTTCAGGCAGTATTTTGCTAAAAAGTTTATTATAATTTATTGATCACCTCATATTTTATGGATAAAACAGGTGAGGTCCTGACTTAAACAAACACCTTTTAGGACAGATCTTTCCAAAAATTTCTGTTGAATCCAATGTTTTATGTAACACTATTCCACTGCAGGAAAACTACAATAAGACTACAAATATTGTCACACAAGTATTTACAAAATTAGGTTATCTTACTATTTTATTTTGCCAGAATGTACTGATAGGATGGAAAAGAAAAGGGCAAATACCTTCCTGCAAAAGCTGTCAGAAATACTGTAAAATGTGTTTCATTTCCACTAGTCATGGACAAGCAAAAAATAAACACTTTAACCAAATGGTATATAATATCTACAAATACATACAATAAATTATCCACCACAGGTAAAGGTCAATAATGATTTGTTTTGCTAACTATATTTAAAAGATGTCATTATTTTTTCTGGTCTGCCACATTCATGCCAGTATAACTTCTTGATATAATAACAGAGATTATAACAGAGACAATCAGTGGTTCTTCTCTTGGTTTTTTTGATTGATTTCCATCTTGTAGCTTTGGTAAATCAAGATGAAATTCTGAAGCTCAGCAGGAAAAGGGTTGCTGGTTTTCCACTCATTTTTTTGATGTGGCCTAGAAGGATTTAAGAAAGTTTGGGTCTAGATGGGAAAAGATGCAGGCGTGGAGAGATCCCTCACTGTTAACAGTGATGTGAATTCCATGTACATTTACATATTTGTCCTGTATGCTCATTCCATCCAGGTACCATGACCAAGCTGACCACAAAATGGCTGTTTTGACCACAGAATGGTCAAAACTGACACTTTTGTGAATTGTTTTTAACCATTTTCCTCATGAAAGGCTTTTTCAGACTCTCCAGGTGATGCATGGTCAGAAACCAAAATGTGGCAGAGCCATTTTCAGGCCCCTTGGGTCAAAGCTGAGGAAGGAGGATTGCCAAGGGGTTCCCACATCCCAGGTCATTCTCTCCTTAGATCACTGAGTATTGTGGGATAACCCAGTATGGAATCTCTCTCTGTCTTCCCTCTTCTTACTGATGTTTGAAACAGAATTTATTATAATTTTTTTTTTAAATTAAATTTTAAACCGAAAACTGTTGTCTCTGTCTTCTTAAATATTGGAAAAAAACCCAAAACACCAAAGAAAGGGAACAATGATATTTCTTAAGAGTCTGGTACCATCAGAAAACAAATTTACCTTTTTTATCACCTTGGGCATAGAGACACTGTCCATATTTCTTTCTTTCCTTTCTCGTCTTGTCCTTTTTCTGAGTTTCCTTCTCTTCAGTTCCTGGTGTTTCTAAATGTTTGCCTCCTCTGATTCTCTCAGGGTCAGTCACTGACAAAGCTCTGGAAATCATCTCTGTGGGAATGTTCACTTGTGTCTTCTCTAAGAGGTCACCACCCTACCTGGGATTTCATAGCATTACATGTCATAAAAATATCATTTAGTCACATTTTTCAAGAACTGGACAGCAAATCAGATCACAAAATTAACTAATCCCTTAAAATTGCACAAAAACCACCTTAGCTGCCATAGGCAGAGGATATAGAAAAACCTAAAACTGTTTTATTATGCTTGTAAAAAGCATATATTTAGCATAAGATAATTAATTCTAACTAATTTTCTAGGTATTTCTGAATAACTGTTACGCTTCTTTCTTTTTCCTTTTCTTTTTTTCCCCCCTTTTTTTCCCCTATCAAGGCTACTGGGAAGTACAAGCACAGATCAGTTTATTCTCCTGGCAGAATTATTTAAACACTGTAGTTCTGGTAAAAATTATTTCTTGGGGTATGGCTCGATATTCATTCCATTTTCTTACTATCATGTTCCAATCCACTTCAGGTGAGGAGAGGCAGGTTTTGCCTTGAGCCACAATTGTGGAAAGAAATTAGGTTCTAAGCATACCTGAAAGTGAAATCAAAACACAAAAAGAGGCTAAATGTTTAGATCCAAAGTGATAATTCAGCTTTTAGTTTTTGCATAAAAGAGGAAATAAAATAGAAAATATATGCTTATAGAGGGTTTTGAGAGTGGCAAAGTCATGTCCACCTCACAGCAACAACAGGGCCATGGGAGAAACTCATCTATGCACCCTTAGAATTCATTTATAGACAAAGAATCTTACACAGTAGCAGAATAAGTTGTATATTTTGGATGTCTAAAAGGAGCATGGCAACTGTTGAAAGGCAATTT
>WEKY01017883.1:0-33514 GCA_013390045.1 Picathartes gymnocephalus | reverse complement strand
AAAAAGAAAAAAAAAAAAAGAGGAAGCTGGGAACTTCAGGTTTGGTAGTTTGCAATTTGTAATACAGCATTTACTGCTCGAGTAGCTTTATAAATTTCCACATGCTGTGCATGTGCACTCTTCCTGCTCCTGTTTGGCTTGTTTTGGTCTCCTCTGGAGACTCCAAAAGAAGAATGCAAGCTTCACATGGCAATATTCCTCTGTATTTGCTCCTGAGCGTGTGTATAGCTGTAGCAATCGCAGCACGTGTTCACATTGCTGATTCCAAATTGCAATGCCAAGTACACCCAGTGTTCAGCTGGAGTAGTTTTCCACAATTTCTGGTGAATATGGATGGAAGGTATCCTTTCAATGAACCTTTAATTAAAAAAAAAAAAAAAAATTCACTCATGCAAGGAGTTACAAAAACCTCAGTATATCACTAAAATCCTATTAAATAGAAATTTTGTATCAAGCATGTACAGTTTTTTCTGGGAGGAATTAATTTAATCCCCAAAGAGTTTAAATTGGAAGTTTAGATTGTCCTATTAGCACTAGTGATCTCTTCAAATTTGAAGGCTGATCTCCATCAAATGCATGTTGCTGAGTTTGAATTCAATATAACATGGCCCTGGCCTCCTCTGGTGTAAATCAGCAGAGGATCATTGGCAAAGAATGAAAAAGTCTCTATTTTATGTACTACACAGTCATCCTACTCAGTGCAAGTGGTTTTCATGTTAATAAATACTTTGAGCAAGTGAATGCAGTGAACCCAGTGCCATTCTGGTGCTCTGGATCAGATGCTGGAATGTTATAATTCACTGTGGCTCTGGAGCAAATCTGTTGTCTGTATTTTTCCCCTTGATGCTTCAGAAATGTATTTTAAATATCTCCAGCTTTATTATCTTTCTGCTCCAGCTTAGCTGATATTGAACTATTCATTAAGGCAGGCAGAAGTGGAGACACTTATTTATAGCACTAAAAAGCACTAAATGCTTGGCTTGGAGCAAGCAATAAAAAAATAAAATAATGTTGTTGCTAGTCACAGAGGTGTTTAGGATTTGGTGATATCCTGCAAGATTCTAAATTGTGGGAGAAAGAGGATTCATGTTTTACACAGAGGAAGTCTTACAGTCTTGCTTGCTGCTGCTCATGGTTCTGACACCTCTAAAATCCTTTTATTTCCTGTGGTTTTGGTGAAATTTTATGAACTTGCCTCCCTGCAAATCAGTATCAAAAGCAGCACAACCAGCAGGAAAGGGGGGGGTTGTGCCCCTGAGCCCTGCTGAGGTGAGATCCCACCTGCAGAGCTGCCCCAGCCCTGGGGCCCAGTACAGGGAGGGACCGGGAGCTGCTGGAGAGAGCCCAGAGGAGGCACCAGGATGAGCAGAGGGATGGAGCAGCTCTGCTGGGAGGAAAGGCTGGCACAGCTGGCATTGCTCAGCCTGCAGAGGAGAAGCTTTGGGCTGAGCTCAGGGTGGCCTTGCAGGGCCTGAAGGAGCTGACAAAAAAGATAGAGACAATTCCCAAGGGCTGGAGGGACAGGACAAGGGGGAATGGCCTTAAGGTGAAGGGGTAAAGGGATAGATGAAATATTAGGATGAAATTCTTGGCTGTGAGAGTGGTGAGGCCCTGGCACAGGTTTCCCAGAGGAACTGTGGCTGCCCAGTCCCTGGAAGTGGAAGATTTGATGGGGCTTGGAGCAGCCTAGGGTAGTGGAAGGTGTCCTTGCCCATGCAGGGGGCTGCAATGAGGTGATCTTTAAGTCCCTTCCAACCCAAACCGTTCCGGGATTCTGTCACCCAACCTGGGCTTGAACACTTCCTAGGATGGGAAGTCCACAACCCCTCTGGTAATTCTTATACTCGAGGTAGATAACATTTATTTAAAACAAATTTTTTCTTATTTTAAGGGATTAGTTGCTAGGGATGGTGCAACTCAAGCTTTGCTGAAAGAAAAACTGGCATTGCTGAAATAATATCCTGCTCATCACCACTTTCCAAGTAATCTATGCCCAAGTAATTTGAATTCTTCCCATGCCATCAGACACAAGTGAGGGCACAAACAAACTCCTGCAGTCTCATCCATTCTGGAAAAGGCTTTGCATGTCTTCTGTGTTGTTATATCCTAAATTTCCCTCTGTGAGTGCTGCTTCCTGGATTCTTTTGGTTGCCCACTTAGTGCCACCCACAGCAAAGGTTTGCTTTGTGGTTTCACACTTGGTTGTGTCCCAAGTCTTTTGCTCTGCCTAAACCCCAGTAATGGTGAACCTTAAGACACAGCACATCTGCTCTGTTTATGGTCTTTGTCATAGTCAGAAACTCCTTGCCTTTTCTTTAAGCAGCATAAACTTTACTGTTTTACCTCAGCATCAATTTTTTTCACAAAATTTTTTGCCTGATTTTTGCTTTCAGGCCTGGCGCTGCCTGAGCCTCCTGCGCATTATGAACCTCAAGATGAAGAGAAATTATCAAGCCAGGTTTAAAAGTGACAGCTTTTCTAAGCAGGGGAGCACAGAATCTCTGGCTCCATTTCCATTATCTCCTCAGAGGCACCGTCTGTCTGGAGCAGCAGCTATTCCAGGAGCCCTATCTCCTGCAGTGCCTATGTCCAAAGGGACAGGCTGACCCTGGAATTGCAGCTGACAGCACTTGAGTGCCCTGGCTGGCAGAGCATGTGATGTTACTCCTGGTGCTGGCTCGTGCAGATTTTATTAACCATTTATACAAACGCTATCCTGCCACTTTCTCCGGTGAAATGTCCCTTGGGCAATCCTTTCTGCTGCCTGCATGTGCTCTGCAAATAACTCTGCAGCTAAATAGCCAGTAATGCAATTTTCTCTGTTTAAAAAGAGAAAATAAGAATAGCAGTAAGCACCTTTGAACTCTGTTAACTGCATGTTTTTTGACCACACTAGATTAGTGTTTTCATTGAAAGTGATGTACTTTTTTTTAGCTCACTGTAAACCTCTGTTGTTGTCATAAAAGTGTACAGCATTTTGTGTTTGTTATTTTTTATAAGCAAGCATATGTGTAGATAGATGCTTCTTTGTTAGAACAAGGCAAAGAAATTTTATCCTTACTCATGAGAATTCATCCTTCCAGGATAATAGACTATCACTTTACTTCAGCTCTTTTGTTTTATTAGATTATGGAAATACATAATCCCTGATTTACCTCTCATCTCATTGCCTGTCCCTCTGATTTACACTAGCTCGGTGTCACTTTCATTTCAGGTGTTCAGATGTTTGACATATGGAGGACGGTTTCAAATCACAAGATATAAAAATTACCTTGATGCCTCATTCTAGCTATGTCTGCTGGCAAGTTCTTTAAAAGCTGCTTAGGAGTAGCATTCCTTTAGTAGGGAAATATAGTGAGTGTTACATTTTCAGAGTAAAGAGTTGTTTTATCAGTTCCATGCCTGCATCCTAAGCCTGTACAGAACAAGCATCAAAGGGAGTAAGGGCCATGAATGAATTTTAGGTGTGACAGAAGCTGTGTGTAACAAGCTTTATTTGTATGTAACAAGTTCTTTGTGGTCCAACTGGAACGTCATTCTCTATTGGGGGATGTATTTAAGCACAGGAGTTCAGCTGTGCTGGATTTTCTTGAGCCTTCACTCATATTTATATATTATATCTCAAGGAGAAATGGCCATAAAATAAAATACAAGAAGTTCCACCTCCACATGAGGAGGAACTTCTTTACTCTGAGGGTGGCAGAGCATTGGGACAGCTGCCCAGGGAGGGCGTGGAGTCTCCTTCTCTGGAGACATTCAAACCCACCTGGACACTTTCCTGTGTCACCTGCTCCAGGTGACCCTGCCTTGGCAGGGGGGTTGGTCTGGAGGATCCCTTCTAATCCCAACTCTTCTGTGATTCTGATTCTGTGAAATTTATTTATGCTTGACATTAAAGAACAGAGAGAAACGTGGCTCACAGGAAGCTGAATGTCACGTGTGATTGGTGGGAAAAAGGAGGATGTTCCACGCTGAGGAACATATGAACATTTTCAGACCTTTACTGACTTCAGGCAAAACCACGTTAGGTATCTGTACACCACATTCCCAGATCTGGGAACACAGTAGGAGGCTTCCTGCTGAGCCTCATTTCTTAGCTGGAGTTGTCACAGCATCCAGGGAGGAAAGAAAGAAGCTGGGGGCTGGGTGTGTGGTGGGTGGGATGTAGTGGCAGCACTCTGGATGCTGACAGAAAGTGTTGAATCTCAGCTTCAAAAAGTTTGAGGGCTACTGGAGAAGTGAATCCCACTGCAGGAACTTCCAACTTTCAGGAAGCATTTTTCATGGAAAGGGTTGTCAAGAATTGGCAGGGGCTGCCCAGGGAGGTTTGGAGTCCCCATCCCTGGAGGTGTCCAAGGAACAACTGGAAGTGGCACTCAGTGCTCTGGGCTGGGTGACAAGGTGGGGATCAAGCACAGCTTGGACTTAGTGATCTTGGAGTCTTTTCCAACCTAAAAGATTCTGTAAACTCCATAAACTTGCCTGAGTTCTTGTAATTGCAGTTGCCTTTAGAAAACCATTTTCTTTTTAAAGAAGGAATGTTGTTTTCCCTCTTTCCTACCCAGATAAAAAAGAAACAGCAAGAAGTCGTGGGCTTTTTAGAGGCCAACAAGATCGACTTTCAGCAAATG
This sequence comes from Picathartes gymnocephalus, assembly GCA_013390045.1. Classification (NCBI taxonomy): domain Eukaryota; kingdom Metazoa; phylum Chordata; class Aves; order Passeriformes; family Picathartidae; genus Picathartes; species Picathartes gymnocephalus. The sequence continues at coordinate 28,883 of WEKY01017883.1, read as the reverse complement.
GACATAGCAGGAGATGAGGACAATAGGAAATGGATGAGAGAGAATGTCCCAGGTGAAAAAAAGCCTCAGAATGGAATTCCCCTCCCTCCACAGATCTTCAACGAGGAGCGATACTGTGGGGTAAGAAGCTGCTTGGAAATTTAAATATCTTCAGAGTGGTTTCTCACAGAAAGGGCCTCTTTTCCATTAGTAGGAAGTGTCAAAAAAACTCCTTGAAACAATTTGAGATTCATTGTGAAAGAACAATTCTCAGGAAACACTTTTTTAAGCACAGAAAAGCAATGAAACGGAAGATCATTTATTTTTGAGACCAAAATATGCATGGAGGGAAAACTGGCTGGAGAAACTTCTTGAAGTTACAGTTAATTTTGATGGGGAGTGTTGATATTTTGTTTGTTTGGACTTATCTGGGCCTCAAGGACGTCAAGTCGATATCTGAGGTACCAGTGGCTGGGAATAGGAATTTTACTTTTCCATTATATTATACAAATAAATAGGAATGTTTGTTTACTGTGGTTTGTACTATTGACATTATATTGCTTATTCAATAAATATGCAACTCTTCATAACAGCAACTGTACTGCTGATCAGATGATTTTATATTTTCGTATGTGCTTGTAGCAGTTTCTTTCTATTGAGACAGTTTTTTCAAAGCAGAGAAGGATAACAATGTGCCAGCCTGAATATTAGGACTGTGAATCAAAAGAGATAATCTGAGACCTTTTATTTTCTCACAGTCTGGGTGGAAATGCCCAGTCTGGAAACTGCTGAGATCTGATGGCTGAAATGAATCTGCAAAGTGCTCTGGAACACAGGGCACGCAGTGAGCCCACTCTGGAGTCATGTACAAATCCAGTGTGAACTTCTGCAAGGTTGTACTGGGGGAGCAGGGATTTACAAGCCACTGAATTTTCAGAATTAATTTCAGTGTTCTCAGAGCAAAAGTTGATAATATGACTATTGGAGTGCAGCTGTTTCCACATTTTCTCACAGAATTCCTAAAAGAGAACTTGGTGTGTTGGAGTTCATGTGCATTTCAGCATCCAGTCTGCACTAATAAAAAGTATAATTTGATATATCTTACCCTGGGTTTTGTGGCAGCCAGTGTTGCAATAAATATTTCTGATATTACCTGGAGAAGTTATATAAGGAATTAAAGAGTAATTGCCTTATAAAGTGTTGCAACTGGTCAGTCTTGACAGTAAATGATAAATACACAGTTTCTACTCCATGTCTGAAGCTATTTCAGGAAGCCAAATAATTTACATCTTGAGATAAATTTAAGTGAAGAAATAGTCCTTGCAAAGACACCTCCATGGGGAAAGAAGTTGCAGCTACTGATTTAAAAACTAAATCAAATTTACAATTAATCTAAAATTCTCCAAAATTCTAATGTATCCAGCTCTCAAAGCTCAGAGCTAATGATCCCAGTGGGTGCATAGCAAAGACTAATTTATAGCATCATTATTTCCAAATAAATAGGGTAATGAGATCCATATCTGTGCATGAGCCTTACCCTTCTCCCCAGGGGAAGGAGCCTCGAGGGAGCTGCACAGGGAGTGCAACGTGGGCTGAGAACGTGGCCAGAACATTTGCTAGACTGCTGCAAAATCCTCCCAAGTCACAAATTCTACAATAAAACCCTGGGGACTTGCATTCTGCTTCCCTGCATAGCCTCTGCAGGGCCAGGAGAGCCATTGCTCTGAAATCCAGAATTGTTTTAGGCTGGTTAATATTTATCTGTTACATCTTTCCCTGTGTCCCACTCCTTTGGCCTCAGACATTTTATTAAAAATATCCCTGAGGATTGCAAGGGTCTGTGTGTTTCCAGTCCAGTATCTTGAATTCATGAAAATCCCTTTAAAATATGTTGCTCTCATGAGTCTTTAAGGGCCTCACTCTTGTGGCATCTGAAAACCTTTGGATTTGTAGCCTGGCTAAATGCAGGCAGTTCAAACCCATTTCCTGCTAGGCCCAAATCACCCTTTAGCTCCAACAGCTCCAATCCAATGTATTTGTAAATGGGAATCATATCCTCTATTAATCTTCATTTTGCTGTGCTGAACAAGTCAAGCTCTTTACACCTCTTTTTTTTTTTTTAAGACATTTTCCCTTTCTCCTTCCTGCTAATTTTTATCTTCTTCATTCACAGTTAGTTTTTTGGGGGGGTTTTTTGTTTTTTTTCTTTTTAGTTCAAATCTGTTATATTTCATTTTTCCCCATTCTTCTTTCTGGGATCACTCTTTTCCCTCATTTCCCTTCTTATCAGTGGTCTTATCAGTTGTTCTTATCAATGTTTGGTTCCCATTCACACATGTGGGTGTGTGTACACATTGGATCATGATGGCCTGGCAGCTCTGGCCTTGTGAGATAAAAAGTCAAGATTAAATATTTCCTTCCTTAACCTGAGAAAGAGGCGTTTGGAGAAAGACATGACAACCTTCAAGTATTTTAAGGGCTGCAGCAAAAAGCAAACTATTGGTCTGATTTTTGTACTGACCCTGCTTTGACCTGGAGGTTGGTCTAGGTGGTCTCCTGAGGTTTCTTCCCACCGGAATTATCTCAGATTTTGTAAAATATATTCTGCTTCACGTCCACTGGAGGTGGGACAAGATGTATGAGAAAAAATTTCAGCAAAGAAAGCTCAAGTCAGACATCAGAGAATACATAGTTTTCAGGAGATTGCCTCATTATCTCATTAAAAGTCATTACCAGTGGATCAGAGAAACACCTGTCAGGAGCAATGAAGTGGTTCCTGCCTTGGAGGAATGGTCCTCTGGCACCTTGTCCAATGTCTTCTTCTGCAGCTCAGTAAAATTCTGGGAGTGGTCATAAGGAAAGGGGGTACTGGAGACAGCTGGGGAGTCTTCTTTTTGTACTAGAGTAGAATGAGATAATGAGCAAGCAAAGTCATTCCTGCTGCTCACCTGCTTTTCTGCTGATACATAAAAGTATCTGCACCTTCTGAGTGACCATGAAGAGCTGCTCCTCTCCTCAGCTCGTACTGTAAAGTGGAGGTTTCTTATGGATGGATTTTTATGAAGATACACTGCCTAGGAGCAGCGTTTCCACGAGGTCAGGGAAGCTTAAAACTGTCTTATAAAATAGCTCAGATCTTATTTTTCTCTCAGATCTTTGGTATTGCTAGTTGAAGAAATAGATTAGAAATTGATTCATTTTGTATGCCTCGCTACAGCACCAATTTCAAGTATCCATTCTAATCCATCACTGCTGGAAATTATGTCCTTATTTGATCTTTTTCTTAAGCTGCTTCTTTGCTCATGTCTAGACAGACGTCTGCATCTGTGTCACTTACTAAATATATTGAGCACTCTGTTGCTCTTGTCTTTGCTTTTCTTTAACAAAAACCCCTAGAAAACTAGGAAAGAAATGAAAGATAAACTTCTGTTTTTCTTTGTAAGCTGAAATCTCTGCTTTCTTCTGTAAACTGAAATCCGTAGGATGAAGTACCCTTGCAGGTACTTTAAAAAACATCTCTGAATTATTAGGTAAGACTTTTATTTGATATTGGAATGTGCATTTGCAGCCCAGAAAACAACTGTGTCCTGAGCTGCATCCAAAGCAGTGTGAGCAGAGGTGAGGGGGGGATTACCCCCCTGTGCCCTGCTGAGGTGAGAGCCTCAGAGCTGCCCCAGCCCTGGAATGCCAGCACAGGGAGGGACCTGGAGCTGCTGCAGAGAGCCCAGAGGAGGCACCAGGATGAGCAGAGGGATGGAGCAGCTCTGCTGGGAGGAAAGGCTGGCACAGCTGGCATTGCTCAGCCTGCAGAGGAGAAGCTTTGGGCTGAGCTCAGGGTGGCCTTGCAGGGCCTGAAGGAGCCCCAGGAAAGCTGGAGAGAGACAATTCCCAAGGGCTGCAGGGGCAGGACACAGGGAATGGCTGTAAACTGAAATAGAGTAGGTTTAGATTAGGTATTAGGATGAAATTGTGCCCTGTGAGGGTGGGGAGGCCCTGGCACAGGGTGCCCAGATTTGCTGTGGCTGCCCCTGGGTCCCTGGCAGGGCCCAAGGCCAGGTTGGACACTGGGGCTTGGAGCAGCCTGGTACAGTGGGAGGTGTCCCTGCCCAGGTTCGAACGAGATGATCTTTATGCTTCCTTCCAAGTCTGGCCATTTTATGATTCTATCATTTATGTAACTGCTAAAGTCAAATTTATGGAAATACAGGGACCTCTGGAGGTTTGTAGTCCAGCCTGCTGCTCAAAGCAGGGTAAGCTTTAAAGTTAGCTTATGTTACCTGGGGCTTTGGCCATCTAAATTCCAAAAGACTCCAAGGATGATGTCTCCATGCCCTCTCTGTGTGCTCTGACCTGGTGCTGTACCAAGCACAGGGGGAAGAATTTTCTGCTGATGTCCAGTTGACAAATGGCACCACTTAGACCATTTATGTCTTTTCACAGATAAAATATTATTGCTTACTAGAAATAAATTGTTCCTGCTCATTTTTCTTACTGCCTGCCTTGGGAACATTTATCTTCAGTCATTCGGCAAATGGAGATGTGAACAAGTTACCATTAGTAAAGCCTGTGTGCAAATACACCATAGAAAAACTATTCCATCATCACTGTAGGCATTCCTTTATCTCTTATTTAGTGCATGATAACTTCCTCCTCAGTGTGAGGAAAGAAATGACCTTTCATGTGCTGTGGGATGTCATTGCACACTCTCTGTCACCAAGGGGCACCTGATAGAGAGAAGATTATACCCACTTCTGATAAGGAGTTGTCTGGTCATTCACAGATTTTATTCGTGTCCTCAGGTTGGTTATCTACAGGGCTTTGTGTTTCTGGAGAATTTCAGTACACTTGCCATGTGCTGCTTTTCCTCAAAAAGACATAAAATATCAAGTCCACTTCATGGCCTTTTCTTGTTGTCTTCTCTTTGTTCCCCAGCTCTTGCCATGTCATGCCGTGGTTTGCTCAGGCTGCTTTATGAGTGTGTGGTGTGCAGGAGGACACAGGTTTCCTGTGTCTTCGTGGCCGTGCCAAATTCCAGCCCTTCAAATTGCAGAAAATCCTCATTTTCTTGCTTGCTGCACCGCTCCTAAATCCATGAGTCAGACGCAGACACTGCCTGGGTTGGATGAGAAGGAGAATCCCACAGCAATGGGAAAACAGCAAAGAGATGGCCTGAGAAATGGGTGGCCTGGGGCAGCAGCAAAATGTGCTCCAGGGCTTCTCTCAGACAGGGCAGTTCCCACTGGGTGTGACTGTGTGAAAGCCAATCTGCCCCTCAGATAAATCAGTCAAATGGGCTGTCATTTGTCATGGCTGTAAAGTTCTTCCAAACTGCACTGAAATGTCGTCCATTCCACTCTCGCTGACATTAAGGTGACTTCAAATCCATCCACTCCAGCCTTTCCAATAATTTATACTCTGGAAATACTAAGACAGTTGAATAAAACAACTCAGGTCCAAAACCAGCTCTACAAGCAAGTCTCCAGGATGACTCAGCATCTTATTATTTACAGGTTTCTATTCTTGGAGTTATTTGGGATTAGAGGAAGGATGATAACATGATTAAGGCAGGAGTGTAGGACTCAGCAGGACAAGTTCAGTCCCCTGTCCCAGAGCTGGGTGTGATTCTGGGCCAGTCACTTATGACTGGAGATTCTCTTGGAACTTAAATATTTTTTGGTTTTTACCTGTGTAAGATGTGAGCTGTGATCCTCCCAGTAACAAAAATTGTGATAGCAAAACTTCCTTAATTGATAGGAGTGTTGTACAGGTGAAAGCAATAAAGAGCATGCAAGCTGTAGATGGCAAGATGGGAGGCATCCCTCATCTTCTCAGTTCCATTTCCACTGAAAACAGGCATTTAATGCAATGATTTATAATTTCGTTTCACCAGTGCACAAGACGTTTTGGCTGGTACATGGATATCAGAGGGAACAGCACAACCCTTTCCTAAGCGGGTCTGAAAGTAACATAATTTTCTAACCAGAGTGCCTTTCTTTAAAACAAAGTTTCCTTCTTATCATTTCACTTGTGCTGTAATGCTGATGGTCGCCTTTTATTTGCCATAAAGAAGTTCCAGTGTTTTGAGGGCCTGTTTTGTGTCCTTATTCATAGCAAGTTTTATTTTAACATTTCAACGAGAATAGCTTTGCCTCAGAGTGTACAGCTAAGGCACGTTAAAATGAGACACTTAATTTTATCTGATTCTGCCACGGATGGGATATAATTAAAGTGTAAGTCTCTGGAGAGATTTGCTCATTTATTCATTTTGCCACTCTGTGTGAAACTCCCTTTATCTGTGTTTTCTTCCTGGGGCTCAGATAATGCAGACAATTGTACAAATGCATGGTCATTCTCATCAATGTAGGATTTGCCCAGGCTGGTCTCTTCCTCCTGTGCTTTTTGTTTGATTTTTGATACCAATTCTCTGTTGTTTGTTTGTTCCTTTCGTAGGATTTTGAATCCTTTTTCTCTGCTAAGGAAGAAAATATTATTTATTCATTCCTGGGCCTTGCTCCTCCTCCAGGCACAAAGGTATGCACTTCTGTCCTTCCATGGGGATCATTTATTTGATTTTAATAAAAGATGAACATAGGCAGTGACTCAGCATGTCACACAAGAGGCAGTGACAAGCAGTACACTAGATGTTGGAGCAGCAAAGTGTTCTTGGGGGGAAAAAAGTGGCTGGTTCAGTAAATACTAGAAAATACTTCTTTCTTGCCTTCTTTCACTGCAGGCTTGTTACCATGGCTCCAGCTGATGGGGTTGTTGTTGTTGTTGACACAAAGCAGTGTTTTATTATGTTCAGCTTTTAAACGATGCAGATTCCCTGACAGAGTTTCTGGGTTGTGTTGGTTACCAGAAGCCTTCTCTTGCCCCTGGCTGTATCAGAGGGTTTGTCCTGGCCCCTGACAGTGGGGTTGGGGTCAGGCCCATCCCATCCTTCACTGGCACCGTGGAGCTCTCCCCCTCTGCCTGGAGGAGAAAAAGGCTCACCCAACCCTTCACCAAGTCCCTTTGGCAAGTCTGCCCGTGGTTCTCCATCATATCTTGACAATGTTCTAATATATTTCTGGCAACAGAAAAACATTTTATTTTGGGGTTTTTTCCCCTGTTTTTACCTTGTGTTGTTTTTTACAGAAATCAGTATGGTTTTTTCTTTATCAGAATCTTCTTCTAATTAGAAGTTTTATAACTGTGAGCATTACACCTCTGCTATCCTGAGATCATATTAGATGGTAATAAAATGTTGCAATCTTTCACGTGGGTGAGCCAACAAAAGAAATTAATCAAGAGAGTGATGAGCCAGAGTGACAGGAGAACTCTGCTCCATTGTGGTGACCTGGCTGAGGCAGTGCCTTGGAGATCTGCTTTTGGTCCAACTCTGCAGCAGCTTGGAGTGAAACACCATTAGAAGTGTCTCTATTTATCCTCTTATGTAAAAGCAGAGAAAAAACAAAGAGCCTTTGCTCAGTGCTCAGTGAGAGCCACAGCTGAAAAGACACCCAGGAGAGAGCCCCAGTTGTTATAAATGTCTTTGACACCAAGTCCCTGTGTGATAAGGAGAGTGGTTTAAACTTTCTGCTTTAGCTCTGCCATCTCCCACACAGGGAAATAAAAATTACTTGCCTACCTCACAAGGGTCTTGTGAGAATTCATTTAATTAACATCCACAAAACCATGAAAGGCTTAGAGGATTGCAGGTATTACATATGATAATCATTATAAAAGCTATGTGGAGAATCAGTGAGATAAAGAAAATTGCCTTTTTCCACCTTCCCACTCCACAGATTATCTGCTCCTTCATGCAAGGTCCTGGTAGATGCCATATCTATGAAGCAAAGTAACATTTTTTTAGAATTCATTTGTTCCCAGCTGTCAGCAGAGGCTATTGCAGTTTCTACTTCGTGACAACCTTGGAAATGTTGAAAATAGTATTTTTGGTACATTCTGCTGGGCAGATTCGTTTGTCAGTGCCATTGGTAGCAGGCAAGTCTTGTTTAGAGTGATTAATTGCTGCCTTGGTGGGGGCTTCAGTCCAGAGAATGTTTGTAAAGTCCCTGTTAAATGTGGAATTTTGACAGTCTCCCTTTCAGAGTCTATTCCTGTTTCAGAGAGACACGCACACTTCTTGCAGAGGTGTTTCTCAGCATCTTCCCTGCAGGAGAGGCTGCCTGTGCTTTGTCAAGCAAAGAACTCTCCTGCTCTGCTTCTGCTTCCCCCTCGTTCTCTGTCAGCTCCACCTTAGATAAGCACAATGGATGGCTCATGACACTGATTTCCAGCAGCATAAATCTGGAATTACAAACCAGGTGTGGAAGAGATGGTGGTGATGACACATATGACAAGGCTTCCTATTAATCTCTTCTTAAAAATCGTATGGGTTTTGGCCTTTTTTTTCTGGAATGAAGAAGCAAACTGTAAAGCATAGAATCACCACAAGGCAGTAAGCATTTGCTTTCTGGGGATTTTTGCCATGCTGAGACATGACAAAGATTATTATGAAGCTGATACATTTGATACTCTTGCCTTCAAATATTCTATTTCTTTTTCCATCCATCTTTTGTCTCATACTGCACCAGGAGTGGAGAAGTTCTTTAATGGCCAGGATGCTGTTTCACAGCACAGTCCAACAGCATCCTGACCAGGACTGTCTTATTTCCTTCCATCTGAGGAAGCAGATGAACCTCTTGGGGCTCCCTGAACAAATTATAACTTCCCAACAAAATACTTGTAGTTAAATTCATTGCCACTTCATTGCCATTGCTGAGTGCAAAATACACACTCAGTTCTGCAGATTCTCTGGTCCTGTTGTTTCTCTATAGCAGTATATTCTATATATTAGAGTGTTGCCCCAGCACAGGGAGGGACCTGGAGCTGCTGCAGAGAGCCCAGAGGAGGCACCAGGATGAGCAGAGGGATGGAGCAGCTCTGCTGGGAGGAAAGGCTGGCACAGCTGGCATTGTTCAGCCTGCAGAGGAGAAGCTTTGGGGTGAGCTCAGGGTGGCCTTGCAGGGCCTGAAGGAGCCCCAGGAAAGCTGGAGAGAGACAATTCCCAAGGGCTGGAGGGACAGGACACAGGGAACGGCTGCAAACTGACAGAAGGCAGGTTTAGACGGGATATTGGGAAGAAATTCTTCCCTGTGAGGGTAGTGATACACTAGAAAAGGTTTCCCAGAGAAGCTGTGGCTGGCTCTGGAACCTTGAAAGTGTCCAAGGCCAGGTTGTTTGGAGCTCTGAGTAACCTGGGGTAGTGGAAGGTGTCCCTGCCTGTGGAACAAGATGATCTTTATGGTCTCCTTCAACCCAAATAATCCCATGATTCCTTGATTCTGTGATTATATCATACCAAGTACATCTATTGCCTTAAAGGGTGCAACGTGTCCATAAAATTCAGTGACTTTATAGGAAACCAATCCATATTTGTGGTGCTTCAGCAAGGGTCTGTTAGCTCACATCATCCTCTCTCCTGTTGCCTCCTCCCCACAATGATTGTTGTGTTTTTCTAAAGCATCATTTCACAGGGCCGAGCAGAACAGTCTTATGTTCTAAGAGAAGCAGCAGATGTAGGGCTTGTGTTAATAAGTAATTAAATCTTTTAATACCAAATACCTGCTCACCTGAAGGAATAAACCTGGTCTAGATTAGTTCCCAACACAGTTCAGGGCAGGCTGGGATTTAAGGGCAGCTGTACCTTATGCCTGACCCAAAGATCACTCAAATTCATGACAGATTTCTGAAGGACCCTGTTTAATTTTGAGTAATGATGTCCCAATAGGATGCTTATGTAGATCTGAGCTATAATCAGTGTCATTTTTATGTTTGGGGTCAGGTGTGTCAGTCTCAGCTGCCTCAAAAATTTGGTACTTTTTTTTTTAACGCTGGCACTACTTTTATGCTTAGTCTGACTCAGTGAACTCAGTGATTTACGTGAGTTGAGGGTCTGTTTTCAAATATTGTGCATACTTGAAGCCTTAATCCCACTATTCTTGATCTTAATATCCAGAATCTTGATATCCCCAAATCTGTAGATACTTGAGCCTAATTTAGTCAAAGAAGGCTTCTCCTAAATCTGCTTTGAATTACAAATTTGTGCTATGTGCATTTTATTTAAAGAGAAAATGACCTGTCAGCCAATCTTTAGAAATGGTATTTCATTTTGAATAAGCTGAAAATTAAATTCTGTGTTTCTATGGAGAGCCAGTGTAGTGATGATACTCTGAATGTCAGAGTTCTCCATATAATTAACAAGAACTCTGTGTGTGTGTGTGTTCTGACTGATTACATGCTGCTTCTAGAGTTAGTTCTTTCAGCTACAACTCTTTCTTGTGCCTTGTGATCTAAGTAGGTGATTCATCTGAGATGGATTCACACAATAGGGTCATTTTAATTAGAATGCTCTCCGTGGTCCTTATGCATTTTATGTCCCAGCCAAAAATACTGAGTGCATGGATTTTAATGAAATGTTGATATTCGTGCTGAAAATAAATATTTAACCAATTACAAGAACAGATTGGATGGGCAAGCATGAGCAACCATGTCTAGTGTCCCTGCCTTTGGCAAGGAGGTTGGAACGAGATGATCTTTAAGGTCCTGCTCAACCAAAATCATGGTCAGTGATTCTATTAATTTAATTTTCATTAATACTGTCTTTTTAATTTGAGGAACTTCTGCGAAGAAAGTATCTGTAAGAAGTGATCATTTCCATAAGAAAATACTGTATTAACACAACGTTGCACAAGGGAATTGCAATGTATGTTGGTGTTACTACGTATTTTAATCTTCAAAGATTTCGTTAGCTTTTGGGGGAAAAGTAAACACTAAACCAAGACAAAGAAATGTCTCTGTAGATCTGTTTTTAATAACAATGCCACCAGCATCAGAATGCAGTGAGCCCTCAGTTTCTTGTGCACTTGAAATGAGATGATATTGCCAGAAGAAGAAATTGTCTTTTCTCCCTCCTCGTTCCTCTGGCTCCTTCTGCTCCCTCCCAGCTGCTCATTCCTCTCCCCGAGCATCCCCCACGTGCTGGCAGAAACACTCGTGCAGCTGTGTGACAGAGTGTGAAACTGCTGTGAGGGAGAAACGTTCTGCTTTTTAAGGCTTTAATCTTGATCAGCTCTTGCTCCAGTTCCAGAGGAAGGAGAACTTGGAGACCTCTGTGCCCACTCTCTTTTCACTGCAAGTTCCTTAGGTGTAAAACTGACTTTTCACCATTCAGGAGAAAATTGCCAAAAGAGCACCAAGCCTTACAGGCAGTCAAGTTTCAACAAAAACATCAAACTGCTGTGATGTCTGCTTCCTAACCTTCAATCATTTCTAAACTTTGTGTCATTTCTGTCCCATCCAGCAGAGCTTGCCAGCAGGAGGACATCTCTCATGTCCCACAGCACAGCTTGGCACAGAGATCCCTAAGCCAGCCCTCAGCCAGTCAGCTCTGGGGATAAAAGGACGCCAGATATGCCCTGTTCTGCAGGATGAGTGCACTGGCTGAGGAAATCATCTATAATGGGGACGCTGGAGGAGGCCTTGTGAAGCTTAAAGGACAGGGGAACATGACTGAGGGCTTCTGTTTAACTGTAGAGAGAAATGAAGTTATGGAAGAGCAGCAAAGCCCAAACCAAGCTGGTGGCTGAGCTGTGAGGGCTTGGTCACAGGGATGGGGAAGGAGTCTGTCTCCTCTCAGGGATGTCCTGCTCTTCCCAAAGCCTGTGGGACTCAGGATGACACAGGACAGGACCCACCCTGAGTGCCAGAGGAATCCACCCCAGATAACACCTCTCAGAAGGGGTCAAATTTCCTTTTAATGAATAAGGTCCTTTATCTCAACTTCTCTACTACAAATCTCTTCTCAAATCTCCCACTGATGATCAGAATTTTTCTTCACAGCCAATTTGTACTCATTTTGTATCTCCCTCAGCTCTTATCCTATCCTTGTCTGATGTTTACTGATGTTTTTTATCCCTGTCCGATCTATTTTGGGAGTGCCCTTATATCCCCTCACAGCATCACTTTCAATAGATTAAAGCAATGAAGCTTTTTTTGTCACCCTTTCATAAGATAGGCTCTCCACACTCTCAGATGTTCCTGTAGCCTTCTCTGCACCTGTTCCAGTCTGAGTTCCTCCTTCTTGAGCCTGAGTGCCTGGGATGGCACAGAGCAATCCAGAGGAGGTTTTGCCTCACCTCACACATCTGAGGATCGCATTTTTTACCTCTTTCATTGTCACATCACATTCGTGGCTCAGTCATCCCATGCTTATTTAAATACATCCATCTTTTTCTGTCTTGATGATCATTAACTAACAAGCTCCCAAAGTGCAATAGAAAAATCACTTTCTAATCTCTAACCCAGAGCTCTTTGTCCCAAATAAGGTGACTTTGCACTTCATGCTCTTGCATTTCATCCTATTTCTGCTGTTCCACTCGAGGCCTCCTTTTATCTGACACAGTGTGGGAGCCACTGTGACCTTTCACAGCCACAGTGGCTGAAAGGACACCAGGATATTTGTCAAATAAGGAACATCCCAGGAGGTGCTTGCTCATGGTGCTGGAATAAATGGATTTGATTGACTGATGTGGGAAGAGTTTCCTGATGTTTTTAACCAAGAAACTTAAGAGACTAAATGTGAAATCTTTTATTACTTCTGTTTTCCTGTAGCTTCTGGATGATGTTTAATTGGAATTCCTGCTGGTGGAAAAAGCCCTTTTTTCCTGAAGCTCCAATGTGCCATCAGGATGAACACTGATTTCTGTTAAACTTTCCAGAGGAAGGTTAGAGAATCTGCTATGCTGAGAAGTGCTTGAATTCATGTTTTCCCCACACAAACCCCACCAGGTCAGCATGCCAGCAAGTGTTCTTTTCACAGAAGAAATACATCCTAAAAGGGGATATTTTCATTTGAGTGCCAAAGCAAAATTATAAAAACATTTTCTCAAAGCAAGGAAGTCAACAACTTTATGGAAATGCATAATTGCTTAGGTGCCCTGAAGCTCACAATGACTTCCCCTTTTCTGCCAGGAGACTGAAAAGTCTGATGCCACAGAGGAAAAATCAGAAGCCACAGAAGATAACTCTGATTCCAAGGATGAAAAAGATGATGCCGCAAATGAAACTGAGGCACACACAGAAGAGAAGGCAGATGAAGGGGCCCCTGAAGAGGCTCAGTCTGACCAGACACCACCAGAAGATCAACAGGTAATTTTTCCTTTCTCCTTGTGATCTGAGGGTTTTATCTGTCCTAAGTCCGTGAAACATGAACCCGCAGGGCCTCGTGGTGCCTGATTGCAGAGTGGTCCTGCTTGTCTTTTGGATGTATTTACTTTGTCTTTTGGATGTATTTTCTTTGATATCAGAATTATATGAAACCCAGATAAAACTCCAGGGAACTTTGCTCTGAATCTTGAATAACAGCAACTGCCTTTTGCCACTTGTTACCACAAGCTTTTTATTTTATCTTGATGGTAATTGGGATCCAGAGTCTAGTTATGGAGGATAATTTAGGACTAGACATCTGAGTCCTGCCTGTGTGAAAAAAAGAATTTGTTGCTCTCAATGGCCAGCAAGTGCAGTGCTCGTAAATCTGGTTGTAAATGTTTGGTGCAGATCTGACAGTGACTTCTCCAGGCCTTGCAGAATCCCCTGGGCAGTGCAGGAATGGAGGCCAATGTTTTCCTTTCTGTCTGCTCTGGGTCTGATTACAGATCTCAAACTGCAGCTCAGTTTGGCATTTAAGGATGGATTTATTTGGATGCTGCAGTGCCGGGTGACTCTTCCTAAGGAGTCAGGCCTGCTGCTGCATCAAGCACTCACACTTGTCAGGTTCTTCTGTGTTTGGAGATCAGATGGTTCCAGGGAAATATCCATCACAAATGCATCATCTCTTTCATTAAAGATCAGAATAAATGTAAATGCAGTGGGGTTTTTTTGTTGTTTTTGTTTTTGTTTTGTTTGTTTGGTTGGTTGGTTTTTTCTTTTTTTTTCTTTTTTTTTTCTTTTTTCCTTAAAGCTGCAATATTTCTTTAGAGGAAACACTTCTCTGTGGGCCTTTCCCCATTGCCCTTTTTAATAGTCACTGATCTAGTCACTGTTAGGCTGGAAAAGCCCCTTTTACATACCCTCATGCAAGTCTTAGCCACTGGGAAGTCCCACTCATAATTTCAGAACAGTGATGAGGACAGGCAGTCCTCAGTGGGAACTAAATTCCTCCTTAAGGCAAATTATATCCAAGCACTTTTCATGTCACTGTGAATTTTAGATAGCAGGTGAGTGCCATCAAATTCCCTTTTTTGGCTCTTAAGAGAAGCCAAAACTGCAGTGCATCCCCTGGCTGGCCTGGGTGCCTTGCCCTTCTGGCTGGCAGTCTAATTTAATGTTTCTCAAATGAGAACAGAATGCAGGAATTTGTCTGCAAATATGTCAGGCAGCTGTGTAGGAGAGGTTTTGCAATGACATCATGCAGTACCACTCTTGTACAACCAGCACCTTGCTCCACTTCTCACAGAAAGGATTGGAGCTGGAAGTAGAAAACAGATTTCTTTTCAGTTTTTTCAGGGAGGGGAGAGGCAGAGGAGAGAGCACAGAAAACACTTTTTGCCCTGTTCCGCCACCCACTTCCTGTGTCACCAAGGACAAATCCCTACAGTGCTGTGGCATCTGCCTGTCTTGCTAGAGTTCATCCCAATTATCACTTCTGTTGGGATGGCATGAATCATTCTGTAGGAATTGTGCTGCTCTCATTCACTGCAGAGAGCACACAGAGGATGGGTTAGATGAGAAGAGCAGCTCCGAGGCAGCTACAGTGAGATGAATTCCACCTTTTGTCTCTGTATCTCATTTTATGCTTACAAAAGAAAGTTAAAATACCATTTCCTTACCTGGGCAGGGTTTTGTGAAAGTAAGTACGCTCAAAGACTGCCAGATTGCCATCAGAGTATCTCCACTGGATGTTAGGTCCTAAAGGATAGAGGTATTTTCAACACAAAAACATTGAAAGATGGCAGGTTTATGTTCTGTGGCTGAATTAATATGCCCGTGGGAATTTAGTATTGGAATTTTGGCCTTATTTAGCACTGCTTCAAACCATCTCAAAAATGACTCCCATTTGGGGGGTGTAACCAAGCCAGCTTTTCTCCAGTGACTTTGCAGGAGGAATGCCAGGGCTGTGGAAAAATTCTGGAAGGGTCTTGGTGACGTAAAGTTACCTCAGCCTTTGCCAGCGAGCACAGGACAGAAACCAGAACCAACTGGGACTGTCTCAGGCCTGGGGTTTCAGGAGGCTCCTCCACTGCCCCCAGGAGCAGGGGATGGTCAATGTAGAGGCTGCAGCTCCCTCCATCTTCTGCTGCCCTTCCTGGGAGGTGCAGAAATCCAGAAGCTCCAGCTTTTTGTCTCAGGGTGATGTGACCGTGAGGAAACCAGGGATGTGGTGCCTCTCCTTCCTGCTTTGTCTGTCCCTTTGGTTTTGAGCTTCTTGAGGAGAAGGCTGAGATCCAGCACACCTGACATGGACCCTGCTGATCACTCCATGTGCTGGTAATAAATTTTCTGTAGTTTTACTGTCTGATTTTGACTTCAGATTTAAGCTTGGAGTTTAGAATATTTTTTAAGTGGTGTCCCAGTTAAATCAGCTTTCAGTACAGATTAGGCTCCCTTCAGGGCAAAATTATTTTAGAAACATGTTCAAAAATCATATTATAATGCAAGTCTGTATCCTGTCTCAGTAATTCCCCAGGCCATATTTAAACCCTGGCACTGCAACTCACTCCCTTAACTCATTCCATGAAAACTGAAATCAACCCCTCTGCCTTCTGTGTGGCACTGTGACATTTGCCTCTTCTCTTTGGGATTTTGTGTAGGATCAGCTCTTTCCCCCAATATCCAGCTTAGGATCTAACATTAAATTCTATTCACTTCATACATTTATATTTTTTTCTTTTTTATCTCTCTCATCACTTCTGCCCAATCTACAATCTTAAAACCAGCTTGCATTATTTATTATTCCCTGTTGAGACAAGGCATCTGTTGCAGCCTACAACACTTAACAAAATCACAAGCCACATTCTGAGTGATGATATATAGCATAGATAAGACTCTCTGTAATTCTGATTATACTTTCATTTTGCAGGCCAGCTAATTACCAAAAAAGCCCACACAAACTCCACCTGAACAAGCAAACAAAACCCAGCTCCAAATCTTTGGTTGCCAATGAAGCAGATTTGATTGGAAGTAACTGAGGAAAAGAGAGCTCAATTTAATCATTTTATAGCCCTTTTCCAACATAAAAGTTAAGCTTGAATGTGCCTTTTGAGTTAATTTGGAGGACATTATATCCAAGTGAATCCAGTGAATTCCACATAATTTTTCTAAATTCAGTGTTTAAGTTCTGTTGTGTTTTTCCTGTCTGACTTGTGATATTCTTTCTTTAATTTATCTTTCTAACATTTTCTTTTGTATGTCTTCTGTAGGAAGGCAAGGAAGAATATGCAGCAACAGGGGTATAGTATACCTGGATATTTTATTATTATCATCTTTTGTTTGTCTGTATTAAATTCCTTTTCAGTCCCTTTGCTTCACTCAAAAGCCAGTAAATTCTTATTCATGAAAGTAAATACACCACAGTCATATTCTGCTAGAGATAATGATTGGTCATATTGTGGTGTTATTGACTGGGAACAAAGATGGGCCTTTAATCATTAAAAGCTGTAAATGGAAGAGAAATTGTCTGTCACAGATTCTTCAATAAAATTTGCCAAGGACTCCCAAGACAAAAGACAAAGTCTTTCTTTGATAATCACTGACTGAAACCATGCTGTGATTGCATTTTCAGTGTGAAAGACTCCTTCTGACAATTGAGGCAGCTCTGCCCATGAAGGAGATATTTCCCTTATGAGAATTTGTACAACCCAGGTGCAAATCCTCACTTTTCTGCTTTGCCCAAACCTCCAGGATCATCCAGTGCCACCCCAGCAGCACCAGCATCACCCCAAAGCCTGTCCCCAAGGGCCACATCCAGACTCCTCCTGAGCACTCCCACAGACAGTGACTCCAAACCGCCCTGGGCAGCTCATTCCAGTGCCTGACCACTTTTCCAGGGATTTTTTTTTTTCTAATCTTCAATCTGAAGCTCTCCTGGTGCAATTTAAGGTCATTTCCTCTTGTCCTTTCATTGGCAGCAGAGCCCGACCCCCCCTCAGTGCCCCTCCTGGCAGGGAGTTGTGCAGAGCCACAAGGTCCCCCCTGAGCCTCCTTTTCTCCAGCCTGAGCCCCTTTCCCAGCTCCCCCAGTTGCTCCTCCCAGGATGTGTTTTCCAGACCCTAAAGCTCCTGGACCCATGAGCAAAGTGCAGGGGCTCCTGAGGAGCCAGGTGAGGGCCATCAAGCCTGGTTAGTTGTACCCTGGCACCATCGGGGTGCTTCAAGCAAGAGAAAAGTCCATTTTTTTTCTGTAAAAGTTAATTGACTTGAATTTCGAATGGAAGTTGGAATTATGTGAAAGATGTGGCTTATCTGTGGGCTCTCCTGGCCCTGTATCAGAGTTCTCATGAGCTAAAGAAAGGCACCTTTCCTGGGGGAAAATGTCCAGAAATGCAAAATTCCTTTGGCATAAGAGCTTCTAATCTACAGATGCTTGTATTACGTTTCTGGTTTTGCAGGAGTGATCCTTTAGTGCAATGTTTTTTCCCTGAAAAACAATTGAAACCAGGAATCTGATTCCAAGAGCTCCATTCCCAGGCAGTTATTTAAGCAGGATTTTACTTCAGCAACTCAGGTGTGACTCCTGCACAGATGGGAGGTGCCTGAGAGGCAAAACAAAGGTCTGTGCTGCTCACGTACGACTTACAGTCCTGACTGAGAGCTAATTATGGATTCTTTGATTGGTATTTGATTATGCCAGGAAGAAATTCACATCCCTTTCACAGTCTAAGCAGCCTGTGAAGGGATGGCAGATTGAGATAAAGCTGATTTATACACATGGGAGTGCCTTTGGACAAGAGATCACTGGAAGAGGAGCAGAGCAATTTCCAGTTGTTTTTGAGAGCAGAGCTTCATTTACTGTAGAAAGACAATAAGCAGAGATTGTTGTCTGTGTTACACAAATTCCAGCTTTCAGATAACTGTTGATTGAAGGAAAGGGCTGTTTTCTTTCAATTGTGTCATTTCTACTGCATAAAAGAGAGAAATAAGAACTTTTGAGATAGAAATGAGGCTGTATTATCTGATTCCAGCTGAATTTTAGATCATTCAGGAGTCTAGTTCCCGTGCCATGAATCTTTACTTATTTCCTGCTCCAAGAAAGTGTAAAATTAAACATACTAAACCTTTTGTCATGTTTACACATATTTTGTATTCCCATTTTGATCTTGAGCATCTATTTGCAGCTTATCCACCTGTTCTAACCTCCCTAAGAGGAGGGTTCTTATATTCCAACATTTGCCTATTAACTCCAAAAATTAAGCCCTGGCATGCTGAGATTAAAAACTATACATTAATTCTATTTTTGCATCTTGAAGAATATGCATTTACTAGAAATATAGCAGTTGTAGAAGCAGAGCTCTCCATTTCAAGACTGTTTATTTTTTCTTTCAATTCCTATATGGTAACCACAATTATTTTCTATTAAAAAAAAAAAAAAGGAAGAAGAAGAGAAGCAGGAAGAGGGAGAAGAAAAAGAAGAGGCGGAGGAGCAGGAAGAGTCTTAGTACAGTTCCCTATGACACAATATTTCTTGAACAGGTTTTCAGGTAAATATTGAGATGTCAAGCACAGTTTCTAAATACACTTAAAGTAACATAAACTTGAAATTTTTGTAATTATTGTTGTGTAGGGGTCAAGTGTCCATGCACGAAGTACATGAGTTAAAAGTACATTTAACTGTTAAACTGACTGCAGCTGCTCTTTCATGTGGAATAAGAGTTTGTTCCTCTCCTCTCTTACTCAGCTGCTGATTCCCACTGCAGCTTTTAGGAGCTCCATGTCTCACATGAATTCCTCTCTCAAATTTAGTTGAAAACTTAAAATCCTGGTAAGGGAGAGCAGCCTGACAAGAAATATGACTCAGTATAAAATTACTGAAAACAGGCCGAATTCAAAACCTCAAAACAGGAAGCATCTGGAAGGCAGAATTTGTGCCTTTATAGGTGTGTGAGCATCCAGCATTGCTCGAGTTCTTTCAGCACGTGCTTTCTCATTTTAATTTTCAGTTTTTCTCCTTTTTCTGTCCCTTCTCCCCTGCACTGAAATACAGTTCAGATAATCACTTACTAGGGAGAAACTGTAACCTACAAGAGAGTTGGAATTTCCAGCAGATTTTCCTTTGGGTGATGTGACTTCCTCCTGATCACAGATACAAAGTGCAAAATGTTCTTTCTAGGACTAGCAGGACCCATAGAATTATGCAACGGTTTGGGTTGAAAAGGACCTTAAAGATGATCCAGTTTCACCCCTTGACATGGGCAGGGACACCTCCCACTATCCCAGGTTTCTCCAAGCTCCATCCAACCTGTCCTGGGCTGGATTCCCAGCTGACTCAGACTCTGAGGTAGCTGCCAAAGGTTTTCCCAAACAGATGCTGCTGGGATTTCCCAGCACCTCGACAGGGCAGGAAATCCATCACTTCTTTCATGCTGCCTCTCCCAAATCCGGGTTCCTCTGTTGCATGGGAATTAATTCATCACAACATTGTCCAGAGTTCAGATCTGCAGCTTCACAGAAGTGCTGAGTTCTAATCTCATTTTCCTTGGTTTTGTTCAGGAAGCTCAAGCTGGAGCCGCCCCACCAAAGAAAAGAAAATCCCTTTCTCAAGCAAAGCACCACTACCTTTTGTGCCTGCATGAACATATAAACAAAAGCAGAACACAGACACCACTCTGTCCCACCTGTAGCCTTTATATATATATTTGGTATTCCAGTTGCTTGTTAAAATGGATGTCGTGTCTGACAGCTGGTATTTCAGTCAATTGTTCTGTGTTGGGATAGTTTTGTCCGTGTCACATTTAGATTGTGAGCTCCCAGGGCAGGAACCGTGTCTCTCTCCATGTCTGAACATTGCCAAGCGCTCAGCAGCCGACTGCACTCACACCAGTGACGTCCTCAGAGGAAAAGAAATTCAGCACCGAAAACTGCAAGGAGCCTTCCTGTACACGAGCCATGAGTCACTTCTCCCTCAGCTGGCATTTGAAAATGATTGAGATTCCCATTGTGCAGCAGTTAAAATAAATGTGTTTTCTGTCGTATCTGCTCTTTGTCTGCAGCAGCATTAATTTAACTCTGCATGCAGATGTTTTCTCCATCGTTAGGGTTGTGGGCTGTACAAAGTCATGGAATTATAGAATCATGGAATGCTTTGGGTTGGAAGGGACCTTAAAGATCATCCAGTTTCCACTATCCCAGGTTGCTCAGAGTTCCATCCAACCTGGCCTTGGACACTTCCAGGGATGGGGCAGCCATGGCTTCTCTGGACAACATGTGCCAGGGCCTCTGCCAATAAAGAATTTCTTCCTAAAATCCCATCTAACCCTAATCCCTGTCAGTTTGAAGCAATGTCCTGTCAGTTTGCCTCTTGTCCTGTCCCTCCATCCCTTGGGAATTGTCTCTCTCCATGTGGCTCCTTCAGGCCCAGCAAGGTCACACTGAGCTCACCCCAAAGCTTCTCCTCTGCAGGCTGAACAATGCCAGCTGTGCCAGCCTTTCCTCCCAGCAGAGCTGCTCCATCCCTCTGCCCATCCTGCTGCCTCCTCTGGCCTCTCTCCAACAGCTCCAGGTCCTTCCAAAATCATCAGCTCAAGGTGCAGCAGTGGCCAAGACCCAGGGAAATGCACTGTCAGCAGGATGGCAGGGCTTTGCTGCTGTTTAAACCTGGCTGTGTTGACATCTTGAACAGGTTGTGCAGTCTGGTCTCAGGGAAGAACTGGGGATGTGAGAAATACACAGAAAACAGCAGCTGGAGAGGATGAAACAGCTGCTCCATGAGGAGGCTGAAAAGACTCTTCAATTTGGAGAGGAAGCCAAGGCAGCCACAAAAAACCCATAAAGATTAATGCAGAAGGGTGAGTCAGAAAATCCTGCAACACCATAATGAAAATTAGCAGACACAATGAAATTAATAGATGAGCTTGAAAGAGAAAAGAAAGAGAATGTTTTTATGCAGTGAGTCAGGAAATTTTGGAATTCGTTGTTGCAGGTGGTTATGGAAGCTGACAATGTCAACGGGTCCAGGAAGGGATCAGGCAACGTTAGGAACAGGAGGCTCCTAAATGGATATTGCAGCCTGGGATATGTCCACAACATCCTTAATCCAAGGAATCTTACGTGCTGGAGACTGGGGGCAAAAGGATTTAAATACGTCAGACTTCTTATCCCTCAATAGTTTTGCCCATTTCCACTTTCAAAGACTGAATACCAGATCAGGTGAGCCACTGATTTTAGCACTCCTTATGTTCCTGTAGGTGATTCCTCTTCCTGGGGAAAATTTTCCCCATCTCACCAGCAGCCAAATCAGGACACCAGTCATTGCTGCAGAGGTTTTGAGGTAAAGGACTTTTGGGAGCATGGGGGCCAACATGAACACAGAACTGTGAATCACTCTGGAAATGTGGTCAATCCAATGTGTGCTGTGCCTTGATGTATTCCCAGGCTGCCTGAGCTTCCCGCGGCTGATAAACCACTTTCCCCCCTCAGAACAAAAACCCCTGAGTTGCTCAGGACATCAAGCAGGGCAACAGGCTTTGGGCTTGAGACAAAACCCACCACACTTTGCACATTCTCGTTAAGGCAGAAATACAGCAGTGACCTCCTGGAGAGGGTCTAATCTGGGAAGGCTGGGAGGGAATGTGAGGAATTCTAAGCCTCCCACGTGGGAGGGACACACTGCCCTGGTCTTCAGCTGGTGGCTGGGGTGAAACAGCAAACGGGATAGTGGAACATCCTACTCCCAGCAAGAAATCTGGGGAGTTCCTTGGGATCAGCACGTGCTGCTCATCCTTCGTGCCAGGAGAAAAGGAGGCTGTGAGTACACCAAGGATAAACTGGGGGCTGGCTGCTGCTCGGTGATTTTAGCCACAACATTAATTCTGCTTACATAAGCTTAATACTTTCTGCAGTAATTTAGTGCAACTGGGCAAAGAATTAAGTCTTTTTAAACTGCAGCTGAATTAAAATCCCTGGCAGATATTTGCAAGCGATTGGCTTAAATGCACTTGGACGAACACTGCCTGCATTTTTATGTCATTCCTGTTTCACTGGGAGAAGGCAACTGCAGCTGGTTAACACAGAATACACAGCAATTCACAGGCTTCAGGAATCCATGGATGCAAAATCCTTCCAGTGCACCCCAGCTACACATAAACCAGCAGCCTGGGGTGGTTTTTTTTTGGTTTTTTGGGGTTTTTTTGGGTTTCTTGTTTTTTTTTTTTGGTGACACTTTGGTATGTAAATCATTTTCCTTCGATGATTGATGCTTGAAACTTCTCGTATCCTGAAACAAACTAAAATTAGAAAGGCTTCAAGCTATGCTTCCTACAGATCCATGTATGTCATAGGATGTGGCTGTTGGCACTTTAGGATGATTGATTGTCAAGTTTCACAGGCTGCTGAAGTGTAAAAGACGTGATTTTGAGTACCATGGCAAGCAACAGAGTGGATAGGGCTAGTCAAGTGTTTGTTTTGTGGGAAAATAAATATGAGGTGCTTCACTGTGTTGCTAATAAAGGGTTTGGAATGGCAGGTCCAGAAGGCAGTTGGGCCATGGATGAGAGCACTTCTGAGCCAACAAAGTGAGAGGTTTTCTCCTAAGAGAATTCTTTGTGAAATTCATTGGAGAGAAATCAAACTCTTCAGGAGATTTGCCAGGGCAGTGCCAGCCCCTGGTCAGGGTTTCTGGCCACTTTTGTGGCCACCACATTTGTTCATCCACTTTCCAAATAATAAAACTTGCTTACAGTCTTCTCTTTAATGTGAGAATATCAGTGTTAAAAGAGATAAGTCTGTTTGTCTGCATCCACTGACAACTTTGGGAGGCTGGAAATATGGTTGACATATCATCTGGGAAGCTGAGAACTCAAGAGTTATTTCTTCAGGAAGCAGATTGTGAGTTTTAGGTTTGATGTCAAATATCCTGAAGGATGCTTGTTGTTCCCATCATTGCCAAGCATGAAGCACAGGGAGGGAGCAACAAATCTCAGCTGAGACTCATCTTAAGGAGTTTCTGTCTCCATTTTGCTCAGGGGAAAGTGATTCATTGGTTACTAACGGTGCAGAGGTGGATGGCACAAATCAAGGGCACAGAGCCCAAATTAGGTGTGAAGAACCACGGTGGTGACTTTCCGTCACTGAGAATTTGGGATCATTTGGGTTGGAAAAGACCCTTGAGATCACTGAGTCCAAACATAAACTTAACACTGCCAACCCCACCACGAAAAATGTCCTCAAGATTCACATCTCCACTTTTAAATACCTCCAGGGATAAAAGTAGGAAGGAGCTGTGGAGTCCTTACCTCAGAGAGAGGAAGGGTGAATCTCTGAGAACACCTGGGACTGCTTTAGAGACCACGGTTTCTTTGAAGCACATTGCATTTCCCTTTCAGGATGTTGGATTTGTGAGGAATAACTCTGTCACTGGATTTAAGAGAAGTTGAGTTTTGATACCAGCTTGTCCAAGCCCATTTTTGACTGCCCAGTTAACTTCCTTGCACCTTAATTTCCCTGTGAAAGGGAGAAAATATTGCAGACAACTCGTGGGAATAAAATCAAAGTAACAATGCACTGATCAAAAGATGAAAGCATAACTGCACCTTCTTTCTTTGATAAGATTATTTTTTTCTGAATTGTCCATTCCCCTTTAAAAAGGACAACTTTTTTCCCCCATCATATTGATATCTGACAGTTATCAAAACTTCTCCTCCACATTGTATTTTCACTGCTTTCTCACCAAACTCTCCTATCAAGCAGCCTGCAGGAGAAATGGCTGAGAATATGGTCACCTTTCCCTTGGTTTTGCTCACTGGGTGACCATGAAGGTCTCCTCCAACCTTGATGTTTCTGTGATTCCGTGACATTTTGAAGCAGAACAGAACGTACCTGTGTTTTCTACTCCACTGAAAAAGTTTGGAGCATATTTCTGAGACTGCAGAGGCTACTTCCTCATGTATGAAGAGGAAGATGCCACACAGAGTGCCTTCCTGCCAGCTAGCTGGGATTTTGCTGAGAGGTGTGGAGAAAAGCTGTTAGCAATTCTCCTTCCTCAGCAGTGTAATCCCTCAGGAAAATGCAGCCCCACAAAAAAGAGCCTGGAGGCACAAAACAATGCAAGAACCTAGAAGAATTCTTTTTCTTTTTTTAAACTTTTTCTTCTCCTTAAACTTTTTTTTCTCCTTAACTGTGTGGCACCAGAGTGAAGTTCAGTGGATCAAAGAGAAACCCAGGTGGGATCTTCTGCCTCTCTACCGATCCCTGACAGGAGGGGGTCGGGCTCTGCTCCTGGGTGACAAGGGACAGGACTAGAGGAAGTGGCCTCAAGTTGCACCAAAGGAAGTTCAGATGGAATATGAGGAAATATTTATACAAGGAAAGGGTTGTCAAGCCATGGGCTGCCCAGGACAGTGCTGGAGTCCCCATCCCTGGAGGGATTTAAAAGCCATGGAGATGTGGCACTGGGGGACATGGGTCAGTGGTGGCCTTGGCAGTGCTGGGGGAACAGTTGGTCTTGATGACCTTAAAGGCCTTTTCCAACCTAAAAGATTGCATGATTCCAAGTTAGATACCAGGAGACAGCAGAGCTCAGAGGGCACTGAGAGAGGGTGAGGGTGGCTGTGGAATCCAGAGCCCCTGAGCTGTGGGGCTGAGGTCACAGCACGGTGGTTTCTGCTCTGCTGAACTCCAGGACGGGATCCTGGCTGGATGACAATGTCCTGTCAGTTCCAATTTGCTGCTCCCTGCTCTGCTGGGGCCGAGCAGAGGCTGCAGGTGAGCTGGAGCTGAGTGCTGACCACTGCTGAGCCTGGCTCTTGCCAGCCTTAGCCTTCAAATTACCCTGATAAAACTTGCAGTCCTGCAGCTCTCCAGGCAGCACCAAGCACAAGAGCTGCCTTCTTTCCTGCTGCCCAGCCTGTGTTTCCCTTACCCCTCACCACGGGGACTTCCTTTTGGTTGTTTAATATTCTATTTCAACAAAAGTGAAGCACCTCCACAATAGGCTCCAAACAAATAAATAAAACAGGCACATTCTCTTCCAGCACGCCTCTGGCCAGGGAGGTGACAGTTTTTGCATGGCACTGCACGTGAGTGATTCCCAGCAGTCAGTGATGGAACAGCAATACTGCCTTTCTGTGTGCTCCAGTACTTTTCCATAAGCATTAGAGTCTTGCTGGATTTTAATGATGGGCTGTGCTGCACCCAGTTGAAATGGGCTGGGTACTCATATCCGTGTGCTCCTAATCAGATAAATCACTATAAGAAAATTATATTCAGCTTCTGGCCAGCCTCGGGCTAGCTTTGGGGAGTTGCCAGTGTGGCCCATCCAGAGACAAATGGAGGAGGTGGAGGAAGCAGCTCTTGGGTGGCCAAAATTTGCGTGGGGAGTCACTGAGCCGCGCTGTGGTGAGGACACCGCCACCTGATCCTGCACTGGGAGAGGGGAAGGCTGTGGGGAAGGAGGAGGGGTCAGCAGGGACATGCCCAGGGTAGGGAAAACCTCCAAGGGGAGTCCTGGGAACCGTGTTTAACATCAGCCCCAGCACAGGGTGTGTGTGCCAGAGAAATGCCAACTGTCAGGGAGTTGAGGAGCATTGCCAGCGTGGAGGAAAACAGGGCAGCATCCCAGAAAGAAGTGAAAGATCCCAAAGTACAGATGTCAGATAAAATTTGGTGGCATGGAGTCCCAGCATCACGTGCTTTGGGGGCTAGTCAGAATTTCTGCTAGAAACTGGGATCCTGTCCTCCTAGGATTGGCACAGGAGGCAGAGGGTTTGTGCGCACAGGTTTGTCTCCAAGCCGTGGGGAGCTGTAATATGATGCAGCCGTGGCAAAGAGGAATGTGATGAGTAGATGACCCAAGGAGTTATTTTCAGAAGTAAAGAGGATACCGAGTCACATTGCAAAGCACTGCCCTGGCACCTCCTTTGGGGCAGGTCTTGTGCAATGTTTGATTCCTGACCAAAAAGGTGAAATCCACACTGAGAGAGATCAGGGAAAAGCTATTCCAGTTATCCAGGTCTTGCACTGTCCAATTTATGAGAGGAGGCAACAGGACCTTGGTTGGTGTAGAGCAGCAACATTTTCAAATTGGAAATTCCCCAGAATGAAAGTTGTTTCACACTCAAGAATAGAGAAAACACAAAGCTGGAGAAGGAACTTTGTCCAGAGGAAGGGGAAACAACATCTCTTTGGCAGATGTGCACTGCAGTACTGTGTGTCAGGGGGAACATGGGATGTACAGCTAGGACAGACAGCAAATACTGGGTGTACAGGATCTATGGTGTGTCAGAGGTGCAATTCAACCTGTGCTAAATGTCCTCAGCAAATTATTCTGCACTCCTGTCCTTAGCAGTGCGTTTTTAACCCGCGGTGATCTCTGCCCGACTCTTACTGTCCCAAACCTCAGCACCGACCTCTTCCCTAAGCGACTCCGGCTGAAAACACGGATTATTTTGGTGCCTGCTGTCTGGAGGGGGGCGTGTCGAAGTCGTGTTTGCTACGCCTCAAGCATCAGAGAGCCCGGCAGACACTCGATCCCGGGGGCGTCAGCGGGCGGGACTCGGAAACCTGCGCCGGGATCATCCCCGGGAGGGGAGGGAGCCTCTCTGGGCCGGGGACAGAGCCCAGCCCCGTGTCCCCGGGCTGCCACTGGGGCTCAGCGACACGCCAGAGACGAAGGTCAGAGACTCCTGAAGGGTGCCCTGTCAGGCTGTGGTTTTTGTTTCCAAATCAGACGCGGAGCCGACGGCAGAAACTGGGGAAGTTCTTCCTTGCTTGAGGCCGTCACCTGTGGGATTGTGTCCCTGAGCCCTGCTCAGGTGAGAGCCCAGCTGCAGAGCTGCCCCAGCCCCGGAATCCCAGCACAGGGAGGGACCTGGAGCTGCTGCAGAGAGCCCAGAGGAGGCACCAGGATGAGCAGAGGGATGGAGCGGCTCTGCTGGGAGGAAAGGCTGGCACAGCTGGCATTGTTCAGCCTGCAGAGGAGAAGCTTTGGGCTGAGCTCAGGGTGGCCTTGCAGGGCCTGGAGGAGCCCCAGGAAAGCTGGAGAGAGACAATTCCCAAGGGCTGGAGGGACAGGACAAGGGAAATGTCTTCCTACTGACAGAGAGTAGGCTTAGATCAGATATTACGAAGAAATATTTTACTGTGAGGGAAGAAGGCATTAGAACAGGTTTCCAGAGAAATTTTGGATGCTCCATCCCTGGAAGCATTTCTCGGTGACATGGCTTGCTTGCAGAAAGAAAACTCCAACAGATGCCTTTTGGTCAAAAACTCCAGCAGGTTTTTTTTGGGGTGGTTTGTTTTGGTTTGATTTGGTTTGGTTTGGTTTGGGTTTTTTTCTGTGAGTTGGATGAGCTTTTTGTACAAGGCATTTCCTCTCAAGGAGTTAGATTAGAAAAGAAAGGTTCCACAAAAGCAAAGCTCAATGACCTTCTTATATTTTGCCTGATTCTTTTTTAAAAAAAGGAGTGTTTCCCCTCTTTCTTTGTGTGCAAGGGCTGGGAGACACCCTCTGTGTTGAGAAGATGCCAAAAAGGGAACTTCTAATTCCTGTAACCCCCGCCCCTGCTGCCAAAGCTTGGCCATGCAAACCCAGTAAGAGACTCCAGAGTCTCCAATTGCTTAAAGATTTGATGGTTTAATATTTGAAACCCAGCAGTGGCTGAATCCCTAAAAGCAGGGAGCTGATTTAGTGGGCAAGAGGAAACAAGGATAGATATATTTACTGCTCATCTATGTTTTACTGCCCTGTATTAAAGATTAATGAGCTCTGAACTTGTGGGCAGCCAGTTTTCCTGGCCTGACTCACCCTAAAGAGGAGCTGGAGGGGCTGATGACACCCTCCTGTCTGGGTGAGCACTACACACCCTCATCTGGGTGGGTCATGGTTTTGATCTCCTGAAAAAAAAAGAATATAAACTAGAAATCAGATAAAATGTTTATAAGCAGAGCAAGTTGTACTATCTGCAGATTTTTTTTTTTTTTTTTAATATTCTTTTCACAGAATCACAGAATCATTGGGCTTGGAAGAGACCCTCAAAATCATCCAGTCTCACCATCGACTCAGAACCACCATAATCACCCCTGAACCATGTCCCCAGGTGCCACATTCAGACACCTCTGGAACATTTCCAGAGATGGCAACTCTACCAGCTCCCTGGGCAATTCACTCCAAGGCCTGACCACTCTTCCAGGGAAACCTTTTTTTTTTTTTTTAATATTTAATCTGAACTTACCCTGGCACAACTTGAGGCTGTTTCCGCTCATTCTTTCACTTGAGAATCATTTTTAATCTTTAAAAAATGCCATTCATGTAAAGTCACCTGGAAAGGAAGCCCTTGGAAATAAATCTGTAAACACCCAGCTGGACACTGCCCTTGTTGTGGACACCTTGGAGCTCGTATTTCATGGGGCAGGGTGGAAGAGGGATGAAGTAAAACACACAAGCTGTGGCTACCCTGCCTGCAAGAAGACCTGAACTCTGTAGCTGCTGAGGGGACAGGGAGTAAAACTGGGACTCTTCAGCTTGGTGTTTGAGCAGGGTCTGCTCCACCAGCCATTTATTTTATTTAGTGACTCTTAAATACACTCAGGGTGTCCCCCTGTGCAAGGTGAGTGGTACAAGCACCAGCCCAGGGTGCAGGAATGAGGGAGATCCTCTGCAGAACCAGATGTCCTTCAGAGAGGGAATGTTGGTCACAACAGCCCCGTGGAGCT
>WEKY01017880.1:5670-45919 GCA_013390045.1 Picathartes gymnocephalus | reverse complement strand
TAGTGCCAGCTCAGCTATGGAGCATGGGATTGCATCCATCACGCAGGAATTACAGGGCATCCTCATCCTGAAGCAGGGCATCTGGAGCCTGGGCAGAAAATCACAAAGCTCATAATTTCAAACACCTAAATTACCCACCAGGAGTCATCTTCCAAGAAAGCTGGAGCAGGCTGCAGCAGGCCCAGGAAAGAATCTACAACATTACAAGCCTAACCCTGATTTTATAAGGGAATAGTCAGTTTACTATGTGTATGATGGTTACATAGGACTCAGATGGAGCAATCCCCAGATATTAAGGTGGGTTAGATTCTCAACAGGATGGTTGATAAAAATGCATGTTATTGTTCAGTTGGTTTGTTCCTGAATGACAGGTGCAGTATCTCTCTCTCTCTCTCAGGTGACATTGGCTCTGTTCTCATCTCTGGCTAAGTCAGACTTAAGAGCCACAGACTTATTTCAGTGCTTGTACGTTTGCCCTCAGTTTCCTCTATTGCAATTCCCCATCTTTTAAAAGCAGGAATCTGAATGTATTTAGGTCCTCTGTGTGCTCATTAGCACTTGCCTAATGTGCTTACAATACTTCATTCTGTTAGACTGAGAATGGCTCCAGGAAGTCTAGAGTCAAGTATTTTGAGCATGCATTTATCTAAAATTCTACTGTAGTTTGTTTCAGAAAATTTTTCTCAGGTGAGAAATCTAGAAAAATAATTCTGGCTTACTATCAAATAATTTTCATTCAGACTGCCAGACTTGTCAATGAACATCAATTTTGCTGATGTCTTCATCATTCTGTTTCATTCTGTAGTTTCAGTTCTGAAACTGCAATCTTCCCTCAAAAGAACCCCAAACACCTCTTTTAAATTCACTGGACTTTGCTCAAAAGCAAATAGATACATTCCAATCACAAAACATTTTGCACAAAATATAACTACTGCTGATGTCCTTTCAAACCCAGAAAAAGTGCCATAAGGCACCACTTAGAGATGGTATTCCCAAGGATAAGGAAAAAAGAACCATGAAAAGATACAACCTCAAGAGGACAACTGTGTTTTAGAATATTTCAAAAGATAATGCCTCTTCTAATGCTTTTAACAGAACAAAATGAAGAGCAAAATAATAAAGCATACTTCAGACTCACCATAACTTCTATCAATGGTTTAGAAGTAAAAATGGTGACTAATACATTGAACACACTTTGATAAATGAAAATGGCAGAGCAATTAAAAATCTGTCAAGGTTACACTTTTATTTTAAACACGATCACAGTGAAAGCTTTCTGCAGCAAATAAACACCAATAATGTGTTACTAAATAGAACTAAATAGTTCTTTTAAGATCTGTATATTAGGAAGATCTTATGAACTTCAGAACCATCAAAGTAAAGTGAAAAACTTTGTCACAACTTCAACAAAACACTGATAATGGAAACCACCAGTATTGCTAACCACTGCATACCTGTGCAATCCTTCCACAACTGAGATCTGTACACAAAAAGAGAGGGGCACAAATGCTACGAAAGAAAGAGGAGCTAGCACTAAGTTTTACCTCCCATCAGTGATTTTCCTGTACTCCTTTCTTCCATGAAAAATGTGTGTAATAAATTGTCAAGTGCTGCTCTATTGATTCAGGATCACAATATATTATACTTTCTTTCTGCATAAGACAGGTAAAGAAGTATTATAGCTGCCTTCTTGTGATGGCTACATCATCGATGCACGAAGCAAATAATATGAGATTGTCATAGTCTCCTTGTTTTGCAATGTCAGAATACTATTTTTATCATCTGAAGACAAGAAGAGGCAGATCAATGTTTTTCTCTTTCCAAGGGGAACACTCTGTCTACTCTGAAGCAGTTCAAAGGACATATGCAGGAATTAAAGCATAAAATTATCTAAAATATTTAAAAATATAAAAATCTTTAATCTGTGGCAAGTAAATAACTACACTTCTTTTCATTCCTGATCATCAGGAGAGCTATCAAAGGTGAAAATAATAAAAGACAGCTTTTGATTTGCATTTTCAAACATAAAGCCATGGCCCTAGTGGATCCTGATATATTATCCAAAAACGAGTAAGCACAGTGTCTGAAGGGACATTAAGACTACCTAGTTTGTTTGAGACTGAAAGTCTTACAGCTCTTTCAAATAAAAGACACAATATGTACCAGAAAGATATTATCTTAGATACCAAGAGCATTCAAAAGAAAGCTGCATCTTTTAGTTCAGCATGCTAACACCCACCGTAGGAGAGTTAAAATGTTAACTTTTCACTATTCAGTGTTAATATATACAACTGGATTGCAGAGAAGAAAGAAAAAGAGAGGACACAAAAAAACCAACCCACATTTTACTGTCCACATTGTTCTTCAAGATTTAACAATATTCCCCATAAATTCTGATGAAATTAGCATCTTGGGTGAGGAGAGTAGAGTGTAGTGCATATTGCAAACTTCCACCCAGATTGAGCTTAGAGTTGAATTCTTGAAAACATCTTGAAATATTCCTTTCTTTGGACATTACTGTCTTCATAATCTGCTTGGTACTTCTCTCACTTGAACCAGCTTCCAAGTGAGGATGGGACTACTTCCAACATCACATTAAATACCAATAAACTTTTACTGGCAATTTGTGAAGTACCTACATAGGTACAGATGCACTTCAGGACAGAGATTTGTCAGTTTACTTAATTCAGCTACATCAATGATGTAACTCTCATGGATTCTAGCAAGAAATGGTTCCTAAAGTTACAAATATGTTACTAGCTAAAACAGGACAAAAGACTGTTCTGTGACCCCAAGCATACTGATGTTACATTACACTTTATCCTGGGTCCTTTCTGTGTCCCTGCAGTGTCTTTGTGGCCCCAGACATTACTATTATTTTATGTGGGCTTTTTGCATTTCAAAGTGTCTGATGCTAAATACTGGAGTTTTCTTGCAAGTCATCACAATAGTTCTTTCCCCTCCTCCTCTCCTTTTTCTTCTCTTTGAGAACATCTGTAGAGCTTCACACGGAAGAAAGAAACAGATTTGTTCACTCATCTGGTTAGACATTTCCCATTGTGGGAAACAGCACCGTGTTTTTCACACATTAAGCGCTTTACATATGACTGTGATTAATTAGAAAATTCCTTCTGTTGTTGGCTTTACATGCTGACTCTCGTACTACTATCTGTATTTTCCCAGCTGCTGCAGACAGTGGGTTACACCAGAGGGGAATAACGTGCTCTCCCCTCTCCTGCTATTGCCACTCCTGCTCAAAAGGTGAATCTTTCAGCCAGTGAAAAAATTGGAAAAAAAGAGCAAGCAACAAAGGAGAAATGGGGAGCTGGTGCCAAAGAAGTTGTGTTAGGAGAAAGCTCTTCCTCTCTGGCAAAAATGGCCAGTATAATCATACTTGTCACCAGAGCGTGTACCACCACGCTCCTGGGGATAGCAACTTGGCCAAATGCTGAGGTCCACATCTCCACACTTGGTAGCTGAGACTTAATAGTGTATTGTTACACTTCCCAGGGACTAAATAATGAATTGTTGACCCTTAAAGGAAGAAAAAACTTTGGTTTCAGGTTTTCAGAGTAGGAGTTGAAACAGTAAATTGAATGTCTGTTACACTCAGATATTATTTCCCTTACATATTCTTTTGTGAAAGTTTGGACACATACATAATTTTTAAACCTTCTGAGATTCCTCTTCTAGTCCTAGCATCTTTTGCTGCATCACACAGAACAAGGAGCAGGTTTATCAGCTGAAAGACACACTCAGAAAAAGTCCTCAAAAATCCCTTCATTCTTAAAAAACATTAGATTTTCTCTCTCATGGATGAGTTCTTCAGAGTCTTTTTTCATTTGTTAGCTGCTCTGCTTAAAGCCACTGCAGTAGACAGTGCTTCCTGGAGAAAGAACAGGTATTTTTATTGTTTCAGAGGTGCTGCAGCTCAGTCTGAAAGCCAATAGATTAAAGACACTGGTAACATATAATGTTGAAATTAAGGCAAAAATGTATCTTCATAATAACAGCACTGTCTGTTTTTAAAATCCATGCTAATCCATTTTAATAATCTGTGCATCCTAAAGCAGCAGAAAAAAAGCTTAAAGCACGTAGTGCACAGGGACAAAAAAATTTGGGGAGAATAATATACCAATTAAATCTCACATAACCTGTTCAATTGCTAATTGAGGGCAAGGTGAGGAAAGACTGGTATTTAGTTGATTAAAACAGCTGCTTCAAACAAGCCATTTGAAGTTATCACAGAACCATTTCAACCGGAGATGAAAGGACCCCCATAAGCACCTTGGAGGCCATTCTGCAAATCCAAACCATGTCAGCTATCTCCTAATGGAGCTGTATTGGTCGCTCGTTCTCTTCCCCTCTCACAGAAATTTTCAACGGAAAGAGGGGCTCTTCAGCATTTGCTCTAATTGAACAGCTCCTGATTAGGGTTGCAGCAAAGGAGAAGCTGCTGATTACGAAAACACATGGTATACTGATTAGGAGACTGCTATATCTGACTAAGGTGCAAGTAACAAAAATTACCAAAAAATTAATCGAGGGAAATATGCTTGCCAGTGTTTCACTGGCAAAAACACTATGTCAGTGAATAAACTGTACTATTCAAATTAATTTTAAAAAATTTCATACATACTTTATTTGTTAAAAATCCAAAACATATGCTTTAAAAGTTTATAGCCAAAAGCAAAAAAGTAGCAATTCTATGTTCCAAAATATGTATCTATAAAATAAGGCTATTATGTCAGGATCAATACTGCTTACAATTGGCAGAATTAATTTTTTTGATGGCTTTTTGAAAAACCTTACTTTGTTGGGTCACAGGAAAAGAAACTAGCCATGTTAGGGTCTGAGTTAATTTCTTTATTTCTCTTGCTTTCTGGATAAGACCTCCAAGGGTGCAGAAAGCCTCAGCTATTTTAAAATGAAAATGCCTACCTCATACCAAATGTACATATAGGAGAAAGGGAAATTGTCCTTTAGTGTCTTAGAAAAGAATTAGCTAGTTTAACATCTAGAACACCTCAAAAATATTTTTGATCTAAATTCTGGGAAAGACTTTGGCCTTTAGAAATATAAACAGGTAAGCTGAGTGCATCTTGTGCTGGATAGACACCAAAGTCAAAACTGAAAATCTTTAGATCTTCTGAAGCAGGGAAATCTCTTCTTTGACTTTTCTATCACATGGGATTCGAAACACATGGTGTAATTTACTGAGGAGAGAGCTGTCACTTCTGCATTTTAATAAAACCCTAATCCTAAAGCAAATTTTCCCTGGAACAAGGCAAGGCACTACAGGTACTACTCCTTTTGCCTAAATGAGGTACCTATCATGAAGGTCTTTGCCACAATTAGTCACCTTGGACTCTCCTTTACGTCGTACAGCACATTAAGTGTGTTACATGGTCAGTAGAAGCTTGGATCTTAAGTATTCTGCAGCCAAAAGTGAAACAAGCATCAGTCCCAGGGAAGAAACTGTTATGCTCGACTGTCTTTGTACAAAGCTTGCTAAGAAATTATACTTAGTGAAAAATTTCTTACCTCGTAAAGAAATTGTTAACATTTGGGGGGGTTAGTATTAAATTTCATCCCTGAAAGAGAAGCCCTAGAACAATGACAAAAACTTCAAAACGACTGAATGGAAAAACATAAAAGCATGAAGACAAAAAGGGACTGACACAGTCGACAGACATTGAAACAGCTTTAACAAGACTTCTGGAGACTGTTGAGGTGAATGACATAAAAAGGCATAGATTTGGTTCTACTGAATTGTAGAAATTATGCACCAGGGAAATTTAGGGTAGGAAGAACCACAGAGGCAAGATGGGGAGGACTTGAAAAGTTCTGCTTTGATGAAATACCTTTCACTGGTCACAGGCCAATAAAAGATTCCTGAAATTTCAATGGAAGAAAACCAGCAGTGAAAGAATGCATCAATGCACTGTTTGTCATAAGGGAAACCTGGGATGTTTCTAAATCTAGTTTGTGAACTCAGCACCTTGAGCAGATGTTATCTGTTGCAACATAGAACATCCTGGTACTCATGCCTATGGCTATAATAAATGATGCAAAATATTCGTGCAAATTTTGTAAGATATTTAATAATTCATGTCAAAACCTCAACCTTAGCACCAGAAAAACATCCACTTCTAAAAATTTAGAAAATACCACAACTAAAAATAAAATCTTAATAATTAGTTGAAAAATTAATTTTCAGAGAGTGAAGGAGGGTGGCCACTTCCATCTGAAGACAGCTCTATAGTTGGCAGTACTCAGTTTCCATTTAGCACATATTTGGTGTAACAAATAACTTTTTTTCATGCTCACACTTACCAACAATTTCACTTGGCTCCTTATTGTAAAGTTTTTTGTTCCAGTAAAGAAGTCTGAGAAAAGGAAAGGAGACCAGAACAACCAGGCAGATACCCAAAAACATATGCCCTGTGAAGGCTGCAAAATCCAATCCCTGAAAATAAAAACAAAAACCTAAATTAGAAATCACCTATTTTTCTATATTACCTACAACAAAAAGTATTCAGCTTTGTGTATGTTAACAATCAATAATAAATGTAAAGCAACATAGTAAGTTCCAGGTACAGTACCCGCTGTATTTCGTCTGTTTCAAGGAGACAAGCCACGTTACAGTTTAATTCAGAGAAATAAAACATTGCATCACAAGTTACTCTGAAACACACCTAGTGTTCCTGAAATGTATAGTAAAAAACCCCAAACTGAATCATTAACTTTTATTTCTCACTTAAATCACTGTAAATTCATTTCAAATAACTCTAACTCAGAAATAGTTGAATTTTAATGACCAGATTTTGTTTTAAACTGGTAACAACAGAAACGTTTACAATAATTCTATCTGAACCATTCTTGTACAATAAAAATATTATATGTCAATATTGTGTTTATTCTTCTTTCTGGTTAATAAATGAGCACATTTCTTTGTATTTTGTACGATAAAACCTTTTAATGAAGTGGTTCTCAAAAACACTAAGCAGAACATATTAAAAGGCTACTGTTTTCAAGCAATAAGAATGAATAGTGTCAACTTGTCCTAAAACTTTGAAGTTTGCCATGCTGTGAGTAGGACGTTGGACTAGATGACCTCTAGGGTCCTTTTCAATTCTGTTATTCCATTGTTCCATATTGCACACACTGTAGTGGATCAGGGTTAGCCTTTGGGCTGGGCTTTTCTGAAGTAGCCATTACTTGCCTTTCCAAAAGAAATTACCCATGAAACTCCAAGGAGGATCACATCCTGGCAGTAAGGAACTGTCTTATATTCAAAAAACAGAGGTTTCCTGAACGGGTGATCCCAGAAGAGCAGATCTGTGACATTGGGAATAAAGCATGGTTCAAGCCCTGGATATTTTCAGAGCACCCACTGGTTTCCCAGAGGCTCCAGAAAGTTAGATGATCTCCCTGTGACACACCTCTGTGTCGCTATTGTCCCCTGATTTGTAACTATGGGTTTCCTATAGATCCTTCAGTAATTCCAATACATATTAAAAACGTCTTCCCTTGCAACAGCAACTGATACTACCTCTAGTGTGTTAAGATGTGTTAAGACTATTGGGAACATACTGCTGTAAATGTGTGTTCTTCCATACTGTCAAATGCTGCAAGAATTTATGTGGAAATTTCCTAGTTGAAATGTCTCTGGTTCAAAAAAAGGAAGAAAAAGTTTCTCTATTGCACCACAGGGCATAATAAAAAGACACATGACACAAGAAACTGATGACAGTCATAAAGAACTTTCATAGCCAGATAAAGATTGGTGCTCTTTCGCAAAAAAATCCATAGCTTCCAGACAGTCAAATAAATCCCAAACCATAAATATGCAGACCTAGGATTAGAATTTGATCCTATTAAAATACAGGTTTAAGCTTCCTGAGGTAATGTCATCCCTACTTGCTATTTAATAGTTGATTCCTTGACTCTTCTACTCTCCAGACACTGAAAGGTGAAACTATACCTGTTCATTCACTGGCCTTTTTCTGTAACTTAGCTACAGCCATTGCTTTTATGAAAGCAGAAGGAAGACTCTTCAGGAATTGGAATGAGATTATTTTAAGAATTGGACATAAAAAAGTGACACCACAAAGAAAAATAATGTACCTTCATTCAGTTTGCCTACACAATAGGTCTGCCACTCAGGTGTCTGACATCTGTGTAAGACAGATTTTACAAATCAGTTTTTATAAAGATTGGCCTCTGGGCATCAAGTTAAGATTCAGAGCTATAGGAGACATTTCTATGAGGGGTGAAAACAACATTCATAACTCTAGGAAATTTACAAATAACAAAGAATAAAAAAAAAATCCTGCAAAGGCTCAGTGTTTGTAAGACTTGCCTCCAAAGTACATAAAGTCCATATCTCCCATGTTTATTTCCTTAATTACAAGCATGGACAATAAATTGACAATAAATCTAATTTATATATGGGTTGCCTCTAAGATTATAGCCAAAAAGATAAAATTTTGGCCAGAAAAATAAGAACTTTAAACCTTAAAAGGTGAACTGGCTTTAGTTAAGAAATTTTCCAACTTTGATAATGTGCCCTTAAACAAGTCAGGAAGTATGCAAAATCATTATTCAGTTTTGTATCATCTCTAAAATTGCACAGAGAGAGGTAGGAAGCCAAAATTATTTAAGCTGTAAAAACATTGAAGCTACACTAGCCAAAATAGAAATGCCTAAACCTGACTGGAAAAAAGAATTATCCTCTGAAAGAAAAATGACTGGGAAACAGGTGGTTGAAGAGCAATAAATAAAGTAGTTAGGACTGGTCAGATTATACTCAATACAGAATCAACCAGAATGAGGAAAATTACTTGTGCACTCAGACTAGTCTTACAAAAAAGCAGTGGAGATGAAGCTTTTCTTAGGCTGGCAGCAACCACATCATGCCCACATCATGAAGAAGGATGCCAGCTACCAGACCAACTATGATGGTAGAAATTCTCTGTAGAAATACTCAGCAATAAAGATAAATGACAAAGTAGGAAGTAAAAAAGATAAATAAGAACTCAAAGAATTCTTGGTAACTCTCATGTTTAAATATGTGATGTCTTCATCACATATTAAAGGATCTTGAATTTAAGAAAGTAGCTTATTGCAAATAACTCAGACAAGAAATTTCACTTGCTTTTACATTTTTACTATCACACCAATTTCAAAGGAAAAAAATTTTGTTTGGTTCCTGAAATGCCACAATACAGAGGATTCTCAAAAAACAATGCACAAGAAATACATCACTTGAAAGCCACAAAACTAATTTCTCGGTGAAGAAAATCACCTCAACCTAGAAGGCAAACTAAAATGCGGAGGGTAAGAAGGAGGTCTCAGGTCTGACTCATAGTTGAAAGGAATTGAAATGAGATAGAGATCACAATGCCCTTAAAAAAAAATCAGGATTAACACAGCTTCATGACATAAGAGCTGATGTAGATAAGCCTTGAAAGTAATTTGCAGACACCATCACAAGAAGAAAAAAAAATGTCTACTAGATTTTTTGTCATCCTATCCAAGAGTTTACCCAAACTTTTCAAAGGGAGTAGCTGGGTTGAGATTCAGGATTTTGTTAAAGTTCATAATATCAAC
Organism: Picathartes gymnocephalus; assembly: GCA_013390045.1. Classification (NCBI taxonomy): domain Eukaryota; kingdom Metazoa; phylum Chordata; class Aves; order Passeriformes; family Picathartidae; genus Picathartes; species Picathartes gymnocephalus. Next base: position 36,304 of record WEKY01017880.1, on the reverse strand, counting down.
ACATTTATCTTGCATATTTCTGAAATCCCTGGTGAAAAAGAAAACATGCTGCTCTGCTCCTACTGCAGAACAGCTTTCCAATTCAGCTGAAACAAATTGTTTTCTGACATGGAGTGTGCCTGTTTCAGGACAGAACTTGCATGGCAGGATTGTCAGTGATAATGCAAGACTGGAGTCAATTCTCTTCCCATCCCTTGCTCCTGGCTTTCTTCCCCATTACCTCCTTGCATTGATCCACAAGAGACAGTGAGTGAAAATTAATCCTGACAATCACTAGCCTTGGACAGCTGAAGCCCTGTATCCATGAGGAGGCTGAGGACTACCAAGTGCACTACTTGTTATGGCTGATATCAGAAAGATTCACAATGAAATACAGACAGCTGCCCTCCCTGATGCTTTGGGCTGGGCGTTAAGCACCGGCACCTCTACAGCATATGTAATGTGTTTTCAGGGAGAAAGAAGGCTGATTTCACACCAGACTTTGTGCTAGTAGCCAGCTGGCAGCCTCTTGGGGAACTTTAAGAGACTAAAGGGTTTTCACTGTACCACAGATACCAAAGATGCAGCAGAGGATACCAAGGTTGTGGCACAGTTGTTTAATCAGTTGCCCCTGCTCCCTTTCCCAAAGCCCAGAAAGGACATGCAACATCTCCACAGAGCCTACATTCATACCCTCTGTGGCTGTGGATAGCACATTTTATACTTCCTGAGTCTTCTGCAGTGCTGAGGCCAGGATTCGGCATCATAAAAAAAAACATTACAGTGCTCCCCATGTCTACTGCATACAACAAAAAGTCACTTTCACAAAGATTTTCTTTTCCTGCACAATAGACTAGAACAGAATTGATATGCATAATAGGCAAGAAATATTTTTCTTCCAGGAGATTTCAATCTATGAGATAAATACAAAACATGCTTCAAATGTCCCTTACTTGAGGCTATGACAATTGTGTCAAATTCAACAGAAAATCTAAAGATTTTGTTTTAGCAAGACAACAGCCTGGAGCGTCCACTGCCTACAGATTCAGAGTTGAAACAGAGTGGGCATCTTTCCTTGGTTTATAGTTTAAAATGTAAAGTCAAATATATCAATTTCATATTAGGAGGGAGTATCATATGGTTTTCCTAAAATGCTAGCTTTCTATCATCTTGATTATTACTTTTTCCATTGCTTCTGGAAATGTGAAATTAAATTCCAGTAATTCAGACCTTTCCACAAGAAATCTGCCTTTTTAGAGCTATGAGAAAGGAAAAATTATAGCTAGGTGCAGCGATTTGGGGAGCAGCAAGTACTATGTTTCTAGTCAGAATGCCCTTTACTTAATATTTTAAAACTAATAAAATGAGGAAGAGCAATTTATTATTTCTACACTAGCTGTAGAAATAATACAGGCTTATTTCATCCCTTCTAGCTGAGTAACTGAGATCTGCATTGTCTCTCAAGGGAGCTGCTCATGATGTCACTGAGCCAGAAACCACTGATGGTCTAACCCAGTTACATGAAGACAATGTTCATTTGAGACACTGATGAACCTCCTTCTTTGTTTTGCATTATGCTCTCTAATGATTACTACATGCTTAGATGGTAAAAATTTTGAAATCAGATGTAAGCTCGTGCATTTTAGTTCATGCACTTTACCTAGGTTTAATTTTCTCTTGAGAAAATGAATCAATAAAACATTGACAGAAGGGGTAGAGTTCTACAAATTCATTAAAAGTTTTAACAAGCTTGTATCCAGCAAACTCAACAAAAATAGCCTACTAAACAATGAGAATCCATTTTACCAGTGCTTGAAACATGTTCAAACATTCATACATAGGACTTTCTCTTCTTTTCTTCAGAAGTACCTACGTTTATTCATAAATTTTTTGGTACCAGAGTTTTTCATTAAATATAACCAACTAACATCACATCATGCTAAATTCCATCATGAAGGCTGAAAATCTCTAAAAGGCAGCACAGAAAAACCTGATGCCTGTCAATTTTCCAGGAAATTCCTGTTAAATGACAGGAATAATTCTGAGTGGTATGCTGAAACCCCCAAATCCTCAGCAAACATCAGATTAACAGCACAAGCTTTATCACATGCTAACAAAAGCAGTAAATAAAAGGATTTAATCCAGTGGCTAACATATGTTAAAACTGCCTTTGCCCTTATCATTACCTCTGCTATGCAGATTTAGCCTGGATAGACCAGTGCTCATGTTCACTATCACTATATTCACAGCATCATTTTGCTCTGGAGACCTATTTGCCATCCATACTTTAAGGAACTTGGAATCACAGCCTGTGCTTAGAGCACAGCAACTTCTGATCTCAAAGGTGTGATTGTAGAAGTTTGTGAAGTTCCCAAATACAGATTTGTTGTCCAACCCTTCTGAAAGCAAGGACCATATCCAACTGGTTCATGCTCTATTGTGTATATAAACATGGAGTTCCTGAAGTCTGAAGCCCATATCTCTTCAAAATAAAAATATAATTTTGTTAACAGTGGCCATTCAGTAGCAGCACTCTGCAGATAATAAAACATTTAATAATGCTTTATATTCACTGAACAAGTTTTCCATTTGCTCTTATTTTCCTTCCCCAAAATTAAAACATAAATGCTGTTTTGTGAAAATTCTTCCAACTCCAACTAAGAACAAGCAAGAGCACAACAAATCCTCCTCTCCTGTTATGCAAATGTTCCACTGATTCCAGTCATGATGGCAGGGAATATGTCAGGATTATAAATTAACAACAGCTACAAAGAAAAAATCCTTTTGACATTAATTTGCCTCTCAAGACAAGTAAAGAGATTTATTGCTACATTTTAATGAGCAAAATGTTACAAAAATCTTATTTATTCAAACATGGTATAAAGAAAATAGTTTTAATATGATGTGAGCTTTCCCCAGAACCTAGGGAGAAAAGTCTCTCCAACACCACAATAAACAAAAAGTAAAGCGTTTCTAACACTATAACCAAATAACAGCACCCAAAGTAACAAGGCTGCATTTCATTTCATATTGATATAAAAGCCAAGGTTTCCTACAAAAGTGTAAACTTGCATAATATTTTACTTGGCTGCTTTTAGAGGTTGCTGTACAGCAGTAAAAGTTCAGGAAGACTGGTAAAATTCTTCTCCTGATAGCACATAAATAAAGTAGAAAACCCAATAATCTACACAGTGCAGTTCACTATTCAACTTCCTGCCGGGGCAGTTGTCCAAATACTCCTGTACTTACTATACAAAAATGACACTGAGAAGGAAGTGCAAGAGAATGAAAAGGAGAATTTCAACAACAGTATCAAGTGGAAAAAATTCCTAGAATGTCTAAAAACATGACCATAGTGCTAAAAAGAGATGAAAACCAGGTATTTGCTATAGAAAACATCGTAACAGAAACTATAAAATATACTGCATGAAGGACGGTTTCTAAAATATCATTAACGCATTCAAGAACTTTTACCTCTGTCACAGAAAGAAAAAGAAAGAAAAAGAAAGGAAAAGAAAGAAAAAGAAAGGAAAAGAAAGAAAAAGAAAGAAAAAGAAAGAAAAAGCAAGGAAGAAAGGGCGAAAGGGAGAAAGGGTGAAAGGGTGAAAGGGAGAAAGGGCGAAAGAAAGGAAGAGAGAAAGGGAGAAAGGGCGAAAGGAAGAAAGAAAGGAAGGAAGAAAGAAAGAAAGAAAGGAAGGAAGGAAGGAAGGAAGGAAGGAAGGAAGAAAGAAAGAAAGAAAGAAAGAAAGAAAGAAAGAAAGAAGGAAAGAAGGAAAGAAGGAAAGAAAGAAAGAAAGAAAGAAAGAAAGAAAGAAAGAAAGAAAGAAAGAAAGAAAAAGAAAGAAGGAGAAATAAGTTTTAGTTAGTACTAATGTAGTAGGCTCCCCATGTATTTTAGACACAGGATTGTGGTTGCTCATATAACCCTTCTTCACAGAATTCTTTACTAAGAGTAGTTTTAGAAACAAGACAGCCATGTCTATATTTCTCCTTCTGATCAAAAGAGACCATGATGGAGCGGGTGGAAAAAATTAGGACTCCAGCTATTAGTTCAACAGCTCAGACTGTAAGAGGCCAGATGGTCCAGCTCCCTCTCTGACCTCTCTCTTGGCTTTATCCAGTTACCCTGGCCAGCGCTCTCTCAGGCAAATCTCCTTTAGAAGGGGTGAGCCCTAAGCAGTGAGGACATACCCCAGACTGTGACACTCTGCCTCAGGGCCAAGGATAGGTCTTTGACCCTCTTTCATTTATATACAAAGATATAACAATTGAGAATATAGAAAAGAAGTGATGTAAATTCTATGGCCCTGTGTTGAACCTAATCTATTTCATTATGTTCTTATTTCTGTGATGCAGCAAAAGATCTGGAAATAATCCAGACTGAAAACATCTGGAAAGATTTTTGTGCTTCTTTCAGATACAGAATTTTCAATAATGTCATATTTGCTAGGGTATTTATAGATCTGAGTCCTCCTAAAAATATCAATATATCAAACAAGAAAAATGTAATATTGTTTCTTTTCAATTGTGATTGCTTAATTATTTCCCATGTCTATAGCCACTTCTAAAGGTTCTGTAGAGATGATGAGCCTCTGAGTATTTAGGAAAATTACCTGCATGGGAGGTGCTAATCCTTCTCTTTTAGATCAGAAGTTTAAAATAGTTGCACTGATTTCATATTTAAAATGTAAAACTTAGCTATCAAATTCTCAGATAACAATAAATATTACCATCCAAACTAGCCATCTGCAGCACATTTCAAATATTTTGATGGTAAACATTCAGTTTATTAAATACTACGACGTTTCAAATACCTTTTCCAACCTGGACAGCACTTGATTAATTTAAGTGCATTCAGTTAATTGGAAGAGATCTTTCTTTCATAGAGCAATAGAAACATAAGCTACTCCAAATTTTAAAAAAAAAAAAATCAACAAAAAACATAAACTTAGGGTTTTATACTACAATTCTCTCATCCCACTTGCACAGTTAATTGCACTAGCTCAATTAACACTAAATTTCTCTAGAATTATTTATTTTTTAGGGGGGTTTATGACACCTGACCAAAACAGAAAGCACATGCCTGGTGTCCCTATAGATGTGCCCATTACATTACTGCCCCTTTCACGGCGCTGCTGGTCGGTGGTGATGCAGGATGAGAAGAAGGGCAGATCTGCCCCATCCCAGGAGGGGCTGCCCCTTGCATCCTGAGCAGGCTGCAAGCACCCGGGGAAAGGAGACAGGAGACACAGACAGGGGCAGAAGGAAGACTTGATGCCCTCATGTTCAGGGGTAGCAGGGGTAGCTGAAAGCACAGAAAACTCAGCAAACTCAGCTCCATGCAGATGCTGAAGGCTGCAAACACTCGCCAGCAGTGCCACAGCCAGTCCATGGGGCAGAGAGGCCCATGTGGGTGGGAGGAAATTGTGGGACGGGGATGGTCCTGCTAGCCGGTGTCCTGTGTCCTCCAGTCCCACCCAGCACCAGCCACCATAGCTTTCCCCTTGGCACCAGGCACTCAACAAACAACAGAAGAGCCAAGTGTTGGAAGGTAAATTCTGTCAGTGCAGCCTGGAGATAGCAAAACATTGTCAGGAGGTGGGAGCCAGCTGCAGCCTGTGCTGCACAGCAGAAGCACGCACCATCCCCCTCACGCCCCGCATTCCCTTGGCCTGTGTTTGAAGGACAAAGTGCCTCTTGTGTGTCATGGCTCCATAGGGGCAAAGCAACCTCTCTGTAAAATGTCCAATTGTCTCATATTTAACTTCTGAGAGAAAACCTTTACTAAAAAGATGGATGGATTTTCAACTTCATTTTCACATTTTTGGTTTTTCCAACTTGTTGCCCTGTCTGCAGCCCTCCATTGTTCTGCTTCTTTCCTCACTTTGCCATTGCTAAGGAAGTCGTCACCAACAACAAAAGAAGGAAACTGGTATTCTCAGTCCAGATCAAAAAGTCTATTCTTCATCACTATTTTGTCCCCAAAAGACCACTGTCTCCTGTCTGATCATCCTAGAAAGAAAGAAGGAGCATGGCAAAAAAAAGTAGATTATGTTCTTTTTATATGGCTGTTCTCAGGGAAGAGAAGGATCAACATTGCATAAGTCAACACCACTACTTAATTTTAGTAGCCAAGCAACTGCAGTACATACCCTCTTCCTCAGCTCCTGCTTCGAAACAATAATCACATTTGGAGGATCCCCAACAGCAGTGGCAGCCCCCCCAATATTTGTGAAGATTACTTCTGCAATCAGGACATGCCTAGGATCAAGATTAAGTACTTCGCAGAGCCTGCAGTGTAAAGATAATGAAATTAACTTCTTATTCCATGCATAAATTACCTTAAATCTTAAAATGCACAAAATGCAGTCATTTCACAGACAAATGGCAGGATTTTAAACATAATATGTCAATAAATGCTGTGTTAAAGCATTTATTGTGCTAAAGTAATTATAACAATATAAATGAAAATGTATAGTTTTTTTACATTTGAAATGAAATTATTAATGCCTACAAAACTGATGCATTTTTAAAAGCATTTAATTAAAAGTAGTCAACAAGAATCGGACTACACAGAAAATAGCATTTCAAATTTTCAGTGTGATGCAGCTTCTGAAACCACAGTTCTTAAGCTGCACTGACCTGTGGAAAACTATTCTGGACAACCACAAGCTCTGCACTCAGCAACAGTGATTAACTTTCTTATGGGAAGCAGTGGTAGAGGATTGTGCAGACTGCCTATTAGCCATGAATCATCTATTAGAGATTTCAGCTTTCAGACTAGGTTTATCCAGTTTATTCTGTTCCTATTTTCCTCCTTCTCTAAAGCTTGATCATGAGTATTTCTATTTGCAGTGAAACAAGTGCAGAAAATACACATTCCTTATGGTTAAAAAAATCTCAAAATGTTTTTGGCAGTTCAAACATATTTAGTACTTCTTTAGTAGGATGCTTCTTTGATAAGAAAAAGTAAAATGCTTCTTTAGTAAGACAAAACACTGGGATTGAATCAGTAACCTCATGATCCATTTGAACTCAGAGCCCACTTACACAAGTAATCTTCACACAGATTACTCCAACTCACAAGTTACATTTACACACACACCCACATAATCTGCTCTTCTCTGAAGTACGTGTTTGACTTTAAACTTGGGCTGTGGTAATAAAGGCTGAAAGTTAAAGTCACACCTAAGCACCTTCGATTAAGAAACAACTGCTTTCCTCCTCACAGCTTATCAAAAGGTTGCTCCAGAACCTGAAGATGGAGGCCACACTTAAATTTTTGTCCCCTATATCTCATAGTAGACGGGGGGAAGAGTGTGTAGGAAGAATGCTTCCTCAGTACTGCTCTCACTGCAGTGCTCTCACACATTTCCCTGATGGAAGGGTTGAGCTTTACTCTTTAGACTGTGTTATTAGAACCTATATTTCAAAGAGAAAAGGGTGTATTGCAAAAAAGGCTTAACTTGATTCACTTACACTATCACCAAGAGTGTCAATTTAAAATTCAGAAAAAAACACTGTCAGATGGCATATATGTTAGCACATAAAAACTCTGGAAAATAATAACTGTGCAGAAATACACTATTTCCTCAGCAGCATGAAATCATTCAGTTAAAGAGTACTTTGTAGTGCAACCGATCCAAATGTATCAATTGTGGTACAAGACCACAATTGTACCTGCAATTCTAACTCCACTGTTGCTTGATTTCCCAGTATGTCAAAATATAATCTAAACTTTTCTTTAGTGATTCTTTCTTTTTGATGGGCCTAGTGGTATCTTGAAAAGAGAACTCTAATATAAGTAAGAAAAGGCTAAACCCAAAGTATAAAACCACCAGAATGTGTTAGTTAGCTATATGGCAGGATCAGAGTTCCTCAGTTTACTTATCCTGGTTATATAATTTCTCATGTGTCCAACTATTAGCCTTTCCCAGTTCCCAATAACAAAGTATCTTGAAAATAAGCAACAGCTAAAAGGGAATAGTTATTACTTTTTTAAGGAGCTTACTACAAAATGCAGAGTGAAACAAGTATCACGTTTTACACCTTATTACAGGAAATATAAAACCTTATGTTCATAGAGTCAGTATGATTTTCTGCAAGCTTTATCTCCATGGCAATGCAGACTGCATAGTGCAACACGGTGAAGCTGTAGACAATGGCAGTAAGATAAAAAAGAAAATGACCCCCAGCATGAAGCTTTTTGAAGTAGGCAATTATTTAGTTTTAGTAGGTGAGATAAAATTTTATTTAGTTTTGATAGTGATTCAAATACAAATGTTTCCCACATACTGAGTTTCCCCTTCTTCAGTGTTACAGGTTTACTTAGTACAGAACGAAAGACCTTAGTATACATTTAGTACAAAAGTCCATTACTTAAAGGTGGCTACAAAGGCAGAGGCTCTCCCTTCACAGGGATCCACGTGGAGAAAACAAGAGGCAACAAGTACTAGGGAGAGATTTCACCTCAACATAAAAAAAACAATTTATGGTGAAAACAGTTAACCTCTGGAACAACCTCCCCAGGGATGTGGTAGAGTCCCCATCACTGGAGGTTTTCAAGATGTGATTGAACAGAGTGCCAGATAATCTCATCTAGGCTTCCTTTCCCATGAAAGGTTTGACCAGATGGTCTTTCGAGGTCACTTCAACCTGGGCTGTTCTAGGATTCTTTGAAAACAGAATAAATGTTACTGTAGGTTTGACTGTGAAAAGCTTGTTATGCTACATTGACTTCTGGATTTCAATCCATTCTCAAATTATATTTATCCAAAATATTCTGGAACACAGCTAAAGAAAACTTGCTGTTTAATAGTTCCAGTGCTACTTACTGCTAGAAATGCAATTATTGATTAGGGTATAGCAAAGCCATCTCTTTGAAATATAATCGGATAGAAGACAAATGGAGCTTTCATTCACCAGCTGCTTCCAGTCTAGAATAAATGTCACTTGCAAAATTGGTTTTTACTGCTTTACACTGCATTTTAAAGAGGGGACATATCTGAATAGAATTTTGCGTACTTTAATGTGATAATGACTGCAAGCATTGCATCTCTCAGGATCATTTTAAAAACACATTACATCTTTCCAAAACTGTACTAGATTAAACAGATTTGCCTGACCAGACACAGGTTAAATTCACATTAAACAGTAATTTATAATCCCACATTGATTAAATGTAGTTGCAAATCACGTGTTATTAATTTAAAGAAATCTTAAGTAATTAAATTCATGGTTGCCTGCTCAAAGTTCCAAATTTCTAATCTCAAACTGTGCAATTAACCAGTAGCTGTCCCAATGACATGATCACCAACAGGAATAAAATTCAGATTCTCATATTCAAGAAAAAGCTATTAGATGAAATATGGAGTTTTTAAAAATTTGTTTGTCCTTAATATTAAAAGAGATAACAACTTCACAAAAACATAAATTACTATCTAAAACTGTATATAGATATTAGCCAGCAAAGGATAAGGCAGCTTGAATTAAAAAACTCTGCCTTCTTTACATGAAAAAAAATTCATCTACTAGGGAGCATTTGGTGCAATATGCTATTGTAGTTCAGATATGAAGACAAACCAGAACAGTTAGCTGCCAAGGCAGTATTCACAGGTTTCAGATATGTGCTCAATAGTAATGCAAAGGCAAAAGGCAGCCCATCCCTCTGAAAGTGCTAGCTTTTTATTGTACTGCAGTAAGAGTATTTGAAGTTCTGATTTCCATTTAAATGATTAAAAAAACCTCCAAACAAGTATTTTGCACACATGTCTACTACTGATTGCTGGCTATAAAAGACCAAGTCCAAAACCATAACAATAGAATACCTTATGGTTACTGGAGTAAAGAGCAGCACAGTGGTAACGTTGTCCAAAAATGCAGATAGAATTGCAGCAATAAGGCACAGAAGCGTAATCATGGCCCACACCTTGCCTCGAGAGAACCGATAAGCCTAGGAAAAACAAACAGAAGCAAAATTAAGGGACTAGATCACTCCACCTTAGATTTCAATAAATGATAGATAAAGCAACTTGATCAAAGTCAAGCAACAATGCGCTCAGAGCATTTACTACTCCCTTACTTTTATCCCAACAGCATTCTTTCCAATACTAAATAATTTGGCAAGAAAATATTTCATGGAAGTGAGCAAACAATCCCATCACGCAAACAAAGAAACAATTCCATCATGCAAAGAAACACCATGCTCTGCTGCCACACGTAAAGGGGGTCTGTGGCAGGAGAAGGGCTGAGTCCCCATCTTCTGCCTGCATGACCAGGTGGACCAACGTGGTTCAGACCTCCCAACACCTCCACAAGATCCCCATTCCCCATCCTCAGAGCAACACTGCTGGAGTGAGTCCAGAGGAGTGCCACAAACATGATCAAAAGGCTGGAGCACCTCCCCTATGAGAACAGGCTGGCAGAGATCTCAGTTATTCAGCCTGGAGAAGAGGAGTCTCTGGGGTCACCTTACAGCACCTTTCAGTAACTAAAGGGGGACAGTAAGGACAGCCTGGGGGGAGGAGTCTTTGGGCAAGCATATGTAGTGATAGGACAAGGGGGAATGGCTTTAAACTGAGAGAGTAGGTTTAGATTAGATATAAGGGAAAAATCCTTTACTGTGAGGGCGGTGAGACTGTAACAAGTTTCCCAGAGAAGCTGTGGATGCCCCGTCCCTGGAAGTGCTCAAGGCCAGGCTGGATGAGGTTTTAAGAAATCTGCTCTAGTGGAAGGTGTCCTTGCCCATAGCAGGGAGATTGGAACAAGATGACTAAGGTTTTTTCCAACCCAAACCATTCTCTAATTCTATGGTTATGATTCTATGAATTACACTTTTCATATAATCTTTTGTTCTGCTACTGTGCAAAGGTCTGTGGTCACTTTTCATGTGTGGTCATAAAGTTAATGATAGTTCCCATATTTCTTCTGTCCCACTACCAGGTATAAATAGAGAGTTCAGCTACAGCAGAACTGTAATCCTGGGAAAGTCAGTGGCATAAATACTCAGCTTAATAGTGTCCAAATGCTTGTGTACCCTGCTGGGGACCTTTAACATTCTCGTGTAGAAACAGACTTGCATTAAGGTTTTCCTTTCATCCACAAAGGATTTTTCAAGTGTTACAACTGTCATTTCTAATGTGATAAGGATACATTGACCTTAGAAATGTTCTTTAAAGATAGTGCTTGGTGTGACAGATTTGAATAAATACTAATTTGATAAATCTAGAAATAATTATAAGTACCAAATAAACCTACCTTCACTGCACAGTAGTCAAAGAACCCAGTCTCTGAAAATATGGCCACCAAAATCATCTACCAAAAGATGAAGAAAAATATAATCACTTGGAATTGATATATAAAAGTAATTGAATTATCACTCAAAAGCAAGGCAGTTTGTGATCGTGACAAATGGACTTCTTATCTGACACAGCTTTGAGAACGTAATCCCCCTTATTTTAGAATATTCACTGCAGCTGCCAGATATCTCTAGTTAATGCATCATATAGTGAAATATACTTCTTAACATAAGTAGTCTGCAAATGTCATACTAGTCTGGTTGAATTTTATTTGTAGTGACTAAGTGGGCATCATACATTAAGTACTCAATGTATCTCCCTTACATCATTAATCAAGAAAAACCAGTAAGTGTGTTTGCTCTCTGCAGTAATGTTCTACAGAGCACAGATGATAGTGGCTTCAAGAATTGCTAGCATTTTCCAATGTCTGGGAGGGCTCCTGTCCTTCTGTCTTTGCTCCCAACAGAACTTTTTTTTTTCTTTCTTTTTCTGTGGGAAATTCAGGGAGCAAGGACCAGTGTCAGGAAATAAGAATAGCTCAGAATGGAAATAGATAATAGTTATTTTGCCTCTGTATATTGTATATTTTGTGTTAGAGTCTAATAGCACTTGGACAACACTTTTTACCACAAATAGCTCTGGGCAAAGTAATTAAAATAATATACGATTATAATCTCATTAGATATTACTTCTCCATTTCTGGCTTGCTTTTTTGTAGCTTCAGACATAGCAGTAAGACAAAGAAAACCACTTTTCCAGCAGAGAGTGTTTGGGGAAGGTTTTGAATAAACAAAATTAAAAAGATAAATGAGAGTGATAATACTCAGCCCTTAAACAGGTCTTTGCATTTATAAATCCCAAGAATGCTTTTAGCATGTATCAATACGATTTCACAGATTAAAAAAAATATGAAAGGATCAACATTTCAAAAGACTCCTTCAGAGATCTGATACCCGTCTTTTTTGGTAAATTCCTTAAGACACGAATTTTCATCAAATTGTCTAAGTACAATTAACCAAATGTTTTAAAAGGAAACATCGCTATATTGAATGTGATTGTTTTGTCACATTTAGAGCAAAATATATGTTTTAGTTACCATTCCAAACAATAATGCCAGTGTCTCATAGTCAATCCACTCCACCACTTTGACCATACTTGGCCTCTGCAATCAAAAAATACAATTATGAGTGAATGCCACCTAACTTGTGATTAGCTATGACTTATAAACTCCACTTAATTGATGAACCATTTAAATAAACTGTGATGAAAATTAATAAGTGTTCCTACAAGCTACATATAAAGGACTCTCTATTATTGCCATTACTACTATTATTACTATTTCTAATTCAAAGTACTGCTGGCATCCTAAGTGGGCCATTATCAGGCTATTGGTTGGTCTAGTTGTTCCTTACATAGCATTACAGAAAAAAAAGATAACCAAATTACATGGTACACTGCAGTTTCCTTTTTGGTAAGAGAACAAAAGCATACCACTTCAACTGTGAACAAACTGGAGGGAATTTAAGGGAACATAGTAATGATGTGGTTATGAGAACAACCGAGAAAATCAATCTGAGGTTTCACTATATATCAACTAAGAGTAAGCAGCAGGTGAAACAAAAGGGTTGGAACATGCAAGCATGAGATGTAATTATTTAGGGTAGTATAAAGCAATGTATTTCCATTTAGGTTTGCTTGGTAGCCTAACATTACTGAAAATAACAGTGTTAAACTAACACTGGATTAAGCTGAAAATGGTTGTAATCAGCTTCCTGCAAATCAGAACAAAAAAGCATCAACTGATTTTTTTGTATTCTCCTTGTCTATACATTAGTCTGACCTGTATTCCCACCCCAGTTTCTGTCCTACAATCTCACTTTCTTAAGAAACACTGCTTTGCCATGTGCTCAGTTAGAACTGGGCAAACATGGAAATTTACGATACTTGACACCACAGCCAGAAACAAAGGGAGCACTTACAGTTTGATGACTTACCTCCCCAACAATAGCTAAGGCGGCTAAAGCGGCCAAAGAGCCCAGCATCGCTGCAAGGGTCCTGTGAACAATCTGCAATAGAGGGGGAAGAATTGACCACAGACTCCCCTCAGCATCTCCTTACTATTAAAAAGGAGGAGGGGAAAAGATAAAAACTCATGTAGACAATTCTTTTCTTGGTTTGCTTGAGGGTTTTTTCTGACCAAAGGATGGTTGATTACTTTGCTATTAAAAACAAAACAAAACAAAAAAAACCCAACCAAACAAACAAATAAATAAACTAAAAAACTACTTACTAAAGCCTTGCCTGTGCAAACCCTACTGGGATGTCTCCTCTCTAATCTCCAGGTAGAGAAGGGACTTCAGCACCAGTTTCTTACATTTGCCAGTAGGTTACTCAAGAAGGAAAGCAATTCATCTTCCCTAACTCAAGGATCAAAAAGCCTGGTCCTGTTGGCTTCCCTTCACAACCCATTGAAAGAAGATGTATGCCCAGGTGGTGACCCATCTCATTTTTAGTAGGGGTTTGTTCAGCAAGTATGTCCTAAAAATGTGCGGTTTTTTCTCCAGGAACTCATCTGTAGTTATTTAATTCTCTGTGTCTGGAAGATCACAGATTGTGTAAAATAACTCAGCTAAAGTAAGCATGTAATTAATGAAAATCACACTACAAAAGACTGTATCTAATTACCAGCTTTCACTATTAATGTGTTTAAATATTATTCCAACAAAAGTTAAAATTATTGTTGAGAAAGAAATAAAACAGTCTAGAAATATTTCATTTGCTGCTAATTTCATAAAAAATTCTTTGCTGATAATAAACAATAGGATGAGAGCATCTGAAGGCCCTTCTCCCTGTTTGTAAAGGAAAAGAAAAAAGGAAAGATTTGGCTTTGTTTTTTCTCCTTGACTGTAAAGTTTTAACAGAAATGGTAAAGAACTACACAATTTACCGAAATACTGGAAAAATAAATATATCATTTACTAACTCAAGAGTCAAAAGAATTATCTGTCTCATTCTCCAGTTTTCCTTAAAAATGAACTGAAGAATAACCTATTCAAAAGCAGGAGATCAGACCAAGATTTTTATGCCCTAATGACCTATTTGTTCAGAGCACAGATTACAGCTTCCACCAGCTCCTTCAGAAATGTGTGTGATAAGCCAGTGGTTCGTTTTTGATTTCCAGTTTCAGAGCATTGACATGTAAACACACACATGGCCCTTCTGATTCTGCAAAGGTAGAGAGCATTTGATAACATTCCATAGCTCTTCTGGCTGGCAACCAGGTGCAACAATTAGACCTTACAGCTCTCCCCAATAAAAGATGCCAAGTGGAGCTGTCCGTTAGGGAAGGGGATCAGCTTCTTACCAGAGTGAAGCTCAAGCATAAGCTACTGGAAAATCTTCAGCTGCCCTCAAACTGAAGGTTTTCTCCTCATCCAATCCCCACCCACATTACATAGCTCTTTTGCAGTTCTCAGAAAGACATCATAGGTTTTCTGAGATTTGTTTAGCTACAGATTTTTTGTATATTTCCACATAAGTACTTTTGCTGTCACTGTTGTATACTTAATTGCTTACATTGGGTTGACTGCATTTTCAGTTTCCAAGAGTTTGCTGTCACCTATGGGTGAAGTTGGCTTTAATTTACACAGAAAGAATCTGTACAAATTAAGTCATCTGTCAGTTCCTTCGTTCTGGTGGTTTTTTAAGAAGGATATACAAAAGAATATATCATGAAGAACGAACAAGGTGAAAAGCTATATTACAAAAAACTTAGTAAATGTACAACTCTCCATTCCAGCAAACTATAAAATGCAAATAATAAAGTAACATAAAACCTAGAAAGAACACCTATGTAAACTCTGAGACATGCAAATAGTCAAAATTTGATATTTAGGAAGCTTTAGGAAAGAATAGACTACTCTTGTTAATTTTCTTTTCACAGAAAATAAACCCCAAACAAATAACATACTTGCAAAGGTATTTTTAAAAGCTTACAAATGCAGAAGTTATGAAATGCAGGTTATGAGTTGTGACATTCTTTGAACAACAATTCCATCTAATACATATTTGGAGGGCATTATATCAAGCAATATTCCATTAATATTCATTCAAAAAATAGTACAGACCACCAAATTCTTTTGAAGACTGGCAGGAGAATGAGTATCTTTTCATTGTATTCATAAACAACAGCTCAGGTAGAGAATTGAAAGGGCTCAGAAGTAAATTAAGACAGAGAGTTAATCCCAGCAAAGCTGAGAGATTCAGTGGACTTCTGAATCTAAAGACATTTTTAAAGGTTAAGTGAGAAATCATCTCTATTCATCTGATCCTTCTCTCGCTTGAGAAAGTACATATCCTTGTGCAACGACCACGGAGATGAGAAACATGGAACTGATGAGGAGGAAGATACAAAGCTTTTAGTATATCAGTTTGCATGCTAGAGTTCCCCACCTCCCATTCCAACTGCAAACCTTATAAATTCTTTGCAAAAAGGGCATCCTCACCATCCACATCACCTTTATTTTTGTCTAAAGAATACCCAGCAGTGCTGACTTACTGCAACAGCAAAGGCTCTTACCTTTTTACAGAGGGACAGTAATACCAGTACAAACTGGTACTGGAAACAACACAGTTCAGATTTCACTCTTTACAAAGCAGGATTCAGTTGTAGAGCTGCCTAATACAGGACATTACAAGGCTAAGTGATGAGGAAATTGAAAAAAAAGGGAATGGATATTTACAGTATTTTATATAAAAAATTAAAATACCCAAAGATGCAACAGCATCAACAGTGTAGGTGTGTTGATAGCAACATCATAGGGTCAATTTAGAATAAGTAAAGATGAGGAAAGGCTACTATAGCAGTTTTGTTCCATAATTCTCTGTAGAAAGTTTGTGTCATGATTGCCTGCTGTGTGACAAACAGAATATGTTGAATGCTGATTCTAATAGTTTCCATACTCTTAATTCAGGAGTTCATTTTAAAGTAAGAGATTAAGGCAAATAATTATGCCACAAGACTTTGTGCTTGATATTAATGAACAATACACAGTTCCAGAACTATAATGCAAATTGGATTTAGAAAGCCTAGACCTTTCTCAGATTTAAATTTCTTTATCTATTTGAAAGTGCTTTGGAATTTTTGCACTGAGTTCAACAAACCATTTGGTAGACTGCAACAGCATCATTATAAAAATTATTCTGAATTCCAGACACTAAACCCTATATAGTCTTCCAGGAGGTAAAAGAAAAATATTTAGAAGCCAACTGAATGATGACCTATGTGTTACTTCAGAGCATACCTTTCCCAGCTGAAATCCAGGACATGTGTATTTCTAAAATGTGTTTCTGAAGATATTTGGTAAATGATACATCGTACCAAATATTTCATTTCCACAAGTCCTTTGCTATAAGTGATAAACAGCAGTTGAAAGGTGGGTGTCAATGATTTTAATGTAAAGCTTCAAATGCAGCCCCTATTCATTTCTTATCCATTTTGTCTTCAGTGAAGCCTGTTTTATTAAACTTCTTATTTTACTGATAAATTAGTTTACATTTGATAGAGTGGCAACATTGCTGCATCTCAACATGGATGCAGTTATTAACAAGCCTATATCCCCATATGGATTTTATGCATTTCTCACCTACCTCCAGAATAGCTGAGACTTTCCTTATAAAATCAACAGCCAAATCCCTCTTAGACTTTATAAAGTCTCTAGTTTATTTCCTTATTCTCAGGGGACAAGGAGGGAGAGAAGTAAAATTTACCTTAGGATAGCTTTTTTCTGGCTTTATGTTTTGTATCTATTCCTTGTTATGTTTTAATAAGGATTTATTGGGTTAAAAGAAACATCCTCAGCAGTGGAAGAGGTTTTTTCCACAGACTGTTTTTTCTAAAGATAATCAAGATAGTATTAGCCTGAACGCCTCTGAAAATGTGCTCCTTGGTCACATCCCTTGATGGAATTATCTTGTAATTTGCTGTCATGTACTTTATAAATTTCGGTAGTCTGCTTTGCCTTGGACTATTCCAGTTGTTTTAGCAGGATACAGATGAAACTTCACTCTTTCATGTGTACACATATTTGAATGACCCTTAAGCAGAACAAAATTAGTTGATCAAAAAACCCCACATTTTGGAAAATTAATGCAGAAGGCTAACACTGGCATTAGAAGCTGAAATCAAAAATGGAAATTGCAGAAAAACAATGGCAATTTAGCTAAAAAATTCAGGTAATTTTTCCTAACTGTCAAGCAACACAACTGAAAAATTGAGCTTGTGTTAGAAAACAAGGGTCAAAAAAGCCTTTAAATACTTTGAACTCTGCCCTGCTGTACATCCACTTCAAAGCTGAATGGCACCAAATTCATAACTCATGGAAAATTGCTTTATTTCTGGCAAGTTGTACAATTTGGACACAATAAAGCAACAGACTAGAAATACAGGATATAGTCAGATACAAAGGGGGTCAGAGCAGAAGAAAAAGAAGGTCTATGATGCCAGACATATTTATTTGATTTTCCACATGCTCACCTCTGGTAAAGAGACTGACCAGTACCAGTGAGTGAAAGGTTAGCAACATACATCCCCTTCAGCTGGTGATAGCAGCTAATGCTTTATCTCTTCACCTCCCTCCCCCAAGTTTTCTCCCTACACAAGCTCTGCAGAAGCTCTTCTGCAACTTCCTCGGCCATGGGGTACTGTGTCCAGCACATAGGAACCCCTCACAGGGGATGTTCTCAACAGCTTGTGCAAAATGAATGATAATGGAAAATTAATTGCCTTAGAATTACTCAGTTAAGCAGTAGCAAGTAAACTCTGTGGGGATTTTAATGAGGCAAAAGGGAGCTGCTTCACGTAGCTTAGAAAGTATGACATGCTGGTGCAGTTTGCAGGGATGGGCTAGAGCAGCTCTTGAGGCAAGCATGTAGGGTACACTGGTGAAAAATTATGTGTATCAAGAATCCCAACGTGACTACAAGCCCCACAAAAATCTGTGACAGCAAGAACAGCTATTTATATCTTCATCTGCAGATCAGGACACTATATATATGTATTCTATACATGCAGACATGAATCATAAAATAAGACTTCACACTAGGTTAAATATTTAGAAAATCTAATCATGAATCTCATTTTTATAAGTCAAAATATGTCAAAACTTCATCACTGTAAATAAGCATGTCTTGCTTGGAAAAAAAACCCAGAAAACCTGGATCTAAAGTTTACTTATTTTTACAAGAAATCAATGATGAATCAGTATTATAGTACTGTCATTTGCATGAAATATGTGACCAAGACTAGTTAAGAGTACTGACTGGAGAAATCTGTGGATTTAGAAACATTAGCTGTATATCTTAGTACTAAAATGCATTCTTATTCGTTCTTTGCACAATAAATATTTATGCCTGTAACTGTGAAAATAATATTCCACATATATTCATATATATTCAATAAGCTCTTTTTAAAGACAAATACCCAACCATAAATGACTATTTTTAAATGGAAACACTAGATTCTCTAGCAAATTTTGTGATTTCTGAACATCTACACAACCCCAAGGAAAGAAAGCACCCATCTATGACATTCTGCTATAATACCTATTTCTGCTCAGATAGTGTGCCAAATTACTTGTTCTGATTTAATGTCAGTGGAGGAAGTCCTGGTATAAACAGCTCTGCCTTAGGGGTAGTCATGGAAGGCAACAGTTTGTCACTTCCTAATAAAATGCTACACAATATAAACACTATACAAGATTATTATCTTAAATAGAAAGGGATTAAAAGTAATGCTATATGGTGTCCAAGAAAATGCCTGTATTAGTTCACTTTTACCCCTATTATATGTAAGCTGGTTTTTGCTGGGGTAGAGTTAATTTTCTTCACAGGAGCTGGTAGAGGGCTGTGTTTTGGATTTGTGCTGAACACAGGGTTGATAATGTAGAAATGCTTTTGTGTTGCAGCACGGGCGCAGGCTGCCCGGCACCGCAACCTTCCTGGAAGAGTCTCCATGGGAGAAGGCACTCCGGTCAGGCGGAGGGGGCCACCACTCTCGCATGCACAGCCAGTGGAAATAAGGCTACAGAGGCAGGAGGGGTCCTTCGTATGGGTTCCCAGCAGCATTTATTAGTGGCAGGGTTCAACACCTACACAGTGGCAGACCTCAACGCCCATCCACACACTAAAAACCAAGATCAGTGGGAGAGTCCGGAGTTATATTGGGAAGGCAAGGGGCGGGGAGAGCATCAGGGCCAATGATCTGAGGGCCTGGGGGTGGTATGTAGGAGGGGCCAGGGTGTGTGGGCCAATGGGAGGACAGGGAAGGAGTGGCTAGGGGACAAACAGGGGGGCAAGCCAGCCAACAGGCCATAAGCCAGTGGCGTTACAGAACTTGGAATTTGGCCATGTAAGGCAAACAAGGGGAGTGGAACAGGGGTAACTGACAACTGGTCCTTGGACTTCCATGGGAGAAGCCAAAGCCTAAGGGGCACCCTTCCAGGGCATCCACATTTTTGGTATTGGTGAGTGGGGCTTACACAGAGCCAGGGCATTTTCTGCTTTTCCTACTGGCCATGCTGGTGAACAGACTATGGATGCATGGGAGATTGTGAGCCAGAACAGATGACCCCAACAGACCAAAGGGATATTCCAGACCATATGACATCATGATCAGTATATGAAGTGGGGGGAAGAAGGAGGAAGTGGGGACATTTGGAGTGATGATTCTTGTCTTCCCAAGCCACTGCTCTGTATGACAGAGCTCTTTCCTTATTAAACTGTCTTTACCTCAATCTATGAGTTTCCTAACTTTTATCCTTCTGATTTTTCCTCTGATCCCTGTGGTTGGGGGAGTGAATGAGTGGCTTCGAGGGGCTTGGCTGCTGGCTGCAGTTAAACCACAACAGCACCTTACCTAGAACAAGCTACGAAACACAAGGTAAGGAAATCTTATGACTCTCGTCTAGGATAGGCAGCCCTGAAATTCTGTAATTAACTGCATTAAGCTGACATCAATTCTTTCTATACATAAAACAGTGCAGAGAGAGAATCAGAGAGAGAGATAGAAAGAAAGACTTGAGGAAATCAAATTATTTTCTGTGAATTAATGACCAGATTAATTCATTCCCTCTTCTATATCGAAAATCTGTAGGATGATTCTAGACTCTGCAGAGATCTTTGTTACTCCATAGCTCTGTTAAAGGCTTTGAATAAACAATGTGCACAATTTACAATCTTTTCAGAGTCTATGAGTTTTCTCCCTCAGCTGTATCACTGCTTGCTGTTTGTAGAGAAAACTGAATGACTAATGCTTCAGGCTGATATGGAACATTGGATTAACTGGTTCAAAGTGGCCCTTGAATGATGCAAAGACAAACATATCCTTGATGCATGAGATGAAACAAACTATTGAAACCCATATATTTTCATGCCTTGAAAACTTGAGGAAATAGCAAAGTTGGAGAAAATAACACAAAACTAGGAATGAAGGAGGGAAGTATCATTTGTTCAGATGATGGGCAGATGACGGGCAGATGACCCAGAAGAGGGTTTAATCCTATGTGATGAGGGTTGAAATGACTGCTAAGTTGAGTCTTGTTTTGAAATAACCTCCCACCTCAGAATATTAAGGTAAAAAGGGATAAAAAGGTATAACATCATGCCTAGTGAATATTCCTATCAGAATCATAAAAAAGAGGGAAATCTGCCATACCTATATCACTACAGCCATAACTGGATTTTTTCCGGACTCCACATGTTAGAATGGTTATGATGTTAAGAAAATCAGTTTTATATACCTCCAGAAAACTCCAGAAGGCAGTATCCAGTAACATCAGATAGCTTGATAGCCCCTTAGAGTTAAATTTTAAAAGCAAATCTGTACTTAGTATGAATTTGGGGATTTTGTCTTGTTATAGAAGTGGACAGACATAGAGAAATGAAGGAATTCACGTTCTGTAAATCAGGGCCTTCAGTGGGGTCACATTAATAGAAACTGGAGCCCTGCAGAAAGAGAGGATAGTGGTCATTTTTATGTGCCAAGGCACTCATTCCTGTAATATTTTAGCTACATAAAACATCTACAACATGACTTAAGTAAAGAGATCTGGTCATGAGCCTGTAAAGAACCTAGAAGAAAATAAACCAAACTGCTTCTGTGGGCTGACATGATCAAAGCCATTTTTCACCAACAGGCTGGCCTAGGAACAAACTTTCAGTCTTTCAAGGGTCAATCCAGCTCTCCAGCACCTGCCTCAGCAGGCTTTGCTGACTTCATCCAATCCAGGTACTGTGATATCATTCCCAATGCACACCCTCATTCATTGTGTCCTAAAGGCATTTGTGAGGACTGAGAGATCCTCAATTACACTTGCAGTTTCAGAACATTTTCTGAAACTGAAGAAGATGCCATTTTTATTTTCCCAGTTATCTCAGCATTCTTGAGACTGATAAGACTGTGAATTTCTAGTAAACAAATGACATGGACAAAATAATGAAATTTTACTTTCCCTGTCTGAATCTTTGTCAGCCCTCTTAAACTGGTAGGTTAATACAACCATACAGAAATACAGCCATGCACTATGAACAACAGTAGAGCAAGCTGCAGTACTGCATTACCTTTACAGGGAACTTTCTGCTCTAGCTAGCAGTTCCTCTGGAGAGTTTTTCATCCCTGACATCTCCTGTCTTTTTTCACTCCACTTTTCTTCTCTGAATTTTTTTCTGCTTTAAATCATGTCATCATATCTCCCTTCAAGCCTGCCCCCTGCACTTTCATGTTTTTTCTTTCACTTTTGCCCTTGCTCTTGCTGAAGGAAGACACCATCTGAGGCCCCAGAAAGAACTGAGTGGTTCTCATCCCTGTTTAGTGTACGTGTGTTTTAACAACTTGTTAAAATTTTAAGACTTTATGGCTCTCTACCCCTCTGGTTGCCGTAGGCAGGGTAGAAGCTGAACAGCAGCATTCAATTAAGATAATTTAATGTTCTATTCCCTCTCTCACGCAGAAAGGAAACACATCAATCCACAAAATAATATGCAAGACAGGGCAAAATATTTGTATTTGCCAATCTTTTACAAATTGAACGAAATACAGTTCAAAATTAGGATTACAAGGCATAGAAAATATCAATCGACCATTTGGAAATTAATTTTTGCATTTAGTGTTGAAAATATGACTCATATTATTTCAAAAAATAGCATTCTATGAAAATAGGAGCCTGAGTGACTACACCTTTTAAAGCAGACAATCCTATCTAGTCCTTAGAATAGTGAGCAGCACCATCCAGTGGCAATTTTTTTCCTATTTCATTCTTAATTAAAGACAGTTTACAAGCTGCTGGAGAACCATAGCATCCAAAAGAAGGTATTTTTCTTTAAAACACACATATTCAGAGCACAGCCAGACTTCTACCAAGATAGATCTAACAATTAGGCAGGCAATAGTCAGTGTAAAATCAATATTCATATTAGATTAATAACACAAAACTGTTGTTATAACATATCAAGCTGTGATCCAGCTGAGGATTTTGTTTGCTATTATATTGTATTTTTGTTTTAATTGAAACTCATCCCTTCCTCATCTTACAGAATTTTGCTTCCTTTCCTTTGCTGCAGTTAGGGCAGGTAAAAATGACTAGCTTATCTTACTGGTGCTGACTCTGTCCTTTTAGAGCCTCCTCGTTGTTGGCAGGGGCTCTACCCTACACAAGCAATAGAAATCCTGGCACTTAGAGGGTACTGACTCAATCCTCCTCATAGGGAACAACTCGCAATGCTCCTGCACAGCAGATTTAAAGTAATTTTGAGCATCTCAAAATGCACTGAGACCCAAATGTACAGAGGTCACAGCCTCCTCCTAAATTAGGGAAAGGCATTAGGGAATGACAGTAAACCTTGATTGTCCACACTGTTTAATTGGTAGCTCAGTAACAGGCTGTTCTCTCTGGAAGAGTATCTAGGGTATCACTTGTTGAATATTTCACTCTGGGAGACAGGACAGACAGATCTGTTCCATGTCTGGATCTCATTCTTCAGTCCAGTCATCCAGCATCTACCTCAGCAAGCTTTCCTGCAAAACCTCAGTTTATGTCCTAAAACCAGTAGTCCTGGCAAGAGCGGCCTCATTGCAGTGCACATTTTCAGCTGGGGAGGTATGGGGGGAAGTAGACTTTTAAATGGCAAAGGTGCTTTAGAGTTATGGAGACCATAAGCAAGATCCAAAACCACTTGTTGCCCAGGGCAGATGAGGTTAGACTGCTCCAGAGGAAGCTAGATTTCCATTCAAGGTAAGTTTTACTCCTGGATTTTATGTTTAGGTTTCACTACCCTGATTTAGGTTCCATGTAACCCTCAGAATCCCAGTATTTAAAACTTACAGGCTCTTTTACTCCCTTCAACTCCCAGACAGGGGGGCAGATAAGGGGAAACTTTTATTCTTGCCCAGGGAGGTACGGCTTGGACTCCTATCAAAGAGGGTAGAAAGTTTGTTCTGATAATCTGTCCCTCATTTTCTGCCAAACCCTACAGCAGTATTTTAATTCCTCTTCACAATTTTTTCATCCTAGAACAAATGAAGTCCATGGCAGCAGGTATATATATTCTCTCCCAGACCAGGGAGTGCATCAGCTATCTTTTGTACACAGTCTTTTCCAATAACTACTATGGATTTTCTTCTGTTCCTTCGCTGCCAATCTTTTGGGAGGACATATGTGGAGGTGGGAACATTCTAATCCACACTCTTCTCAGTCTGTATTTAAAGACAGATCAATACAAGAATGGATGGGAAGTGAGAAGCCATGCTGACTAAGCTGATCTCTTCTGTGATCAGTCACACTTTCTGTTACTTTCCTTATCTGAAAAAAAATCTCCCTTAAGATTAGCCTATTTCTATCACTTAATGTTATGCTTCATGTAACTAGTGAATATTTCTTCTCTTTCACTATTCTCTCTCTAAAGCATAATTTTTGATACAAAATCTGGACTGTGTGAGTGTAGACTGCAGTAATAACACCTTACTCCTGTTGTAAAAATGTTTTCTGCCAGGCAACACTGGTTCAACCAGCCTGCAATGACAGAGAAAGGGTCAGACTAAAATTACGTAAAAGTTTTGTTCTCTGGAGCTAATTTCTGCTGGTTAGATGCTATCAAAAATCACTCTGCTACGAGTTAAAGAAATTAAGCTTAGGGGATGTTTATTCATAATTTAAGTTACTTAACAACAGAAAAGTAATATGGAGAGAAACTGACACAATCCATTTCCATTAAAGTAATGAAAATTGTGATTATAAGCACATACATCATGCTAGTAAGAAACTAGAGCTTTTATTGCCAGATCTTGCACTTTCAAGTATTTGTGTTTTAAGAATTAATACAGACATGTAAATGTCATTCAAGATGTCAGATCATTAAAATGCCATTAAAAGATCCTGGAGAGATCTTTCTTATTGCTACTTACAAGACAGGGTATGAGGCTAAATAATAACATCTGTGATAAAGTAAGTCCTATGGAGGCTCTCACAGAATTCTGATACTTGCTTGTATCACTTTTCTGCTACTTGATGTACTATTGGTAACTTATTTTTTCTTCAATTTTAAAAATTAATTTAGTATAATAAATGTTATTTTTCCTTTTCTCCTGATTAAATGAAATGTTTTACAAAATAGCTTTTAGAATGCCATTACTTTCCCATTTGCTTCTGCTCATTCAAGTATCATAAACAGCTAACACTGCATTTTAACACACAACACAAAACAAATATATTATTAAGGGAAAGCATTGGACAAGGCCACACATTAATTCATTTCAATTAATGAGCTCTATCTTTAGTAATTGATGTCTAGCATTCCTCCTTACATATTTCTAATTAATGCAGCTTCAACTCATCTGCAAATATGCAGTTAATAATTACAAATAAGGGCTTTATCAACTCAAAAAACTTTTTTGAATACCAGAAAAAGTTTGATATTTTAACAGATATTTTAAGATATAAACGGGCAGAAACATTTCTCTTTAGCATAACCACTGCATTATCCCATTCTCTGTGTAGACATAAACAGGGACAAGGTTAGAAAGCAAAGATATCTAACTTTATTAATCTGATATCTAACTAATCTGATAGCTAAAAATGAGATTATATCTGCAGCACTGCTTTTCCTTGACCATGCCCGACAACCAGAAATGATAGATCATTCAGTTAATGGGCTACAAATAGTCACTTTAGTTACACAGAAAAATGCTTTTCTGCAAGAAAGTTTGGAAATCAAAGAAGGCAAAGGATCAAACACAGCTGAAAGAACAAAGATTTTCAGAGCAGGGGCTTATAAAAACTAAATTTTCTAACTTTTTTCTTTGATTTTTTTCAGGTATTCAATCAAGAGAGGATACACATTTTGAGGATCAAAATTAGAAAAAGCTTGTCTGAAAATACATTGTGAACTAATTTAATACAGCAACATCAGCGTAGAACTCTGTACATCAACATTTTACACCAGATGTCCTTGTAGACCAATGTGAAAACATAATTGTAACCTAAGTTACCCATGTTCCACAGTAATCCTGAAGGGTCAGACAGTAGAGCTGAGATCAACAAAGGTAAACCTCTCACTTTCTTCCTTTCCTTCTTTCTCTTTCCTTCTTTCCTATTTTAATGTGCACCTGTTTGAATTTCCTGTGCAGTGTATGCTTTCAAGAACAAAACTAAATACTTTGTGGTTTTCAACAAGTCTATAAAATAGTATAGATTAAATCAAAGCACAAGCAACACAAGAAGCTGAATGTTTTTCTCCTTTGGGACAAGGGGAAGTAATAGGAGGCTGAAATGTTAAGAGGGAACAGATTGATATTTGAAGAAAATTATTTTCAAGGAAATTAATATCTAATGAAAGAAAAGGTGATTGCATAAAGGAGAAAAAAAAGAAAATAGTCGATGAACTTCAAACAAAAAACTAAGGGATGACCAATTAAAGAGAGTTAAAAGCAATATACAAAAATTTCAAGAGGTAGAGTAGTAGAATTGTGTAGTAAGAAAATATTCATATTTGTGGTAAGCCTGAAACTAGAAATAATTGGAAATTAAAGAGGAAAAGGGGCATCTTCTTTTATCAGAAACATATTTGTATTTTATGACTACATAACATGTAATCAGTTTCAAAAGAAACAACACTGAAAAGAAATGCCTGAAGCAATGAAGTTCAACAGCTTGTTTTCTGAAGAGTAACACATCCTGAGACCTCCACTGACAAGGAGTGGTGCTTGATTTAGACATTTGATGCTATCATGGAGGCAAATAGCTACCTCAAAGTAGATTTTACCCTGTGTGTTTACAGTGGTAAAACTGGAGAAGACAATTGTTTAGAATAAATGCGCTTCAGTTTCCAACTGGAACTTCTTACTTGACCAGCTTCTCCCATCATCCTGTATCTGCAGGAAGCAGGAGCTCTTGCAGTCTGTTTTGCACAGTCCCTGGTGACTAATGTAGCAAAGAGCAAGAGGAGAAGGGGAAGAAATGATTGAAAGATGAGGACAGTGGGGATAAGGAGGCTGTGGGAAAGATGTACGATTCATGCTGGGGGAAAAAGGGCTGTGCAGGAGGAAAAGGAGGCTCATGGGATTTGTAACAGATAAAATGCTTCCTCTTTCTTCATTTTTTAAAAAATATGTGAAAATATAGCTCTAAAACTGGTTTGGGTGTCCACAGCATCTGAATTTGAAGCTGTATTGCAAATAATGATTAATAAAATACAGGAAACTAATAAAGACTGATAAAAGATGAGGAGCGGCAACACCAAAAATGAAAATCCATGAGAGATAGCTCCTGCAGTAACACTGATTTCTCCAACAGTGATAACAGCTAAAGGGATAGAGAGTGCAATGTGTTGAGAAAGCAGGACTTCAGGCACTGAAGTTATAAATGAAATATGAAGTTATAAATGAATATAATGAAAGCCCCTATTGCATATTCTAACAATATTAACATCCACTGCTTGCAAGAAATCCATGAGGGAACCATACAGCTTGAAAACTTAGAGTTTAAAATTTACTCTTGTGGTAGCACTTGTCATTCCTATGGAGATGCTATGGAGAAAACGGCTAATATCATGATGCAAAATGTGACTTTTCACACTCTAAATTTCAAAAAATTTACTCATGAGTATCTATTTCTACGTTTGAATTTGCAGAAATAATTTTTCTGCCAACAACAGAAATTCTTCCTTGATATTTTCACAGAAACAATAATTTAATGAGCTGTTTTAAGGCTTTTTCTTAAAAATAATAGGAAAATTAATGCTTTCCCTGGCTCTGCTGTTCAGTTTCAAGCCTTTATTTCCTTTTCCACTTTAAGTGTTCCAAAGCAGATTTTCAGGATGCAAACACAAAACCTCCCTTTACATACATTTAAAACCTGATGTTTTTGCACCTGCTAAAAGGTTGCATAGTTGGGTTTGGGGGTGGGGATTTTTGTTTGGTTAAGTTGTTTTGAAAAAAGAAGTTGCATTTAGAACTATTAAGACCATTTTGGTGCTGTGTTGCATGCCTACATGTATTTACAGAAAAATCTAGTCCAATCCCCCTCTGCATTTAATATTATATCGCTTTGTTCACTTATAATGTACATAAGGTATTTTTAGGTCCAGAAAGAAATAATCATGGCTGAAAAACATAATCTAAATGTCTAAAGCATCTGTTGTGTTGTGTGCATCCATTACTGGTATTTGATTAGGTGGAGTTCTACAGCCTCACCATTTTAATGGGTAACAGGGTGAAAAGCTCAAAATATGCAATGGATGTGGAATAAAAAAATGAGCATGCTCATGGACATATATACTGTGGAGCACCTTGTAGACTTAATTTCACTCATTTCTTTGTTTCATACTAATGTAAATTAGGTGTGATTCTACTCAGGGAATTGGCAGTGTGGATGCTCATATGAATTACAAAAAATGTTTTAAAAAGTATTCCTCCCATCTGCTATTCATTTTAAGATAACAGTAAGTGTTTTCTGTTTGAAGAATTCAGTTGGAGTTCTGTGCTATTGATGGTATGTTTTCCATTCTTAGTGTGATGCAATGCATTTTCACTAGATTTTGTACCTCACGATTTTGTAATGTTGTTGCAATATGTGTTAAAAGTTCCCTGTCCCTTGACTTCATATTAACTCAGACTCCATTTCCTCTTCAAATAATACAGTAATAGCCACTTATTAAAATATATGCTCATTTTAACCTGTTAAAAGTATGCTAAGTTCATAGTTTGAGGTACTTTGGAGAAGGCAAATAACCAAATGGGTTTTGTCTTTTACCTTATCTTTAAAAATAATTAACTTAAAAAAAAAATTTCCACACCTTTCACAATTATGACCTATTTTTACTCTTACAGCCAAACTATGATTCTGTTGAAATATTAAAAAACTTATAGAGCCTAACAGAAAAATATACAAGATCACTGTAACATTAAAAGAACTTGGCAAAATCACTTACAATGCAGAACCATTTCCCCACATGTATCTTATTCATGTCATTAGCAACAGTGACATTGCACAAAGATAGTTACATTTTAAAATTATATCAAAGCCCAAGAGTGTGACCTCTTCTTGTGCTCCACTTACAACTTAGGGAAAAAAAATAAAATCAAAGTACAAAACTGGCTTACTTCCAGTATGATCAGCACGTAGACACCTACTAAGATGATGGATGCAACTGTTACTTGTGCCTCTATATTTGCATGAAGGTATTGATGCTTCATGGAGAGAGGAACACTCCCAGACTCCTGCAGGAAAGCTTGAATGTTTATGAAGATGGTGCCTCTGGTGAAAGAAAAAGTTTGTTTATTCTTGGAATGACATACCTTTTTCTTTATTTGTGCACTGATTTTATATCAAGTACTTATCAATACACATATCTTTACAAAAGCAAGCAAATTCTCAAACATTTTCAAACAAACTCTATCCCTCTAAAAAGTATTGTTTAGAAATTAACTCAAGTACAAAGCAGTCTTGTAAATTCTTTTAAAGAGCAACAAGAAGTCATCCTCTCGTGCCCCTCTGAAATATAATAATTATTTTTAAAATGTTATCTTAGTCAAGTCTATGGAAACTACTCTTTCAATGCATCATTTTTCAATCTCTTAGCCAACCTGTTTGGTATCTGAAAGGTTCTAGTTGTAATGATCTGCTGATTTCTTCTTGAACTTAAGGGTAGAGACCAGTTGTAAACCACCTGCAAGAGAGTCACATTTAGCAATATTAGCAGAAGTCAGTGATAGTGATATACCTCTGATACAGGGTTTTATTCCTCTTTTTCTCTCTTCTGTCCAATTTGGAGGGTTTTTTGTGGTTCAGGCACAAAATCAGCCTAAATTAATTCCCCCTGATTAGATTTGTCACGGGTGCTCAGGTTTAAGCGAACTAACTCATACCTTCACGCAATCAATGAAGGGAGAGAGACCTCCAGGATGTCCTCCAGATGGAGGATGCCAAAACACACTTTGCATTGAATATAGAGAACAATATTTTAATGCAGAAAGCCCAGAGAAGCCTTATAAAGGCAAGAGAAAATGCACCTTTAATTACAGTAAATTTTCTAATGCTGAAATAGAAACACTTTGCCTCCAGAACAAGCATGACCATTTAATCCGCACAGTAATGATGGAAATAAGTGATAAAACACATCTCAGAAAAAGTGAAAGAGAATTTAAAGACTATCACCTGCTGCTGGCGCCTCCTCCTTGATCCTGTGTCTTCATTCTGGCTGATTTGTACTACAATGTATTCCTCTGTTTGCTCATCAACTACTTGTACCCCAAATGGGCCTCCTATGTCTAACTTCAACAAAGCAGAATCATGAAAGTCAGTCAGATTCATAGCTGTTAATAAAGTTAAGGTGTAAATTTCCAGTAAAAATTAGTATAGGTTGTACAAATTCCAGAAAAAAAAATTGAGTCAATTTATATTGAAAAATATATTCTTCAACTCAAATGCCTCAGGAATTTTGAAAAGAACAAAACAGATGTCTACTTCCTCACCAAGTAGTACTGTTTTGACCAAGTTTCTTAATGAAACAAGAGTTACAAGCTCCGAACAAATATATCTTCCTTAGTGACTTTCGGGATTACCAGTGCCTTCACCTGATGTACCAAAGCTTCAAAATAGCATACAGAAATACACAGAGAGAGACAGAAGTAAGGCTCTTTAAGTACTTGGATTAGATAAAAGGCTACACCATTAGCTCAGCAATTTAAACATCACAGAACTTGTACTGATGAAAACAACATAGAAGCTGCAGAGAATTTTGCCTGAGGATTTGCTTTTTGGTCAGTTTTGCTCACATTACAAATATCCAAAAGATATTTGAACCTCCTC
>WEKY01017876.1:17616-40827 GCA_013390045.1 Picathartes gymnocephalus | reverse complement strand
TTTCTTTTTTTTTTTCCCTTCAGAATGCTATTCAAGTTTTAGGGACACGATTTGGATTTTGAGAAATATGTTAGCTATATTTAAGATTAGTGGGAATTTAGAAATTAAAGAAACCTTTAAATTTAGGGAATGATATCATCAACAAAGATTTTTAGAGAGTTTTTCTATTTTCCAAAACTTCCAAGATATTTTCAGGATTTGTTAATTACCAGAGAATTTTTAAGTAGAGTAGTACTAGCTGCATTAGTGATGTACCCTCTTCAATGATAAACCCACGACTGTGTGCATCATCAGCACTGGCACTTGGGATTCTGCAAACTGTGCCCACACTGCTTAATGTTTCATAATCACATATTGGGCATCTGCAGACAATTTACCATTGATAAATAATGGTCAGTGAGCAAAGGGTATTCTGCAAAGAAATTAAAATAAAATGTTCAACATTTGTAACTGGAAGGACAAGTGAAGATGGTAGATGATTTCAGATTCAGATACAGTACAAGGTGGAAAGTTGTAACCAGAGCAGTAATACAAAGGTTTCAGCACTGAGAAGTGCTCATCCCTGTCCTGGGGAGACAGTGCAGAGTGCTTTCTCCATCTAGAAATGTATTTTCAAAAGGTTGGCAAACATGTACTGGGCTTCTTGGTGTCTTTCCTCAAAGAGGTAAGAGTTCCTCTAGATGCTGTGGTCTCTTGCCAGCCCTTACCCTTCCTTGTAGCTGGACCTGAAGAGAAAAGCACTCCTAAAAACAAGAAACTTCTGATAACCTCATGGTCACCATAGTGTTTTCATACAGTGTGGGCCTGAGGGAATTCCCCTAGCAGGGCACAAATGCCACAGATAAAACCTGGCAGCTTGTCTTTAAGGCACACCTCATCCTCCAGCCAAGGCAAAACGTTGGTTCAGTGCTCCCAGCCTCTAATCTGACTTCTCAGAGACATGTCGAAGTGTCCTGTTCTTCTCTCAGAGATTTGTTTGCAAACTGAACAAGCCTGGGTACTGGCCAGGTCTCACCATACAGGATTTTTCTGACACAGGAGTAATTTTGCAAAAAACCCCTATCCTGGGTTTTGAACAGAGAGGGGTGGTTTCTGGGGATTATTTGGTTTACCATAGAGGATCTTTTATCATATATAAACCCTGTTGTTGTACCTTGTGGGTTAAATACATATGCAAAACACCTGCTGTCCAGCACCTTGAAGTGTGAAGTTTGCTCTGGCTTTCAACATCCATTGTTCA
Source organism: Picathartes gymnocephalus (assembly GCA_013390045.1). Lineage (NCBI taxonomy): Eukaryota > Metazoa > Chordata > Aves > Passeriformes > Picathartidae > Picathartes > Picathartes gymnocephalus. The sequence goes on along the minus strand of WEKY01017876.1, from coordinate 39,587 downwards.
AAGCCAGGAAGGGTGTCACTGTGACTTCTGAAAGACTCACAGCCAGACGTGGTGACAGTGGCACCCTCTGTGTCGTTCCTCTACTTGAAACAAGCTGTGTTGCAGTTTGTTTGGAAAAGATGTGGAGTTGTTTGTCCTTGAACAGTGTGAATCAGGACTCTCAGAAAAATTCTTTTCCTCGTGTAAATATATCTAATATTGAGTGTCCTCTGCTCATCATGTCTTTTTCCTTAGAATGTAATTTTTAGAGGTAGTAGACCATCAGCTGAGTATCTGTTAAGAAGCTGCATAGGTCAGACCTTATTTTTTTCCTGAGTTTGAGTGCACTGAGTATAGGACCTCCAATTGATGGCTACTGATTGAAATACAGACTCTCCCTATTTCTTGCAGATAAAAGCTGGGTGCAGTTTTATCTGGAGCTCTCCTTCATTACCAGCTCTCACATGAGGGAATCTCTACTCAGCTGCAGATACCTAGAGCGTTCTTTTCTGCATGGTCACAGGTGGGCTGATGCTCTCATTTTAGAGCTGGCTACCCTGTGGGCAGCAGAGCTGTAGTAGAAAGATCAGAAGTCTGTAGATGATGACATGCACAGGTAGTTTATCTCTCAAACTGTGCATGTCAAAGCAGTTGTTATTTGGTGAGAAAAGTCATGTTTTGCTCTTATCTGTTAGTCTCCCAAGAATGCTATCTGATAACAGAGCTAAATTGAGAAGAGCTTGCACTCTGCTGTTATTAACATTCCCCTTTTACAGATGACCAGTAGAAAATAAAGAAGAAATGACACTAAAAAGGCAGAGGAGATTTCACAAGCAAACACTCTTCCTGGAGCCTGCGAATTAATCAGTGAAAGGATGATTTTGTTCCAAACATTGATAAGTTGTCATTATAATTCTAAGAGCATTTCAACAGCCTTTCACCAGTTTTACCTCTGAACGTCTTGTGACTTGTTCCTTGGAAAAGCGGTACCACGTGTGCGGCTGCTCTGCTTTTACCAGATAACGAGGCATCAGAAGATGCCAGGCTCGGTGCCAGATAACGGCGCCATTAGAGCAGGACGACAACAGCACCTCTGCCGAAACAACGCCTCTGCTTGTTCTGAAAGCATCACATGGTCACAGCAAATGCTGAGGGATCTGCCTCGTGTGAAGGACAGCTCTGCTGAAAGCGTGATCTCGAGCTGCGATGTGTGACCCCAGGGTTAGAGGGAGCCATTAACCAACTCTCGTGGTGAATCAGAAAATGGCTAATATGGGGGGAAAAAATACGTGCTCAGATTATAAACAGTGTGACTGTAAACAGAAGGCTATAAGAGGGCGTTTTCTACTACTTCAGTGCTACATTAGATTTGCATCTTTCCATTCTGCTAGTTTTTAGAATAAATGCAGATACCTCAACGGGCTGCCAGCAGAGTATTTTCTGCTGGCTTCCTCAGTCAACCCTCTTTATTCTGAAAATAGCTTGAATTGCTTATTGTCTTCTTTTTCAATTCCAAGTAAATATTTGAGTTAATTTATATGACATTGTTCAATATTAGAAACAACTAATTACATCTGTTAACTCAGAGAAGGACAATGTAGTTTTCCCTATTTTTGGAAGCTGCCAAGAGTATTCAAAGTTCAGCTTATTTTGGGACAATTTAAAGACCAGGTAAATATAAACTTTTGTGACAGAGGAAGAAATGGGAATGCAAATAATGGTTTGCCTGCACAGGGGACAGGAGATGAAAATAAAGCCTTTAGCCAAACCCCTTGAGGCAGCAGCGGTTAAAACCCTCAAAGCAACCCCCCCATTGAGATGATAAAGCTCACATGACAGAAATGAGATTTCCTTTTCAGAGAAAGAAACTCTAAAAGATCTTAAAGAGCTCATCTTTTCTTTCTTCCTGCTTTGCAGCACTTTGCTTCAGTCCCGCTCTATGTTACACAGCTGCACAGAAGTACTGTATGTGTATAAAAAATGAATTTATTAAGTCAGTGGTTTCATCTTACTTATCTCTGTAAAATGTGTGTACAGCTGTCCCTGTACACAGTGATATATTCACAGAGTACAAGAATGAAGTTACACTTGAGAGACAAAATTGATTTCAAGTTCAGTGGCTGGTGCTGGCACCTGGCCTCCTGCCTGGGAGAGTTTGTTGCTGTGTTTGCAGGGTGTTAGTGTAGGTGATATTGCCGACATGGAATTGGGCTACTCGGATTATCTCAGTGAGAAAATTTCAAATTGGTATAACTGAGAAACATAATGTGGTAGATGATGGCTTTTGCATTTATTTTAAGGCTTTAATTTTAGGTTTATGAGCTCTTCACAGAGCTGAGTGGTTTTTTAAGATCAATTTTCTGGGTCTGCAGTTTTAAACTCTGCTTTAAATTCCACTTCTGAGTAAAATGAATTGCATGGTCCCTGCTTAGCCCAAGCAAGTCAAACCTGTTGGGTCACCAGCAGGTGGATGGATGTTGCCCTGTTGCAGGTGGTAGGATCAAGAGTCCCACTGAAGGCGTCATCACTTCTGTTTAAAGAGAGAATATGCCATGGCCACAGCCATACCATAACTCCCATGAGATGGGCTTTATAAGACACATAAGCTTTTGTGCACCTCTTTGGGGTGTCAGAGAGGAAAAATGGTCTTGCCCAGACCCGCTTGGGGAGTGTGATGAGGCGGGGTCCTTTCTGCACCCTGGGAAGCCTTGCTGCAGTCCTGGGCATTCTCCTCCCAGCCTCAGTATCAGGTGGGTTCGTCTTCTTCCTTCCTCAGCCAGCCAAGGCTGTGCCATTCCCACATCCTGGAGGTATGAGGGGCTACAGAGACCTTGCTCCATGCCACAACATTCCCTGAAGGAATGAAAAAAGTTGCATGCTGCAATTGCTCATTCACCAAGCACATGTTTGCAGATTATGCAGGCAAACAATACAGATCAAAGAAATCAGAATTACAGCTCACCAGCATCTCTGATGCTAATGACACTATGATGCAAACTGAAAGAAAGGCTGATTTCACTGAAAAGCCTGAGGGTTACCTTTCTTTAAGGGCCAATGTGCTCCAGAGAGGACCACAAGGATGTCAGTGAGAAGCTGACCACCCAAACGATTGCAGTATGTCTGTTTTTTAAGGCGAGTATCCCAACTTTGAAATATGAGGGAGCTGAAGACTCAAGTTGACTGCATATGCTAATGCTGGTGTGTGTGTCAAGCTTTCCTGCTCAGGTTTTGGGCCAGGCATGAAGTGGCTTCTTGGGAAGGTTGTGCCCTCCTTGGGATGTTTCAGAAGCAGGCAAGCCAGCGCACACTCCTGGGAATACAGCTCATGAGAGTTACCCTCACAGGTTTGGAGAGGTTCAGCTGGGCCAGCAATGATACCACAATAACTTACTAAATTTAATCTCAATTGAAAATTCAAGGCAAAACGTCCTCCCCTTCCCCTCCACAACATCCCATCGAATGGAGAAGATCTGGCTGGTGCTAAAGAGGGATTGGCAATAAAAAGGGTAAACATTAAACACTTCACGTCCTTTCAAAGGATAATAATGCATCTCGACCAGCCTAAAAGCTGAGTTAGTGTGTATGTATGTGTTTCAAGCTACAACTGCATTTAAAATCAGTGTAGAAGAATGTAAACACTACACAAGTTTTAAATAAGAACCAGAGCAGCAGAATGAGATACCACCGTTGCCTGTTCACAGTGGCTCTGGAGATACTTGGAATACAAAACCAGCCCAAGCTTGTTTTCATGCAGCTGTCTTGTATATGAAAAAGGATGAAATGGCAACTGTATGTTTTGGTGTTGAGAAAATCCTGCAAAAAATTTTTCATATTTAATTTGTCTTTTTTTGTAAGCAAAGGATATCACCAATAAATCTTGGCTGAGGCAGGGATACATCGTGGCAATAGCTGTAGCTCTTCCCAAGTTATGTCAGGATCGAATTCAGTTTAAATTCAGGTGTGGGAGGACCAAGTAGACTGTTCACAGCAGGTTTGGGGCCAGCCTTTTTCTTTGGAAGATGCAGGTGCTGGGCTTGGAGCATAATTGTGTAATCAGAGGCAAGATGAGCTCTGTGAATAGCTGGTGCTGGGGAGAGGGGGAGTTTTACTGCCTTGCTCAAGTATGTAAAGGAAGAGGTGATTTCTAATTGTGAAATTCCCATGAAAATCATGTTCTTGTATTTCTGAACAGTGTTTCATAACATTGTGTGTGCATAGATATATATTCACTATCACAGTTTGACTGTTTTTATAATATTACTTAAATGCCAGTACTTGCTGTGCTTTCTAAATGTTGATCCAATTCATGAGAGCTTTAAAGAAAGTGTGTGGGTGGCTGATCAGCATGGTTCTTCTTCTGTTTTATATGAAATGATGCTGTCATTTACTAAATAAAAAAGGCATGATCGTGTGTATTTCTGCTTTGTTGTTTGGTTTTTTAAAAGACAGATGTGTAAGTTGAGACGTCAAAGTCTATAGGTTGTCTAGTATGTTCCTGCTTACTGTGATTTGTTTCAAACCTTCTACACTCATGCAAAGAGAAAATTACTGAAATCTAAATTTCTTCATTGATTTGCCTATAAAGTAAATTACAGGTTCAGACTAGTTTTTAGGAGACAGGATTCTGTATCAGAAAATGTTTCAAATACCAGGATGCTCCAGTGTCTCAGTGGCTGACTGTATAGGCTTCCATGCAGTCATGTACTTAACTATATACTTCAGGTTTGGCCTGTGAGTTATCCACAGGGTATCCTAATTATCAGTCCTTAAGCATCTCAATGGTCAGAGGAACTTAGTTAACCTTCTTTTCCATTTTTTCCAAATAGTAGTCTCCAATTAGTTATGGTACTGCTCAGAATCCTTTTTCCTCTCTGCATTTTGAGAGAAAATACCTACCTCTCCCTAAGGAACTCCTGATTTAGGGACAAAAGGTTGGAGTAAGAAGTACTGTTGATGGGGTGACAATTGTCAGAGCCACATCTCATCGGGGACATGACCAAGGTTCTTCACCAGCAAAATACAGATTCTTTTCATATCACCCTCAATTCTGCTGTTTCTGATCACTGCTACGATATCTCAGCTAAGGGAGCAAACTGTACAGCCTGGGCCAGGAGGCAGAGCTCACTCAGCTTCATATCCACTGTGTTTTGAGTAGGAACTGTCTCTGCACCCTCCAAGAGATCCAATAGAGCAACACAGATAAGGGAGGTATGTTTGAAAAATGAACATTGAGAAGCCAGGTTGACAGAGAAAAATGCCACAACTTTACTGTGTCTGTCAGACTGCTGTACTTGTGTTACAGGAAAGTGATGACAAACCTTTTTGATGGTTGACGCCAAATTAATTTAAAAGACATCATGACTTAGTGTCAGCTTAAATCTCTGTTCCTGGCACCTGTGCCAAATCTGGCAGTAGATCACCATCACCGTGATAGTGTGGCTTCTCAACTAACATTTCTCTTTTGTCACCTGCAGTGAAAACATTCAGAAAAAAACCTGACAGATCAGCTCTAATGTACCCTCCTCAAGAAGGAAGGGCTCTGAGTTAAATCAAAGGTACACTTATTGCTTACATGTTTCCATACAATTTTTAGTAGTCTGTCCTGTGGGTACACCAGCTATGGAAAGTCCAAGACTGAAACTCCTTAGACTATGAGAAATCTGAACAGGCAACTATGTATGATAAAGCATGATAAAGGAGCAGTATGTAATGATGTAATGTCATATCCTCTATGAATGTAAACAACAGCACAGAACAAAATAATGATCTGGATGTAAAGAACTAGTAATTTTCTCTTAATTATGACTTCTTTTTAATTACTGTGTGTATGATAACCTGCAAACATTGCTAAGCACAAGGTGAAAATACAGAAGAGTAATTGACCAACATTTGACCAAATTGACCAACATAATTGACCAAATAAAATGGGACTTTTCAATTGCACGTAGTTTCATCATTTACAGTAGCTCCCAGTTGCATTTGGAAGCACTTAAAAAAAAAAAAGTGTGTTAGTCTTGGGGCCTACCATCAAGGCCAGCTGTGATGTTTATACAGAACAGGGTCTGGATCTACTTGCAAATTACCAAAAGAGGGAAAAGTGGATCTCAGCATTACTTGACTTATTTTCATTTCTCTGTAAGTATCTTTGCTCAAAGAAGTATACACTGAAATCTTATTGAAATCGAAAACTGTAAATATCTCCTCAGTTACCGAGTTGAACCATTCTGGTTCCTCTTGGTTAATATCATCTTACTTCCTAGCCATCCTGGTTGTCCAGGTCGATGTGTAACCAGGGAGGTTTTGCACAAACAGCAGCCAATTAATGAGATTAGTGAGTGTTTATTGTCAAGCATTCTCTTTTAGTTTATGATAAAGAGAGCAAGAAATTACTTTATGTAATGGAGGAGGATTGCTGTCATAAAAAAGCCTGTGCATTTCCAGTGATTTATTGCCCTGGTAGACCTGCAGACAGAGATTCCCAGAGGCTGAAATTCTGATTTTGCTCTACACAGAAAGGCTGCATGCCTGTTCACATTGCCTAATCTCCCAAATTGTGCCTAATCAGGTATTAGCTTTTGATGTCAATTTACCCTTATGCAAAGTTTTATGACTAATAATGTGTGACAAAGAGAAGGATCTTTGTTGATAACTGGACCTGATGTCCAGTTTTAGCTTATGCTAAAAAATCAGCTTGCTCCACTCCTTACACTTCTGCTTATTCTCATTTAGAGAAATAGAAAGCAAATCCCTTTTTTTGCAGAGAGAGGCAAATCAGAGGAGCTCTCTGGAAAGGATTCTCTAAATTGGGCAGTTCTCACCACACAGCTGACTTCTCCCAGGAGTGCTTTTAACTTCCTGACCCTCTTACCTTGTTGAGCCTGTACCCTGTAGGGGACTTCAGGACTATGTGGTGTCTAAGATGCTGATTTTGTCTGTTTGTCATGACTTGGGATCTGACATGGTAGCAGAACAGTAGTTTTTTTACTGCTTTAAGCATGTGTGTGCAGCTAAACCTCTTCTTTTGTTACTGTGGTTTTTAACTTTCTGAAATTGCTCAGGAAACTGTTTCTCTTTATCAGAAACAAAGCAGTGCCTTGATTGTTCAGACATGAGCAATGAGGCTAGGTGCCAAAAATAGATTTTTTGAAGAGCCCTGTCTGTAACTTGAACTTCTTCAGCCAAAAAGCATGCTATTCATTTTTTGAAACCCAAATTAATTCTGCTTTTAAAGAAGTTCTCTTTTCACCTCATTACTTGGTAAATAGTTTTTTGTAAATTTTTAGGAATTGAGAAATGTTTTTGTTTAGCAGGTGTTAGATGTACAGACTTTAAAGGAGCACTAATTTTTACAGAAGACTTCCTTATCGCATTGGGTAGATTGAAAATCTAATAATGGAAATGGATTGTTCCTAATAGTGTGCATATATTTGCATATATATATAATATCATATAGATGCATATAACACAATTTATTTAGACTACAGCTTGCTCCAGAACACTGGAAATCCATATAGATATACCTTCAGGTTACTCTTTAGTGTAGACCTGGTCTCATTACATTGTTTTGATTAATACAGAATCCAAAAGAACACCATTTCCATTAGCCTGTTTCCTAGAAATAGGGCTAAACCTGCCAAATGATATTATGAGAATGTGATTTCTCATATTATGTAACTATTATGCATACTTTCCTAGGACTACCTCTTACAAAGTCTTTTCCCGTAACAGTGCAAATACCACTGGAGCAAGTGTTACTTTTAAGCCTCTGCTCAAAATAGTGCAAACAGGGGAGTCACAAACAAGATCTGAATAAAGGTATGTTGAGTTTAAAAGCTCCTTTACTCATACTCTAATTGCTCCTAGAAGACATTTGTCAGGGAGGTCTGTGGGGAGTGGTTCTCAGGTGGTGATGCACTCTAACACATTTTCAGGCTTAAAGCACCTGCAGATTTTACTGCTTTTACTAGGTGGGTTTGGTTTTGTTTCTTCTTAGAGAAGGATACACATAATGGAATGGGGCTCATCTCCTGCTACCAGAGAGGGTCAAGAAAACCCTTAAACACAAGGCTCAAGGCTCAGGACAATTCCTGCTGGCTGATGTCCTGGTCTGTGTTCTTTATGTTGAGCTTTTCCCATAATAGGATCTGTTCTGAACCACAGTGCATTCATCAGGATGAGTCATGCTGGCTCATACCTGCACTCAGCTGTCACAAAGAAGTGAAATGATGTTAAACTCTCAGATATCATCTGGTAATTGCTGATCTGCTTGAGGTTGCAGCAGTGTCCACATTGCTGCCATGCTAGACCAAGCTCTCTAAAGCCCTGTGAACCTTTGCTCCAGGCACTGGTTTCACCTTGACCAGCTACCTGCTGTTTACTGTGGCTTGGGGTCAGCTATCACACAATGTTTTGAGGTGTTCTCTCAACATTCTTTTTGATTTTTCAGTGGTTTTTATACAAGTCCAAAGTTCTTCCATTTATGTTGCTCGTTCTAGGGCTCTGAGCACAACTTGTGCTTTGGTGACATCTTCTGGATAAGGTTGCCATTGGAAGGACTAATTAATACCTCTCAACTTCTAGCCTTCTTTGTGCTTGTTTCTGATCTCTTTTGGGAAAAAAACTTCACAGGTTCCTGGTTCCAATGATTAGCACCCTGTCTGAAATTTAGTAATGGGTTTGAGACTCCAAAGTGAAAGATGAAAATGGATCTGGTTAAAAGAAAACAGAAACTGCCTACAGGGTGTTTCATACACAGGTGCAATAGGAACTTTTGTCTTGCACTTGGATAAAAGATTTAACTTCACTTAGCATTCTCTAATTTTCCTCTTAGGACATGTCTGTACTGTACTTCCTGTTGGCTAGACTAATCAGAGAAAAAGAAAGGCTTTTCTTGGCTAGAAAAAAGACACACATAGAGTGGTCTCCTGCTTTTAGCAGCAGATGCCTAGAGGAAAGGATAAGGTCAAGGTAAGCTGGGACCCATGATTCCAAAACCACAATTTTAGCCACAGGCAGAAATGTTGTAGGAGAACTTCAAGACAGAGGTAGTAACTTGTATGTAATAGGTTGTGATGGGTGTTTCTTCAATAAAATCTCCCAGGTGCTCTTTTTGAGCCCATGTAACATTTTTAGCCTCCAAAACGTCAGCCAACCAGGTGTTTATCATCTTCTCTCTCCTCTGTGGGGATCAACCTATTTTTTGTTTCTTTATTTTGTTTGTTTGTTTTGGTTGGTTGGTTTTGGTTTTGGTTTTGGTTTTGGTTTTGGTTTTGGTTTTGGTTTTGGTTTTGGTTTTGGTTTGGTTTGGTTTGAACTTGACACTCACCCATGTCACTGGATGCCCTGTTTACTTGTATGAAAGGATGGGAAATATCAGCTCTGCTTTTCTTTACAGTACGGAACATTTTTCCTGTTAGCTGTGAATCCCTGTTCTGGGATGGCACTGGCCCCTCCTGGGAATATTGTTATCATGTTTGCACCTTCCTCTTTCCTTCCATGCCAGGAGAGAAGGTACACACCACTTACAGCAGTTCTGCTACTGTATCTCATAGTTTCTGGAGAGCTCCAGAGCAAATACAATTAGGTCCTGGCCATTTGCTACTGCTCGTTCTGTCCTTTTGCCACATGTTCACCGTCCCTTTGCTTTGTCCGTTATTCCATAGTCCTTCTGCCAATTTTGCATCTGGAGAAAGACCTCCTGTGTCTCCTACTAAAAAAAGAGGAAGTAGGTCTAGCACTGGAACTCCTTCAAGCTGCTTAATGATAATTGCAGACTCACTGAGGTATTTGACTATGATTTATTTTCTCTAGAAAATTCTATCACAAGTTGGTCATCTGTATGTCCTCTAGGTTCTAGCCTTATTAAGTTCAAAGAAGTGTTGGGTATGTCATCATGGGTTTTTGTTTGTTTTTAATACAGTTTACAAGTTGTCCCTTGCACATTTTTTTTGTCTGTGTGCTGCAGATTTTGCAGTCGTCATTAGAAGGACACCATGCCTTGTTTGTTCATAAAGGTATTTCCTTTCTTTTATTAATACCTTTTGTCTTGGCATATAGCCATGCTGATTTCCTTTCTATGTTCCTGATTGTCTTCTATTATTTTGTGATATTTTTATTTGTTCTGTGTACCCAAAGAGGAAAATCTAAATAGTCTCAATGCCCCTCTGAAAATATAACTCTTGCAGTTACCATTTCCACCTTATTTTCTTGATAAGAGTGTCTCTTTGGGCGAATGTCTGTATTCTAATCCTTTAAATTAGGTGTTACGAGATAGAATAGTATTGCCTTTTGTCTATGGATTTGATATTAATTTTTCCACTGATCTCCTTGCCACCCTGGAAAGTTGCATTAGACTCCAGATATGAATTTATCCCTGCTTTTACCTATTTCATAACTCTTTTTGAGAGTGTGATAATACTGTCCATCGCTGCTAGACTGTTTCAACAGGAACTAAGCACTGACCTCAAAATTTTCTCCTATCACAGATTATGGGAAAGTTTTCATTTTTATGAGGGCCAAATTGGAAAAACTTCGAAGCAATTTTTAAAAACCTCTGGTCCAAATACTGATCCTATAATTTGCCAGTCCCTAAATATGTTTTGAAAACTTACTCACCCAAACGGTGATGGCACGGTGTTTCCCCGTTTACTGCTATTCCCCCAGCATTCCCATGTGCCATTTTGCACTGAGGGCCTTCTGGGCCATTTGTGCCTCCAAAACATTTCATTACCATCCACCCAGCACTCGGAGAAGATGCACCCGCCAAACAGCACTCTGCAAGGTTAAAATAGAATTTGGGCAAGAAAAACATGTCTGTTGTTGCTCACAAGCCAGTTGTGAGTAAGCTTAGATCTGAATGCACAGTTCATTAACCTGCTGTGCAACACACGCTGCAGTTTTGTGGGAAAGGGAAGGTGGATCACAGCTGAGCGCTGGCGTATTTTGCACTGCAAGTGAGGCTGGGCACTGGTAATGAAACAGAGCTTAGCACAAATCTACAATGACATCATCTGGGGAGAAAGTGTCCACACCGAAGCACCTCTAATCTTCGGTGGGAGGGAAATGTAACAATCTGCTGGCACAAGAAAGGCAATTAGTTTTGATTTTTGTCAAAGGATTTGCTGAAACCAAGTTTCCAATACTGCCTGTCAGAAAAGCTTAGGGTGTGTAGTGGTTTCATAGAGCTTTAAAGGTAGGAGTTTTATCAAATTTTTAAAGATTTATCATTGTTTTTGTTTGCTGTTAAAGTAGAACATGTTTGCAGACAAGGTTCAGGGGAACAGGGAGACAGTCATTAGGTCTTAATATTTTCCTCCCCCCATAATGATTTATTTCCAATGCAAAGAAGGATGTTTCAGTCTAGATCATGCTGAATAACTCTCTAAATAAGGCAAAACTGCATTTGCTTCCCACCTGTGCCACTGAGGAGCACCACTGAAGTGGTGAGAGCTACGTGGCTGAGACTGGACAAAGGTTGATGTGAGGGCTGAAGGTGTTCAAGCCACAAGAACCTCTGCACATTTTATACTACTTGGAGAGCTGCTGAACAGCTGTCTACCAACACCTGGAATGGTGTCACAAACTTGTCAGCCAGCTACAGCACTAAAGAAAGAAATTACTGCCCTCCTCCAAGCAGTGCCTGTTACAGGTCTTGTACAGATGCCGCAGATCTTTGGACCCAGGGTCCAACTTTTGTATCTGGGCCAGAATGAAATTTGGCAAGTCTTGCCACACTCAGGGAGAGGAAGTATGACACCCAGAAGGTTAGAAGTCTTTTTGTTAGAGGTCGTCTACCTTGATAGGTTTCTGGTCGAAGTATTTAATGATTTTCTTTCAGGAAGATGGATGGCTGCTCTCCAGGTGGCTCAGCACCACTTCCTTTCTACTTGCTTTTCTGAAGCCTGGTAGTGACATTTCAAATCTAATCATCATTTAAAATCCTAGTAGGAACCAATTTCATATCTAATCTAAATCAAGCGGAATAAATAGTTTTATGCCACAGATGAATTTGCCCTGATCTACTTCCTGCTTTTCAGAAGTCAAAAAAAGTCCCAGAAGTTTTGAAGTAGAACTTGAAGAATTACACTGTGCATCTGATGTGAGATGTCATTAGTCAGAGATTGACAGCTGTCCTGTTTTTCTTGGAACAGAGGTGGCATTGAGCGGGAACTCTGGTCTTGCTCAGTATTTCTTTAGCTCTGTCACAGTTCCACCCAGAAGCTCTCTGTTGCTGTGGCAGGTTGTTTCTGGGAGGTTGGAATTACTCTTATCTTTTTGCTTCATCCCTGTCCTCACAAAAAGTGACTGTAAGCATCAGGTCAAGCAGACAACCTGCTTGCAGGACACATTTGTGGTGCTTTCTAACACTTTAATAGCTTATTGAAACTCCAAGGCCCACACTGATAAGAACCACACTGGGTTAGGGCCTTTGATCTCAGTCTTTCGATCCATGTGGTTCAGTCCTCTATGAGATAAAGTGCAAAGAACCTGCAGTGAAGAAACTCAAGAACATTAGAAGTGCTGGCCTTAAAACAAGAAAATTACTATTGGATATAAGCATATAGATAACAAATACAGAGTAATCAAAGATCAAATTGGAATGTGCTTTTTGTATAGGTACTCAAACATCTGTATATTTTTTCCCAAGGATCTCTAAATCACATCCCAAGTGGTTGGTTTGTTGTTTTCTTTTTTTTTTTTAATTAGAAATTATTGTGCCTACATAATTACTTATGTATGTGTATGTATACATGCACTTACATTACATATTTATACAGATTATATTATACTTGTAAATATATTGCATATGCCAGATTTTTTTATTCTAATTTGCAGTGAATTTTTTGAAATGCTGATATTTAGCAATTCAGACACTTCAGGTTTTGGTGTCATGCACTAAAAAATGAAATAATAGGTTGTTTCTGGTTCTGTTTGGGCTGGAAAATTTGTTTAAAATTATCCCATCTCATGAGTTCTGTGCTGTCCCAAACATTATTTCAGCACTGGTGTCTTTTTTACTAAAGCTCTTGCAAATATTTGCCATCATAAAGGTGTTGCTACAATTGTGCCCCATGTAAAACTCTGTTAAGTGAGAAATTCATGGTATTTACAAAGATGTAGCATTCAAATTGAGTGCATCAGACAAGTCCTGCAGTTAGTAGCAATTAATTTCTCCAGTTTTGATGTGACAATTTTAACATTCATAAGCTTAAGTGCTGGTAGATTTCGAGGTCTCCAGAGCCTGAGTGCTTTATGTCAAACAAATTGTTCTCTAACAATGGCATCATTGTGTGATTGGAAGGGGAAATCACCAGTTTAGCCACGATGTTTTACTGAGATTTGCATTTCAATGACACTGAGACAAGCAAGGATATTTTAAATTAATGAATTTCAGATGCCTTTTTTGATCATGGTTATTGGGCCTAGACAGACTGGACTTAGACTTGTCAAGACAGACTTATCAGTTCAGAGCTCCTCTCTCCACTGCTTTAAAAATGTGGATGCTGCCCAGATAATGTGCGCAGTACAGGGAAAAATTTAAGAGTTCTTGAAAGTTACAAGGAATGATGGAGACCCTCATGTTCTCACCTCAGATCTCACCATCAGGCCTGGAATCAGCACCCTCCTCTTGCAGGTTCCTCCCTTCTATGCTTATCTCACGTTCCCATTGAGGTGGCTTATCTTATGGCAAGTTCTTTCTGTAGCCTTGGTGGTGCTTTGAGATGCACAACATGGGCTACTGCAAACCCAGTCCCTACCTCTAGTACTGTTCAAGTGGTGGATGAAAAAAAGAAATGTCAGTTGTGAATGTGTACAGCAAACAGATTATAAATATATTTTGTCAGTAGTTTACAGGGTGAAGGTTTAGGCACTTCACATGAACTTGTTTGTACTCATGTTTGATACTTTTTTTCTTTTATCATTTTCAGCCCTGGCAGTAAAAAAAAAAAAATTATTGCCAAAAAATATATAAATGCCAATGCTATCATAATACCTAATACAGTTATGTAGGGATTGCTCTTTGTAGTATCAGCTATCCTTAGTATGTGAAATATTTTATGAATACCTTAAATGAAATGGGCTGAGTGTCTGCCAGGGTATAGACACCTTCATTGCTCTGAATTTAAATGATATGTCAGGGGAAAGAACACGATTAAAGCTTCATGCATATTTTAAAAGAGAAATTTGGGTCATCCTGCACAAATGTTGAATTTTTTTTCTTTTGTTTTGTCTTTTTTTTTTTTTTTTTTCGGAGAATGAGCATAGCACTGTGCTTGCCCCCATGGGAGGAACAACCTTCTGTCCTTCACCATCCTTCTTCATCCCCTGCCTCATCAGAGGGGTCAAAAATTGAGTGAGAGAGAAGCAGTGTTTGCTATACAAACGTGTATGAGCTGTGCCTACTCCTGACAAGCTGCTTCTCTTCCCTTCTTCCCACTTCCTCCTGACAAAAACCAAAAGGCAGGTTGTTGACAGAGCCAGGTATGGTGTCTCCCAGAGCACCGTGGTGGTGTGGACAGGAGTGATGAGATTTGGGCTCTGCCCTTCAGCCCAGGGGTGGGCAGGATGGCTGGGACAGTGGGGAGTGGGGCAGCATGAGAGAAGCTGCACAAGCCATAGGTGGGACATTCAGCTCCTGCCCTCTCCAAGGTCTCCCAAGGTCAGTGTGGCTTTCTTTCCAAATATTTGTCTGCAGAAGTGTAATGTAGGAGAGATCAAAACCTCCCAGAACACAGAGTGACCATCATCATTTGTTTTGCTGCACACCTGGCCTTGAAAGAACAGGTTTATAAACAGCCTGCTGCAATTAAATGTGGATTTTTTACAGCACTGCTAAACCATCGCAGTCCCTAAACATGCTTGCAGAAAACAGGTTGTGGGATGTGGCAGGAATAGATGATGATTGGTGCCAAACATCCCTGGATGGCACGTCCTTGTGGAGAACTGAGATGTGACCATTCTCCTGTATATGATAACCTGTGTTCTAGTGAAATATGTCAACTTCTTGTGTTGCCCATCTTCAACCAAGAGAAATTCCCAGCAGGAATGGGACAGTTTTCCTGAAGTGCTGAATTGATGTCATCATTAAAAAGCTTTGGTCGTGTATCCCCTCTCTCCACCAGCCACCAACAGGGGCCTGGGAGCTGCATGGGGCACACCAGCCTGGCCAGCCACATCCCCCATCTGCTGTCAGGATAAATAAGTTTGCAGCTGTTGTTATGGAGATAAATAAGGACAAAAGACTGGGTTTAAATGCTTTTCCTTGTCTTTGCAAGAGAAACAGAATAGCTGGTGGGGAAACCAAATTTCTTCCCTCATTAATAAAGCAGCTGATGTGCTTATTTTTAGGGTAAATGTTTTTGGTGATTAAATGGTGACTGGTGATAAATCCACAATAAAGAGAAATGTTCACCCAAGACAAAAGGTGATCCCAAATGATCCCCATTGAAATCTTGAAATCAGAGATTAAAATGGAACAAACAATCTGGCAAGGAAATATAATCAAATAAAATGCAATTGAAAAAAAACCCAGAAATTTTGCAAATGGACTGACTACAACCAAACATGCTGAGATGAAATGAGGTGCAGTGAAAAGGACCAAAATGTGCCAAATTTATTCCCATTGAATCCCAAAATCAGGGAAGAAAGGTAAACAAAGAGACAGGAGAAGGAATTGAAGAAATGAAACGCTAAAAAAAAAAAAAAGAACATTCTGAAACAAAGTGAAAACATAAAAGTGACTGGGATGATCTGAGCCCTCTGTTTCTTACTGCAGAGTCCAGGCCTCCGAATAGTTTTACTGGGTACTCAGAGGAAATTGCTGGGCAGAAAGGAAGCTACATGCACACATTTAGCCTTAGTCTGGGTTTTCCAAACTCCAGACTCATAATATCCAGGTTTTTAATTTTCAAGTTTTTTCTTGATGTTGGGTATTCTGGGGTTTTCTTCCCTTTGTTTAATCTCCCTTCCTGTCCTGAAGTGTGCTCATTTACAGGTGACAACTTCCTGAATGACAGAGGACATCTCAAGAAGGTCCCTTGTACTGCAAAGCTCTCCATGAGCCATAGTGAGGCACCCAGGCACAAGCAATTCTGACATGCACTGAGTGTTGGTGATGCTTTTGTTGAAAAGTCTGTAGGCTTTTCCCTTTCTCCCTTCGGTGAAAGAACAAGATCTGCTTGTTAGAAATGTACTGCCTGCATTTTGAATGAGGAATATGTACTGTACAGGATTTTCTTGGCATCAGTGGATAGTCTTTATTCCTCAGCTCAATTTGCCTTATTTCCTCTTGCATCCAATACAGTATTTTACTAGTAGTACTGTTGAACTTTTTTCTCCAGTCTAATTTTGTCTGTTTTCCTTTAAAGAAACTTTGTAGTAGTGATTGAAAGAGCAGTACCACCAGTTCATAATGATCTTCTTAGTTACAGATGCTTACATGCTAACAAATTGACATGGGTCTTCAAGGCTTCACAGTCATTTCCCCTGGTTCTGTTTTGCAATAACTTGATAGTTCAGTTGCAGAGGAAGTCTTCTTCTTCCTGGTCAGTATTGACACCATTTTAACAAGCAATGGTAGAAGTGTGGTCTGCAGTGAGGACAGACTCCTTGGTGGTCTGCACAGTGAAGAGTGCCATGCTGAATACTGAACCAAAAGCATTCAAAAATAAAAATTTTGAAGATGTAGTTCATGGCTAGATTGGCCAATAAAAGGCATTCTCCTCAAGGATACCCCTCTGTTAAGGGACACCTCAGCCAGAGACACTTGGATATTTCTAAAATGGACTGTGGCAGTGTCACTTTTTCCCTCTGCATACAGTAGGTGGAAAGGGTTGTGCTATTCAGTCTGCCTTGGGAGAAGGTCAGACATATTTTTCATTAGCTAGTAAAATGTCAAGTGGTGGGAAGAATGATTGATAGGACAAGAAAAAGGTGCACGAGAATAAAATGCACAGGGACTGAAGTCAGGATTGTTTTCAATCCTTGCTTTCAGTTTGTCCATGCCAAATATGGGCACTGGGAGCTCACACAGCTTCTTTCCACTCCCTGGCTTAAGCCAGATTGAGTCAAGTGTCCCTTCCCCTCTCCCCACAGCTCCTGCAGTGGGTGCAGCAGAGGCAATGGACACACTGGTGTGCGTGCATACCCAGGGCCTGGCAGGCACTGAGGAGGATGGAAGCAGGTGAGACACAGCATGTGCACGCAGGCTTTGCTGTGCTCCCTGCAAGGGTAAGGAGTCAGAGGAAGGGTGTCAATTCTTAGGAAAAACACTGCTAAGTAGTAATAAAAATCTCTGAGTCATGGCTGAAGAATATTTTCATTGTGGCTGTTGGACTAAGATGCTGCCTGCCTGCACTGAGGCCAAACCCCTGTTTCCATGATGCTTGTGCACAGTGAGGAATTGCTCATGCCTGGGAGCATCTGCTGCTGCTGCTGATGTGCATCAGACACCATTTACATGAGGCGTGCAGGAGGTCCAGCTTATAACAAGGATGGAATTCTTCATCTGCCACACCTAAAGACTGGACCCTGAAATGGAGTAAGAGACACAGGACCTCCTGCTAGACCTTTTGTGCCCACGGAGTGGGATAATATCCCAAGCAGCTGGTGCTCAGGTGTGAAGCAGAGGGACAAAGACAACTGCTTTTTTATTTTTTTATCTGAAGGAAATAAATAGAACTGCAAATAAAACACTTGTGATTGTCATGATCCAAGATATATCCACTTTACTTAATTGTGTACATTTTATTCTGTTCCCATCAGTGCTGCAGATCTCTGTCTGCTTGGCCAGGACTCTTTCTTGTGAGACTACTGTATTTCTGCAGTCCTGATGATTCTTCTCTTGGTTGGGAATGAAGGAGTATAATCTGTCCACTGTTTGACAGGGATAAAACAGCTGTGCCTGAGCTTTTGAAGTTGTTCATAATATCCTCTAGTGCATTTTCTATACACAGCCTGAAGCACTGTCAGATCATGGAACGCATGAGCAGGAGCCTTTCAGTTAGCAGAATTAAATCAAGACAACACCAGTGGGCAGCAGCAGCCATGGCTGTGCTGGCACTCCCTGCTGTGTCCATGCCTTAGTGACCATTGGCACTGGGAGCTGCTGGGGAAAGTGGGGCTACCAGCATTGCAGGAAGGGCTGTGTCGTGGGTTGAAAAGTGATTTTTTCCCTGCAAGGAACTTGACAGCTTCCTTCAGGTATGAGAGAACCAACTAGCTGGCTAGTTCTAAGATGGACACTCTGTTTAGCCACTTGAGATGCTGAATACGTCTCTGTGATTCACATTTAAGAAAGGAGAAGCCCGAGAATCTCTCTCTTGCTTCCGGCTTCTGAACAGGTAACAGGGGGCCTGCGCGCCCCTGCGGGACCGGCCTGGGCTGGATCGGGGCCAGGTCCTCTCGGTTGGGCCCTGCCCACTCTGCAGGGCCAAGCTGGGCTGGGCATGGCTGAGATTTTGCCGCAGCTGAATCCTGGCCTGGCTGCTGAGATCCTGCCATTCCTGCCTTCTCCTCTCCCTGGGAAAAAGTTTGCAGCAGCTTTGGCTGCTGCCCAGCAGAGATCATGCAGCCAGCAGGGTCCAGGAGAGACACTAACTTTTCCAGTACACAGATGAAACTTACAGACATCAATCCTCTCTTGAGTGAGAGAAAAGGAAAAGGTGAGGACATGTGAAGAAACCAACATGGAGACCCCAAGGTCAGTGAAGAAAGAGCCGAAGCCCAGAGGGAGGAGAAAGAGGAGATGCTTTAAGCTGAAATTCTTTTGTAAGGCCATGGTGATGCACTGTGATACATTAGCCTATTCCTTGTAATTCGTGAATGCAGCTGGGGGGATGCAGCGTTCTAACTGCAGCCTGAGCAAAGGCACCCGTGCTGAAGCAAGCAGATGTTGAAGTAGCTGTGGCCTAATAAGAAACTTGAACAGAGAGAGATGGGGAACCTTGCCACAGAGATGAGAAGAGAGCCCTTGCCCCAGGGATAGAAGAAGAGATCCCTTGCCCCAGGGATAGGAGAAACCTTGCTTCCAGAGAGAGAGAAGACCCTTTGCTTTTCTACCAGAACAGCTCATCCTTAAAATAGTACCCCAGTAGACAGAGATGAGCCCTCGAAAGCAGTTGCGGGAAGAACTGTGTGTCGAGGGAAGGGACTTTCACACTGCAAACAGATTTCCTTTTCAGGCGGTTGATTCGCTGTGATACTGGAGCCACGAGAGAACTGTGTTCCTGTGGAAAAGTCTCCGTGGCATGGCAGGAGAGACTCCTCTCGCTAACTGAACTGAAGAAAAATTATTTTAAAGGTGGTAAACTGACTGAAAGTCTCGTGTTCTTTTATGTTGTTGGTGGGAAGGACAGAGGAGGTTGAGGGGAGGAGAAGTGACTGAAGGTTTTATTATGGTTCTTACTATTTTTTTCTTTTAGTTGTTAATAAAACTGTCTTTATACCTTTTAAAGTTTTGAGCCTTCTTTGCATTTCTCCTAATTCTTATCTTACAGCAAAAAATGAGTAAATAAGTTTAGTGAATGCGCTGGTGTTTGGCCAGAGTACTCAACCCACTACATTAAATTGGTGTCGTACGGGGATGATGAACTAAAACCACTACATTAATTGATGTTTCTGCCTGGTTATCGAATCTAACCTGCTGCAGGGGGGGAAAGCACCATGGTGATCCAGCTGGGAATGGGTGCTGGGCGCTGCTGCTGTGTAAATTCAGGGACGGAAGGAGAGAAAGGGAGGAGGGCGGGCAAGGCAGTGCCAGCTGCCTGCAGTGGGCAGGAGGCTGCAACACAGCCTCGAGATGCTGAGTGATGCTTTCCCTCAACACTCCCTTCCCAGCGGGCCAGTTCCCAAAAAAGCCAGATACCTGAGCAAAGCACTAGTTTTTTCCATTCCCTTGGCCATTCCTCTGCAGGCACATGAGGCAGCAACACTCCACCATGATGCACAAGCACAGGGTGACAATCTCCGAACCATGGCTTAGCAGATCCTAATGCAGGGAATCCAGCAGAGATTTTAATGGTCTGGTATTTGATGAAAGAAAACTTGAATATTGTGCTAGTTCTACAGCAAGAAAGAAAAAAATCCCAGGTCTTCTTGCAAAAGAAGGTGTGGATCCAAGAAAAACATGCTGTATGTAAAAGAAATGACAAATTTTTGGCTGAATTAGGTCCTTTGGGTACTAGTCAGGAATGTTTTTAAAGCCTGGGGGTTTTTTTCCCCCCACTCATTGTATGAGGAATGGATTTAGTTGGGTGCAATTCCAGTAATCTCAATTCTGGAAGTGGGACAGTTTTCCTGGATTACTGAGATGGGGTGGTAGGGGATTCAAGACAGGAGATACAGTATCTCAGTTTTGTGATCAGATTGAAAACCACTAATTTTTTAGCATCTAATCTTTTAGCATTTCACTTACACAGACTAGTGTGTGAATGCTCATTAGTGGACATGCTGTCTAGTTCTCATGGAAGTTTTCATCCAGGGGGTGTCACGATGCTTTCCAAGGGAGTCTGTGTAATCTCCACTTGACATACAAATACACTGAGGCACTGAGAGGAGCTACTTGCCCAAAGCTGTCCAGCTCAGCCCAAACAGAACAGCCAGCACCACATTTGGGCATTGTATGTCTATTTTCTGGGACATGGTGCCTCTGAAATACACTTCAGGCATTCCACAGATACAAGGTTGACCTCTTCTTGGTTAGTTTGTGTCAAGAAGAAACAAATTCCTCACTGCATACACTGAAACAACTCAAAGCATTCCAAGGTCAGATTTAGAATATGTAAGTGCAGAGCTAATAAATTTCTTTTTATTTGAAGGTCAGATTATGTAATAAATTTTTTGCTTTAATTAGACAGAGACCATGTTGTGTTCTGAATTAATGTGCACATAAATAATTGTACTATGGCGGTGTGATATTTTTAGATATTCTTTCTGGACATCTGTGTGAAACCCTAGACCTAAGACACAGAAAATGTCACTACTACTGCCTCAAACTCCTTCTCCATGAGAGCTCCTTTTATCCCCATTTTTAACTCAACTGAGTGAGCAGCATCTGCCACCTTCAGGAGTTGGGGAAAGACTTGTGATTAAATGAAAAGTGTACACAAAAAAAGTGAACAGTAACACCAAATGCAGCTGTAGCCAGCAGAGACCAGATCATCTCCCAGGTTTGGAATTAAGGAGTAATGAAGATTTATCCACTACGGAGGAGGCTCAGGTTAGGTATTTAAACAAACTGAGCATGTACAAATCTTTGAATTCAATGGGAAGTACCCATGAGTGTTGAAGGAGCTGCCTGATGTCAGTGCAAGGCCACTCCTGATATTGGTGCAGTAATGGCATCTTCAAGGAGGGCAAGAAAGAGGGTTGCAGGCTGGTCAGTCTCATCTTGATCCCTGGGAAGGGGATGGAACAAGTTATGCTGAAAACTGTTTCTGAACACATTAAAGACAAGTGATTTGCAGTAATCAGCATGGGTTTATGAAGGGGAAATCATGTGTGACCGACCTGACAGACTTCTACAGCAGAACGATTTGCTTGGTGGAGAAGGGGAGAGCAGTGGATGGTATCACCTTGAGCTTAGGAAGCCTTTCAGCACTGTCTCCTGTAACATTCTCATGCACAAACTGATGAACTATGGATCCTATTGCAGCTGTTGGTTAATTTATTGGAAGCCTGTAACAGTGTAGTTGTTTTCTTATTGAAAAACAGACTGTATTAACCAAACTAGATGTTCTTACTTTATGTCATCAAAGTCTTTGACTTACTCTTTTGCTTTGTAAAGTCACCACTTGCAATGTATGTTACAAACAATCTGATTTTATTTAATTTGTGGAAATAGTTTGTTGCCAATTCCACCTTGCACAAACCAATCTATCGGGACTTTAGATAACAGTACTGTTTGCAAGTGTATCAGCCCTGCTGACAGGTACATCACACTGTGGGGATTTCCCAGGAGATAGTAACACTAGAATTACGCTTTTTTTTTTTTT
>WEKY01017876.1:3360-17606 GCA_013390045.1 Picathartes gymnocephalus | reverse complement strand
TTTTTTTTTTTAAAACAATTAAGAAAAGTCTCCAGTTAAAATCATTGCTTTCTCGTTGGCAGGGGAAGCATTTCTGCTTTGAACTCCAGAGCTGCAGAAAAAGTTTAATGCCCAAATGAGGTATCTAAAGGCCTAAGTCTCCTTTTGTTTATGCAGGCTGGGATCAGTGATGAGCCTTGAGAAGGTCAAGGCAAAGTGTAGCCAATGACTTAATTTTTTAAAATAATGATCAATTTTGTATTTATTGTTACACTCTCAATGTGTTTTGGAGCAACACTGTAAATACTGGACATAATAATAATAAATACTAAATTCTGTTAAGCTGCCTAGTACCCCCATGCTCTTAACTGCTCTCTCAGCCATTTAGGGATCATTTTTTTGTGCTGACCTTTATAGCCACTGCATCAGAACTTTGGGGAAAATTTTGGACATTTTGAAAAAGCTAGCACTTTGAGAAGACAATTTTCTTTTTAAATTGGTGAAAGTCTAGGTGCTTTCAGCTCTGCTCACCTCCAAGATATAAATGGACGTCTGAGAGAGCCAGGTCTGAGCAGATCATCACTTTTGCTTAAGTGACTTGCAACACCCTCCATAAGGGCAGGCACTGGGAAGGCTGGTGAACTGCCCTGGAGAGCAGCTTTGCCTGTGCACACAATTTGGGCTGGCTCAGTGCACGTAGCCACCTGGAGAGTAGCAAACCCAGACTCTGAAGCTGCCACTGGCCAGGAGCATGATATACTCACTCGCTGGCCTTCCATGGTGGTAATTAATTTTTATGAATGAGGGTGAGGGAAAGGATGTTAGAAACAGATTGATTATAATAGGCTTTTAATTAAAATGTTCAAACCACAATTTAAACTAAAAATATCCCATTACTTATCTCCGCTATTTCCCAGGCACCAAGGCAGTGGGTGATAATGTAACTAATGATCTGATTGTCACTGGCTTGTATAATGAGGTGTGTCTTGGGGCTGATGGGATTATGCCATCAATCAAAGCCCGTTGCAGCGCTCCCTTCTCCAGCAGAGCTCTCAGCAGGGCTGTGTATGCCTGTGCCAGCTCCCTCCCAGCTGTGACTTGTCTCTCCCCAAAGCGATGAGCTCCCACGAGGGGTGCAGAAGTTGGGATGAAAACTGCTGAAGCTGGATGACCTTCGGCACATGGTTATAATATTTCAGGAGTGATTTTGCTGGGAGGTGGCTGTTTTGTGGCTTTAACCTGCCAGTAAAACCATATATTGAAAAAGTTACTGACCAAAGAAGGCTCCAGAAACTGGGTCCTGCCACTCCAGCTCTGATGTCAAGGACAATCAGGCACTGTCCAGATTAACAGGAGGGTGACAGCCGTTAACTTGCTGTGGCACACCTGAGCTTTCTGAGGAGAAAGCTGTTTGAAAATCCTGTAGCTCAGCTGAATGCAGACTTGGGTGGCTGTGCTCAAGGCATGACAGCCACCACTGCACCTGAGTGGGGCTTTCAAGGAGCAGAGTGGGATGTGTCAGACGCCAGGGCCTGTCTCACAGCCAAGATGTGTTTGCAGCAGGACAGACGGTCCTCAACAGCCCATCCTGTCCTGTTGCATGTTGCCCTAAAGGTCTGGACTTGCCCCAGCCACCAGCATGTCTTTCAGGCCACCTTAAAACACACCTTTTTGAACAGCACAAGAGTCTCTGCACTGAGGGAAGATAGATCATCTCAAAGTTTGTGTCAACACTCACTCTGATCAGAGCTCTCTCCCTCCCTGTTGCTAGATTGCCCCCAATTAACTTACAATAAATTAGGCATCATCTCATTTAACCATAATGAGATCAAAAATAGCAGGTTAGAAAATGCATCAGTCCATTAAGTCCTGTTGTCCACACTTCCTGGCTGCTTGGAATGCATCTCAGCAGGGCTGCAAAGGGGGAATCAGCTTCTTGAGACACCAGGAAAACCCAGCTTCTGGCTCAGCCCACACTGAAGCACTGTGCCCAGTTCTGAGGCTGGGAGCTGGCTCCTGACACTCTCCCAGGGTAGAGCTCGGCTCTGGGAGCCCGGCTGGCAGTGAGCTGGAGCAGACCTGGGACAGGATATGGCTGGGCCCCACCCCAACACAGCCCCTGAACAGTGGGGCTCAGAAATACCCTCCTTTGGCACCTGGGGCCACCTCAAAGCTCAATACAACCCATTTGGTCTGGTGGAGGGGGCGGGGGGGGGGGGACATCTCCTTGGCAGCAGTCAGGGGCTACCTGTGCTCCCGTTTTAATACAGGAGGGACAAGCTTTTTTGATACTAAATTCTATTCAGATCCCACATGAGAAGGGGTTTTCAGCCAGAAAACTCTCTTACAACCACCTTTAGCGTTACAGTTCAGTCTCTCAGCAGGAGATACAATTTTTCTCAACCAGAAATAGACAATGGCTTCCTTTTGCCTTCCTTCAGGCAAGTGCTTTCACAGGCACACAGACCATTAAATCAGTTTTCTGGTGTATTAATACCTACAGGCTGCATTCTTCAGGGGAGCTGCAAAACTGCTCATCAAAGCACCACAAAACATTAGCTGAACCTACCAGGTTCCCCACAGCCAGTCTCCAACTCCGTAACGTGAAGCGTGCCTTTATCTCCATGAAATTCAGACCTGTGACACCAAGAAAAGGAGGACGACAGCAGCTGCCTCCAAAGGGGGAGTAACTGACACAAAGCTGGAAAAGAAACATGCACATACTAAAATGTAGTTAAATACCACCGTTCATACTATCCACTTCACTCGCTACTTGGAAATTTTTCAAGTATACTGAACCCATTCATTTACAAAACAAACGACCCAGCATCATTAGCACATGCTGCAGATTTAACTTCCATAAGGAAGGCAATATACTGCAGATTTACCTGTTGCAAACTGTACTTATTCAAGATGCTGCGGTGTTATTTGCAGTGTTATTGTTTAATGATTCATTTTTATCCACATGTAGAGTTGTATTTTCCTTGTGGAATAAGAGGCAACATAACATTTTCTACCACTAGTGTTGTTAGCAGTGCTTTAGTCCTTGTACTTTGAAACTACACTTGACTTTGAGCAGCTCACAAAACGCCACCCTCAGCAATCTACAAAAAGCTGGCATCCGTGCAGCCTGTTACATGTATATACACAGGGCACAGAATGTTTTTAATTGAGTTAGAAGCCCATCGTGCAACCTTCAGTCATAACGCTGGAGAAAAGCAAGTGACGTCTACCATATATAATGAGTTAGCTAATTAGAGTGCATTTTTCAGTCTTTGAAAAGAAAAGCTAGTGCCAGCTTTTGCGCTCTGAACGATGGAGTGTGAGGAGGGGAAGAGAAGACCACTGTACATGCAAAGTTCATTCAGCACCTGCTGCTCCAAACAGGCTCCAAGATTTATCACAGGGAACTGCCAGAAAAAACCCTTTTTGGGTGACCCCACTTCCCTCTACACTTGTGAAGACTCCTGTCAGATTGACTAAAATCCTTAACCCTTGACTTTTCCTCAGAGTAACTTGACATGGAAGTCAATGCTGCATGGTTGTGTTGCACTTACAGACCTGCAATATTTCATGCAGCAGGGACTTCTGACTTCAGCCCACAATTTTGTGCTCAGTCTTTTAAACAGACCTACACGTGATCTCTCCAATCAGCATCCAAGATGGCCAACAGGAGCATCTGCCTAAAAAAAGCATCAGGGAACGCTGCTCTAAAATCCTTTTATCACACAGAAATAGTATTTTTCTATAGCAAGACCTTGATTTAAAAAAAAAAAAAAAAACAAAACCCAAAACGTAAGGCCAGGAAGAGAGAGCTTGGTCAGCTTGTATTCCAGCAGAACAGACCGCTGAAGGGAACCTGAGGTGGGTGTTGGGAAGATGTTTCATGATTCCTTTCTTGCCTCCAGCTTTGGTCACTTCTGTTACACACCAGATACTGGACAAATGAGAACCGTGAAAAATTCACTTTTGTAACAAAATTTATTTCTGCTCTGTGGATACAAATCCCAAACATCAACAAACAAATTCCAGTGGAAAAATACCAGTCATTAACAATGAAAACTTTTATTATTATTTAATAAATAGAACTTTGGCATTCAAAATTCTAGCTGTAAACCCTACTTTAAAAAAAATTACAAAAAGAGGCAAGAACAACAAGCCTAAAGCTGAGCCAGCCAGTGGCTCCTTTACTTTTTACAATGAACACATTGTGATTAAGTCATGACAACTCTATTTACATATGAGGTATTCTGAGCAGTTCAAAAATTGAACCCAATTTACAAAACTACCAGTCTTCAGGGACTGATCCAGTACATATGTCAGCTGTGCTTTTAAAAGAGAGCTCCAGAAACTCTTCCCCACTGAACTAATGATATACTGTAATCAATATACACAGAAAAAACACATTATGATTTGTGTTTCCTGCTCACACATCGTATTCAAAGAAGCTGCATACTACAACCAGCCTAACATTCGAAGTGTACACCTAGTACCTAGTTTCAGTACTTCTGTTTCTAGACATTATGCAAGAGTTCTTACTACAAAAGCTTATTAACAAAGTAATGGCAGGTGAGAAGAAAACAAGGTGCAGTCATCAGCATCCTAACAACATATCTGAAGTTCCAGGGGAATATACATTTACTTCAGGCTAAAAAGGCACGAAGGTATGCAGCTGTGGAATTAATATTGCTAATGAGCTACCAGAATAAATCATCCCTTTAGATAACAACCATTGATCTGTTTGCAGTCTAAGAATGCAGATTATTTCTGAACATCTTTTCTCCACTCATGGTAGAACTCGTCATATCAATGAGAAGAGCACGATTATACTTCCAGCTCCACCTGCATCACACCACTGAGAAGGACAAGGAAAACTGGAGCAAATTACGGCCTGGTGGAGAGACCGCAGCATGCTGTCTCTGCCTGTGCTACGGCAGCAGGTTGTGGAGGAAAGGGTTTGCTTTCTTCCTTTCCTTGTGCTCTTACCCTTCCCAAGAAAAACATCCAAAAAATGTTTGAAACAAAAGACAGGCAGTGAGGGCAAAGGAAGGAAGGAAACCATTTTGAGTGAAAAGGACAGATTTCAGCTCTTGAATGACTTCATGACCACTGTCAGTTTCAGATGCTGGAGCCCGTGTGGGTGGTTACAGCAAACCTCCACAATTTCACACACCTGTCACAACACAAAGCTGCACAGCAGAGTTCAGCAACCTAAATCACATTTACATGACTGAGCTGCATTACTTCTATATAGCAAATACTTCTATATAGTAAATACATCATCTATAGCTTGTCAGAAGACAGTTACTTTCCATGTCTTTTTCAAAATACATTCTTAAATACAGTAGTTACTGTAAGTATCTTCTAGAGGATCATATAAGTTCTATCTGAAACTGTACAAAATGTTACTGTACAGTTTGCTGACAGCCAGAACAGTACAGTATCCATTCATTTGCAGTTGTTTTTCAGCCCTTGGGATTGTCTAATAGATACAGGAAAAAGTTGTCATGACTAAATCGAAGCAATTCCAATATTAACATTTGTTAATCACCTCTGTATTAAATATGCTGAATGAGACCACACACGCTACATTTTAACCAATTAAACAGTCATGCATATCTTAGACAAAGCTTATTTCATTTAGAGGCATCTGTAAACTGATGCATATATAGTAATTGCTATCACTACACCAGGCCAAATTTTAAGAAATCAAACCAAAATACTGTATCGCTGTAAATAGTCAATTGGTAGTCTGCATCTTTGGCTCATACATCCATCATTTACCTCCCTACTTTAATTTGACTGAGGCAGATAAACTCAGGGGGTTTTAAAATCAAGTGCTTTCAAGTCAACATAAATATTACAGGTTCTGTAACAAAAACATTAGAACACAAAATTACAGCACTGCAATCAAAAGTATTATGAATAAAATGGGATCTCCTCCCAGAGGGACTTTCAACTAATACTTGAAGAGCATAAAAGCTCTGAAGTGCTTTGCAAATATAAACTACTGATCTCAACTCTGCAGTACAGTATCACCATTTAGCAGGAGGGACAGTGGAGGCATACCAGCCAAGAGACAAGCATAATAGTTCAAAGTGACTCTTAAAGATCTCCTGCTCCCCTCTAACTGCTCTACTAATTTCCTTGTGATTTCTATCAAATGTAGATAAATGTGTGTTTTAGTAATTTTTTGTATGTACAACATTGCCATCTAAGGAAGCAATAATGTGTAACTTGCGTGTTTCCTCTCTCCCTAATACTTCTAATTTATTATCTGAAAAGCTATTGTTGAATTCTGATAGGAGACAGATGCCATAAACTGAAGATTACTTCACTGCAGGGACGAACCCAACCAACCACACCAGAGGAACGAGATGAAGCCTTAGTCACTAAAGTCAGCACTGCCAGAGGCACAGCAAACTGTGCAAGCTCATTGGTACGAAGATCCTTGTTTTCAATTTTGCACTAGTATAAAAGTACACCTTCGATGCAGTGTATTAATGTGGAATTAATATTGCTAATGAGCTACCAGAATAAATCATCCCTTTAGATAACAACCATTGATCTGTTTGCAGTCTAAGAATGCAGATTATTTCTGAACATCTTTTCCCCACTCATAGTAGAACTCATATCAATGAGAAGAGCACAATTATACTTCCAACTCCACCTGCATCATACCACTGAGAAGGACAAGGAAGACTGGAGTAAATTATGCCCTGATGGAGAGACTGCAGTGTACCTACAGAAATTTAAAATAAAATGGCCTCATTTTTTTTCCTTGAAGTAGACACTAGATAACCTCATTTGAGATTTTATCTAGACACTGTTTTAGCGCTCATAGGAGCTGAACCAGTCAGATTAATCTATGTGATAACACTATGTAACAGTACTATAAATAGCAACACTGCTTTTCACAAATTAGTCCAAGTCTAGTTTCAGGATAGAGAAAACTGTCAAATAAATAAATCCATACAGCTAAAAACAATTAAACCACTAAATTATAAAAACAACATTAACAGTAACTGTTAAACAATGAACAGAATGCAAAACATCACCAAATCAGAAAACTGAAGATATTTACTTTTGCCATAAAAATGTTACCCTAGAATTAATTTGGTTCAAATTGCTAAGCTTTCCACGCGATTTCTGCTGTTATCCCCATTCCAGATCAGTTGACTGACTTGCACCTTAAGGCATCTGAAACCTTCTTGCAGTACCATACAAGTAAGCAGTGCATGTAGTTTTCTTAACAGAGTGATTTAAAAGTGGTTCTTCTCTTTGCAAGTTTTTGTGTCCTTCAGTTAAATACTATTTTCCACCATGCATAACCGTGCAGCTGATTTGCAGTGATGTTCCTGGAAATGCCCTCTGTCCCATGGGAGTCAAACAGCAATGCCAAGTAAAATTCACTGAATAAGCTATGGAATATGAGCTTACTATTTTATGTAATTGCTTCCTACAAAAATGGAGAAATCAAGATTTCCCAAACAATGTGGAAAATTTTTCAGTCCTCAGATAACCAAGTACTTTATACTGCTAACTGGAAACATTCTGTTTTGAGCCTTAATTTTGCCAAGGGTCAAACACCCTTTTTGTAGCTGTGGTAAAAATGGCTGAGGTGGTGCACAACATTATCAGAGGCCTTCAGGAACAAAACACAGCAACATTTTGAAATGGAAAGGACCTAAGGGGAAAAATAAGTACAAACACTAAAATATAGTTGTTGGTTGTTTTGGGGGTTTTTTCTTATAGCCATGGAGTATGCCGCATTTTTATGTCTTACAGTTTCTCTGGTTTGTCACAGACTTTGTACTATTGAAACTTCTTACACCAATGTGAGAGTGCTTCAAACAATCTGATACAGCTGTATTTTATGGACTTGTTTGCATAAAGGAGTTAAACCTGGAGTTTTCTGCTACTGGACAGACAAGGCAGACATCCGTTACTAAAAACATCTTTCTTATATTGTAATTTTTGAAAACTTGGAGAGCAATTACATTTTGAGTGCTCCAAGATTGTTCTAATTGCAATTCTTAAGAGTGTACTGGCAGTAGCCTCTGGCTTTACCACGTACAGCTGTAGGTTCTTCAACCCTCTCCCCTAAGATCTGAACTCAGATAGTGCCACACAAACCCTTGATGAAGGAAAGGACAGAGAGTTGTAGCAGCATGGCTGTTCTGAAGCTCTGGTTCCAAAAATGAGGCGAAGTAATAAAATGAGCCCAAATGAAGGAAACAGTGTCCAACTGAATCATTCTTCACAGCTTGTTCCTACATTCAGTAGTTTGGAGAAAAGATTTCTTGCAGTTTTTATCACTGTTCACATGATGGCTGTCCCCTGCACACCAGATTCCCGAGATCAGTTACACACAGCCCTCGGAGATGCGTGTCTGGTGCTATGTGCAGCCTTCCCATATGGCTCCTTAGTGGAAATGCAAAGCCTGTAACACAGCTGGACCTAGTAAGTCGTCTGCTACTAGAGGGAGTGTTGTCATTGAGTGATGCAGTTGTCCCCCATGTCCTGAGCGTAACGGTCTGACATTATAGTCCTTAACTCATCAATATCCTTCCGCAGCTGACAAACGTCTAAGAGCTTCTTTGAAAGGGTCTCTGTGCTGTGGTAATTTTCACTCTCTTCAGATGAACAGCTCAGTGCTACAAAAAACAACACTCAAGGTTAAAGCTCTAGCAGCTGTGTCTTGTGAATACTGCAACTAGTCACCTCCTTGGAAACAAGAGGCAGGTCACTTTAATTACATCAAGACAAATCATGATTCAGTGTGATGAAAAGTCTACAAAATGTGGTACCATTTGACCTTACACTTAATTCAGAGCCCATCAGTGCTTCTCTGAAAGACATGCTTTTCTGTCTGCACCAAGGTCTAGACTTGCTGAAATCTGATGAATCAAAACAGCAGTGATAAAAATGGACAGAGCAGCCATTTTCTAGAGACTTTGGGGGTTTCTAGAGTCACTCAGAAAAAAGGACTAGCAGGTGTGTAGCAGCTCTTACTACACACTTTACCTTGCTAGTAGTTTGCCTTTCTACCTTGCTGATGGTTCAGTTCAGCAACCTGTCTACCTGATGAATTCTAATTAACATTCAGAAAAAATCAGAATATGATACATTCACGTCAACAAAACCACCTTGTTAGAAGGAAAGACCTAGCACAAACTTAGTCTGACTGGTTTTAGGGCATGCTTCTTGTTTCCTGGTTAAATTTAACAGTTTAGTAAATGCTGAAGACTAGATGAACAGCACTAGAGATAAAGTTACCAGGCACAAGGCTTATTTAAAACACCTGGAAACCCCCACTTCCAAACCAGACATACACATACTCAAACAGTAGATGGATATTCCTATCACTTGACCCCAAGGGCTTTAAAACAAAAGCACAAGATGTGTTTAGCATTTGTTAACCTTCATAGTGACTGAGACAGTGTGTCTCAGGAGGGACAGACACCCGGCTACAAACCTTTCTCTTCTAGTGCAGTGAACATATCCATGACTGGGTCTACATGAAGAGCCAGCTACCTGCTCTCCTGACTTGGCAGGGACTTGTGTAGTCACCTGCATTTAGTGGCCCAGAGGCACTTAAGAGCCTAGCTTTTCCAGAGAGCTCCATGAGTTTATGCACCACTGCTCCATTTGCACAGAAAGGGGACACAAGCCTGTCCAGCTGGCAAGTTCAAGCACTACGTTAACTAGACTGTTATTCCTTTGTGTCAAAACATTTATTAAACACTGGAAAGTCAACAACACTTACATCTGATTCCCAGCAGTAAGGAAAGGTTAGGCTCCTTGCCCTGAGCTCTCTGGGTAAGAATGCTGCACAGTGCTTTCAGGTCAAACAAGCAGTGGGACATTTCCTTGAACAACTGGTCAGCTACAGGCATCTTCTCAGACACTGGCTGCTGGGACTGCTCCACCAGCCGCATCTGCTCCTTCAGGCAGGCATTCTCTTCCACCAGTCTTTGGTTCTTTGTGAAAAGCAAATGGAAAAAAGGGGAAAGTGAGTCTGCAG
The DNA here is from genome assembly GCA_013390045.1 of Picathartes gymnocephalus. Classification (NCBI taxonomy): domain Eukaryota; kingdom Metazoa; phylum Chordata; class Aves; order Passeriformes; family Picathartidae; genus Picathartes; species Picathartes gymnocephalus. The sequence continues at coordinate 7,600 of WEKY01017876.1, read as the reverse complement.
CATTCACTGTAGCAGAAAGTTTCAAGCCACAAATAGTACAGTTAAAAATAATTAATTTCCAAACATACAATCAGTATTTCTGTACCCCTCCAAAGAACAGCATATAGACAACTTTTATATGGCTCTTTCACGCTACCATTACTTAGCCATATTCACCCTTTAAGTTCTCACTCTTTGAGGAGTGGCTCTGCGTGGCAGCCAGGACAATTAAGTAGGTAATTAAGGTCATAAAGTCCTACCAAGGGATCTTATAATCATTCTGTAAGGTTCTTCCTGGCTCTGGTGTGGTCAGGGGTTGGGTTACTGGTGCTATTTTACTTACTTCAGAGAGAGTTTTATTCAACCGCTCTATATGTCTTTCTTTTTCCTCAAGCTCATTTGTCATCTTCTGAATTACCAGCTTTTCTTGTGAAAGCTTCTCTTGCATAGACTGAAATGAATGAAAACACAAGTTAACGATCTTAAACAACAAATAAAAAACCTGCTGCAATATGGAATCACCCCAGTTTTCCAACACGGAGGTCAAAACTGAGAAATCACGAGATGCTGCCAAAATGGAATTTTCATGGTGAATTCAGCAAGACCACTGAATTGCCTTTACTCTTGAAAGTACTCATATTTATTCCACTACTTAGCTTTTAAGTCTGTAGCTACATCTTTCCAGGTCATCTGGCAAAATTCAGAAAGAGGAATATTATCTTATCTTAATAGTAACAATGAATGGAGACTATATAAACTCCTGATGATTTCAGAGATCTCTTCAGCTCCGACTTGCCACCTGGAAGATTTATCAGTACTGATGAGAAGGCAGGGAGTAATGAGAGGCTTAATGTGGACTAAAAAGTCCCCAACACTTTATTTTCATGTCAGCAGTAAGAATGAGCAGGCAGAACCCAGAAATGACTACTTGTTTTTAAAACCATTTTCATACACTTGATCTGCTGCTCTTTTTACTCACAGCAAGCCCCTCAAAAGGAAGTGCTGAAGTAATGTGTATCCTAAAGATAAGCTCTTTGAGAAAGTACAGCTACACACACCAGTGAGAGGAAGGAGGCAAAGGAAACACCCGGCCCCAGGAGAGGGCAGGAAATAACTGCTTCAGGCATTTCCTTTGCATGCTTGCAGATGAGCAGAACCTGCAGTTATGTCGAATCATTGCTTTTAGTTTTTTAGAAACATTATCTACTGAGAAAAATAGCCATTACTAGGTTATTCTGAAGGTCCTTCTATCTCCATCTGTGGCATACAGACATTATATAAAAGAAGCATGAAGTGAACAGGGCAATGCAGGTGCCCGAAACACCCTCCCAGCTTCCAAATATCTTCCAATTTTAACAGTCTTTGATGAAAATTAAGTTCAGGGACACCCAGAGCCCCAACTATGATAGATACATTAGAACTACCACTTACACCTTTCATGTTTGTGTCAGTAACAGACAAAAAGGTTTTGATTGTGCAGCCTTCTGGAAGGTGAGGGGTGGTAGGGAAGACAGGGCGAGAAATATTAACCTTCCCCAGTGTATTTTCAGAACTGTATCTGCCACTAAACTTACATGACTCTGCAAACTAAGCAAAAACCAATTTTTAGAATATTTCAAGCAATGTGCACATGTTCAGCTCAGGAATTGCTCCATGTAATGGGAACTACTAGAAGTCAAAATCAGTGTTTATTTTTAAAAGATACCCCTAAGATCTATCATTCTCTGTTGTCCTCATCTTAAAGCTCAGGAAAAGCACATGTGCTTAACAGCTTGGCTGAACCTATAGTGCTAGGATTTCCACGTTTCTCATGGTGCTATGAATTCTCCGTACTTCACCCTTAATTTTTACATATGCTTTCCAAAGTTACAACTTGGTGGCAATATTCCCAGCCTGGCACAGTTGGGGTTTATTGTGACAAGATTGACAGATGTACTTTGGGTAACATGGGCGTTGTACAATCTGACTGACTTCTACTCCCTTTTATTGTACCAAAACGGTACAATAAAATATTTTTGTGATAAAATATTACTGTGATACAATGAAAAATATTTTTGTGATATCTAAATTAATCATGTAAATATGAATTTCTTTTTAAAAACACCACTGTCATCTACAATTTTTCCTCTTTCTGAAGATGCACTATACATGCAGCACGGCATCTTGTCAAGACCAACCAGAATTATAATCCCTCTCACTCAGAACAGCAAATCAATGAAGCAAAACCATACAAGGAATAACAAAATAATTTCACCATGATTATGAGCAAATAGAAGCTAATACTGCTTTATACCAATGCTGTCTGAAACCGAATTTGTTTTCGGCTTGCAAGTTAAGAACAATGAACTCAAATACATTCTCAAGCATAAGTTTACAATGTGGCAGAAGACAGGGAATTAAACCAGATCATCTTAGCTGAAGATAAATTGCATCTCTGTGCTGATAAGGGATTTCAATTTGTAATGAACTAATTTTCAATGCTTCCTAGGTCACAAGTATGGAGGGCCAGGGAGATCAAGGATACAAAAAAGCTGCTATAGTCTAGAAGTAATTTGAGGGCTGACACCATTTTCAAATCTTATTTTCTGTCCTTATATGAAATACCTCAAGAGGGAAAGTAAGAGAAAGTCCTGGAGAACCAAACAGTACTCTGTTCACAGGCAGTCACAACTATTCAGCATTTCCCAGTCCACCTCCCTAAAGTCATGTGAGCCTAAGCACACCAAACACTGAAGATCACTAGTCTCAAGATGGTGAGAAAAAGACCAGAAAATTTAGGAAACACGAGAAGATTTAGCTTGATGATAATACATTTAGCAAGTTTGTGTATCTTTGATAAGCACAGCGTATATATGGAGTATATATGTAAACATCTTAACTACAAAAGGGGACAGAGAACCTCAAAAAGGTTATGAAGTTTGAGCTGAACTTTTTTTTAATTATAAAACACCTGAAACATTTGCCTGTATCACAATTTTTGCATATACCAGTCTGCTCCATGCAAACATTTCAGTTTGATAAAATCTGTCTTCTAACCTTGAGAAGCTAAATAATTCAATTTCCTTTTCAGTTAACATAGGTACCTCATGTTGCAACTTAAATTCTCCTACTGCTTCTCTACAGATACATTTCATACACTGAAATCTAATCAAATAAAGACATGGTTGGTAACAGGAATCCTATTTACCATGGCAGAGAAAGGAAGCAATTTAATGCTGGAAGACAACTTTTAATAGACAAATGATATTGTAGAAGAGGAATGTGGAAACTAGAGTTTGGCTTCAGTATTTGCTGAAAACCTTTGGGTTTTTTTAAATGCTCAGCTTTTTCAATTGCAAGTAATGCCTTCCTTCCTAAAAGCTGTAAAACATTTCTTCTTCTCCACAACAAACAGTGGTCACTGAGTAACTTTCAACACTCTGTTAATCAGATCTACAGAGCTGCAGCTGACTCCTAGCTGACAACCTCTGCTGTCTAGAAAAATCTTTGGCTGAAAGCTGGGTGCCCAAGATCCACCAAAACATTTAAGGTATCTAAGTGTCAGAAACCAGCTGAAGAGGGTTTGACTTGCTAACATGATGTCAAATGTGAAGTGGGATGATTTAGAAAGGCATCTGTCTCTTCTAACAAACTGAAGAATGAAGCCCCTTAGCAACATCACTTTTGTACTTTGGATTATCCACTAGACCAGCAGAATAAGAATGCGACATAGCAACAGTTTTTCACTTTTTGATGAGTACCAGCGAAGTGCTAAACCACAGAAACACAACCACTACACTATGAGCCTGCAAGAGAAAATGGGTTGACTACAGCCCACCCATAAGATTACGTTTTTGGCATTTCTCCCTTTGACTCCTATTCAGAAAGATAAAATAATAAAATTCAACTTTCGCAATGTTATTCTTATGAACTAAAAATGCACACAGTAAACAACAGAATATATACTCTTCCTTACCTGCATATCCAAAATCAGTCCAGTTATCAGATTTTGTTGATTGTCTATGACCTAGAATATAAAATTGAGCAATTTAGAAGGCTTGAATCTCTTCAGATCATTGTCTAAAAATGAGCCTACAGGTGTGTAGACCTAGATTTTAAATAGCATCTTTAAAAACGCAAATGACAAGACATTTCAACTCTGACAGAACACAAAATTCATGCAAAATTCAGTGTTCTGAACAGAGACAGGCAGGTCTTGAAAAGTCATCTGAATTAGCAACAAATATGTAATTCTTTAGTGAGATACTTACTTTTCAATTTA
>WEKY01017874.1:879319-966625 GCA_013390045.1 Picathartes gymnocephalus | reverse complement strand
GGGAGTCGCGGGGAGCGGAGCCCCCCGCCCCCCACTCCATCTTGTGCTCCCCTCCCCGTCCGCTCCGAGGGGCCGGGGCGGGGCCGCGCCTGGAGCGCGGGGTCTCGGCGCGGCGGGGCCGCCTCTCCGCCCTAAAATGTCCGGCGAAGCGTGGCGGCGGCGCCGCCCGCCCGCGTGTGCGCCCGGACGCGGGGGGAGCGGGGCGAGGCTTCCGAGAGCCTGGGGGGAGCGGGTGGCTGCTATGGCCGCCTCGTGCGCTCCCTGAAGAGGAGAAGTTGGGGTTTTCACAACTTGCAATTAGTCAGTTTGGGTTGCCAGGGAACCTTGTCCCAGCTTGACTCGAGGTATTTCTTGGCTGAAGAGATTTTAGTACTTTAGAAAGTCTAGTCAAGTCTGTACTTGACTCTCCCCGCAGCAGGAGTTCGGTGACTAATGAGGAGCATGGGGTTTTTCCATTTAATTTCTCCTGGTTGGAGTAAAAGAATTGGTACCAGCCCTTCATTGATAAAACAGGAGGGAGCAGGCTGGAAGTCTCTGGATGTTTCCGTACTGGAGTTATCTGAAATGTCCTAAGAAAATCTAATGTTTAAGCTAAGAGTCTGTGGTTTACATAAAGGAGAAAAAAAATTCCCAAACATAAACTCACCCCTATGCAGCTAGAAGTTGAAATGAAATCCATCATGATTTTCTTTTAATAGTTTATTTTTTTTTACTTTAGAGTAGATATTGAATGCCTATTTAACTGACAGCTGCTTTTCCTGATATCTCGGTGATGATTGTTGTTATTATTATTTAAACATCGACGACTTGAAGGATATCAAACTTCAGCCACTTCAAAGACAGTATTTTCTTAAGCCTTAGAAAGGCCTTCTATCAAATATTAGCGATGATTAGTGAAGATTTACTTACTAAAAAAAGCTAAAATAAAGCAACAAATTCAGTAAGATTAACAGAAATAGCACAAGTTAGGGGACTTCTGTGTAAAATGCAGTTGAAACGTTTTAGCCAGAGAGTTTCTAGTCGTGACGAGTGACTTTTTTTAGTGTGGATTGGCCAAGAAATCCTGAACAGGAGAGGCTTGCGGGGTGGGGTTCCCAGTACCAGGCTGAATCTGAACGCTGGCTGCGAGGTGCTGATTGCAGCCTCTGCAGACACACCCAAGGCTGGATTCACCTTCTCAGTCTGTTGCTTTCTGGTTTTGACAGAGCAGTTCTGGTTTTGATAGAGCAGTTCTGCTTTCGGAGCTTTTAAAAACTGGAGCAGATAGAGAAATGCAAGTGTTTTGCTGTAATACTTTGTATTGCGCTCTGAAGATTCTACAGAAAGAGGTTCCAGTGTCTGTGCCTGTTGCAGTGAAGAGCTGCAGGCCTGCTGCTGTATCAGCTTTCGGTTTCCTGCCCCATCTGTTCTAGTTACAGACCCAACTGAAATAATATTTGAAACATTATTTCTTGATCTTTGGTTTGCAGGAACAGGATATGCTGGCATAACTGTGTAATCAGTTCTTCATGTGAAATAAACATGACTACTAGTATGCTAGCTTAAAGATTTGTTAATAGCTGCTTAATTAACAAAACAGTCAAATGCAAGAGACTTTCCTCAGTCAAGGAAAAATATCAAGGTCAAATGTGGGTGAAACCTGGGCAGTTAGATGTAGGTTTATGTGGGCTTCATCACAAAAATAAATCCATTGTGAAGAAGACAGATGGAGGAAATGTTCTAGGGAACAGTTCTGGCTGGGCGGGAAAAGCATTTGTGTCAGAACTACTTGGTTGGTAGCTCTTATCATTCATCTCATCAGGCTTACAGAAACATGCTGCTGCGTGGCTTAAGCAGCAAAACCTGTTGAGTTCTGAGTCTCTACACCTCCTCAAGCTAGGCTAAATGTTAGCACATGTAGCAGAAGATTTCCATTTTGTTATGTGAGGTTTGCTATGAGTGACACTAGGCTGTGTAGCACTATTAATAAGAATCCAAGATTAACTCTGGTGACCTTTGAACTAGTGCACATGATTTGCTGTTGTGACATGTAATGGGGGGGTTTGGTTGCTGGAGGCCTTGTAGGCTGTGTAGAAAGTCCCTCATGCATCAGTCTGCTGATCCTGCCATGCTCTCAACAGGAAACCTTTGCTGTTTTGTCTAGTGATACAGCTCTGGTTTAAATTTTTTGTGTTCTGGAAAGTTTGTGAGATGTGGACAGTTAAAGCAGGTACCATAAAGGGCATATGATTCCTCCCATGCTTTGTATTGCAGAGGTGGAAGTAGTTGAGTGTTAAAAATGAGCCATTGTCAAGCTCTGAAAAGTCTGTTCTCCAGTTGTGAGCAGTCTGTTTATTTGCCACCAGTAGGCTCTGATCTCTGCCTGACTAATGGGTGCAAGGCTGCTGTATTGGGATTCACTGACCGTTTTGCCTATGCATGTGCTTATTCTATGGCTTTGTGAATGGATAGGTCACTGAACAAAAAACACGAGCGTTCATCACATGTGAGGTGTGCATTCAACAGTCCTGTCACTAGGACTTGGGCACTTCTGTTTTAGGTAACATAGTCTCTACTGATTGTAGAGAAAGGGTTTTAGTCAAAGCCAGTCTTGTGAATACAGCAAGTTTTAGGAAGTAATAAGGGAAAAGGTACCAGTCCAAACTTAATTATACCTTAGTTTGAAGATTAGTGTAGCAATAGCTATTAGGATCCTTAGGGACCTTGTCTGTAGTTTGAATTGATGGTCCCAATTCCCAGCAGGACCTGAAAGGTCCTAGAAGCTTTTTTCCCTTTGTTCTTTGGAACTTCAAGGTTCTGGTTAGAAGAAAAGTAACTGAGAGACTGAGGTAGATATCAGGAGAACTCTCTGGTTAATTAGTTTCTTGTGTATAGCTGCTTGCTACCAAATGCTGCAACAAGATGGCAACTATGAGCAGAATGCTACACTTGTTTGGGTGATCATTTTTCTTTTTTTTCTTTCTTTCCTCTTGAGGAGACTGCTAGATGCCTTGAAGAAGATAGGGTGGCTAGTGATGAAACTTTAATGGATGGGCACTTCTCTCTTGATCCTATAGTGCTATGAAGGAACTCTAGAACCATTCTAGATGCCTTCTGTCTTATTTCATGACTGACCCTTTAGTGTTATCTCTTCCTTTCCTCACTCAGTATAACTTGGGAACCTTGCTGACCCTGACCCAAGCTTGACATGTGTGCTAACTTGTTAGGCAAACTCAATCCATTCTGTGTTTCTTCTAACACCGTCGGATATGTGACTTGCTGTGAAGAGGTGTGTTTGAATGCTCCCAAAGACCTTTCTTGATAAAGAAGAGTTTCCCGTGTTGGTGAATTTCAGATGACTTTGTACTTCAGAAGCAGCAATAGCTAAAACATGCTGAGTTTACAGTGGAATCAGGTAAACTACTGAAACTGGTAAGCAGTGAATTATCTGTAGCTTTATACCTACCATAGGATTTTGCAAATCAGGAAAGGCCTTTACACCCTAGCTTGTATTGTATTCAACAGCTTGGTTCCTAGGTTCTGCAAGAATAGCAAGGTTTTACTTCATGTTAAATGAAGCAATAAAGCCTGACAGTGAGCAAAAGCTTCTGTTTGGTACTTTTAGGCCTTCTACGTTAAAGTTAAACAGGGATTTTAAAGTATACCAGTGATGGTACACAAACATTCACTTTGTTTTTACATACTGGTAAAATCTTCCTTTCTCTTCTTATGGCAAGCCCTGCACCTGACTGGGCAAAACCTCTCAGTTATAGTTGTTTTACACTGTTCTGAGCAAGAACTGTTCCAAGTGCCTGATCTGAATTGGTAGTCATGATCCAGTTCATATAACTTCAAGGTGGCAGTGTTACGTCTGAGTGCGTATCATACCAGAGATTTTAGAAGATTAAACATCTTAGTTGAGTCTTTTATTTAATTTTTGCCCTCTTGATTTGTTGCCTGAGGCAGCTGAGCAAGAAGCAGGTTGGTGAGGTGCACCCAGTAAAAGGGGCCCAAGGAGAGTTTTTGGTCTGCTGCTTCTGCTGTAAGAATCCTATGAGGAACAGATTGCCTCCTATGGCAATAGGTTCACCATCACTTGCTTCTTGCAAATATCCTGTCATCATAACGTTTACAAGCAGCATGTTTTTTGAACCTTCGGGGGATTGCAGCCCTTTCCTTGGGTTGATTCTACGTTGTGTCATTAGTTAACGCTGAAGCTTAATTACAATTCCTGCTTTTCTCATGAGGATGGTTCATAAGATGGACTTAATGTGGACTCCTTTATTTTGAAAGGAAATGGCATCTCTGCCTCTAGAGGAAACTTGTTTCAGTTGTTTTATGTTTAATGTCTAGTCTGAAGCGAAGTCCTCCTGCAAAGAGTTCACTAAGTCCCTAGTAGCTGCTTGAAAGACAGCTGGTGAAGTGAAACTGAAGGATTCAAATACCTTCTGCTTGTGACACTGGGTGTACCCGGGGACAGCACCCTCCTGGGGCTGCTGGCCTGGCCACGTCCCTGCTGATCAATGGCTACTCCACAGAGAAGCCCGTCTTCCTCCACAGAGGTGGCTCTGGCTCTGCTCCAAGGTATGAAGGAAACTGACTAAAAGCTTCCTCTGGCCGCGTCATCTCCTGGACTCTTTCCTGGCTCGGTGCGGCTCAAGCAACCTTATTTGGCTGACTTAATTTTTTTTTTTCCCCCCCTTCTGTGCAGCAAGAGGGCCTCCCTGAATTTGCACAATAAAGCTGTTATCTGTGCTTAATCACTGTTCTGGGAACTACAATGGGGTTTGTTTGAAAAGAGCTCAAAGATTTCAACACCTTGGATCTCTATCATTACCCTGTCCTGCCTCCCGTTTCCCTTTTGTCTGTTTGCTAAGTGGTTATACCAGAAACCAACTCCTTCGAGGAGTCTCTGCTGCTGTAGTCACACTATTGGAAAAGAGGAAATCTCTCTCTACTCAGGAATAATCCAGGGCAATTAACTGATGTAAATGAAGAGCAATAGTAAGCAGCCAGTTAATTGCTTGCTTTTCCCTAGGGGTATTTGGGAAGAGCAGGTATTTGCATAGTGCAGCCAATAATACTGAATTAAGAGTTTGTTTTTATCCCATCTGAAACTTCCAAACCAGGCTGAAGTCTCTAGATTGATGGAAGGCTACTCTTTCAAGCACATCTCTTTGTAACACTCCTGTGGCTTTTTTTAGGTGGATCATTTGGAAGTCGTGGGCATAAAACCCACCGTTCTGACTCCAGCTAATGCTGACTCTTAAGGTAATGTTTAAAGCAAATACTTGGTGGGGAGGTAGGAAGAGACAGTCACTGGCAGGCTTGGTGGTTGTAAGACCACAGGATCATCTACAATTGTTGGGGGGTTTAGAACCTGAAATTGCAGAGGTTTGGGCCTTATATTGACAAGAGACAATTAGGGCTGCAGCAACTGTGGCTATCAATAGGTAGGTGATCTAGTGCTGCTTCCTTCCTCTGCAGCTGTGAAAGGATATATTCACTTCTATGGATGTGTGATCCTCCAGTGGGGCAGTCAGAAGCTCCTCGGCTTTGTATAGCAGCTTGTCAAACTTAAATGGGGAAAAAGCACTCTTTGATGATGTTTTTAAAGGCATGACTCCTGCAGAATGCTTTTTCCTAGTTGTTCTAGCATCTCTGAAGCTGTGGTAGTTGTTCTGAGGAACCTACTGAAAAATACAAACTGTGGATGAATGAATGTTGATCAGTTCTCATCCTATTGTCAGGCTAAGGAACAGGAGTGCTTGGTCATGCTAGGCCTCTTTCCCTTTGGCTGTTGCTGGCTAATGAATATCTATGGGCAAGGGCACAGGAATGCCCCTAAAGGAGAAATGAATGAAAAAGCTCGGAATCTGATCAGCTCTGTAGAGAAACATGTAATTAGGCAAGAGTGAGATGATGGATTAGAAGAGGGAAGAGACACTCCTTTCTCTGACAGCTGTGATTCTGTGTAGAGTAAAATGAAATCTCAGAAGAGTTCAGAAAGAATACCTGAAGCACTGAAGTGCCATGCTATTCATGGTCCAGACTGAGCTGTATTCTTGCAAATTTCTAGTTCTCTTTGTTAGTTTGTTTGTGTCCTAGAGGAAGGCTTCTCAGGAGACAGAATTTTACTGTCCTGGAGTGTGAATACTGTAAAAACTTTCTTGTTGTATTTTTCGTTGTCTTTTCTTTGGTGGGGGCAGTGGGGTTGTTAAACTGATTTTGGAGAATTTTGCATGCAACATATTGGAGAACTGTTATTTTGCCATTGTATGCCTTCCTATGTTGTTGAGGTAGAATCATAGAATCAGTTTGGTTGGAAAAGTCCTTTGAGCCCAGCTGCAAACTGATGACTTTCTGCAGCCATGAACCATACTTGTCTGTCTGTATATCACTGATTTGTACTATTCTCCTTTGTAGGCCCTTATCAGTGCATTTTTTCCTCTATTTGGAATCTAGTTATGCTGATGAAGTGCCTTAGTACAGGAAAAACCTGCCATTGCAATCTGACCAATCACTTAGTCACAGCATTTAATATTTTGTTTCATATAACATAGACTAATAAAACATAGAATTCTAGGCTAACTGATGGAATTCTGGGCTAAATTTTTCCTTGCCATAGCTTTTCAACTGTACAGTAGAAAAGCTACGGCAAGGAAAAAATTTAGCCTAGAATTCCATTGTGCTTGGTTACAGTGCAAAAACTGAGCTGCCAGAGAAATTATTAGGATGCTGGGTATCTTCCATCCCCCAGAGGTGTGGCTTTTCATTCATAATGTCTCTAAGAATGTAAATATAGCATAGATTATATTTTTCTAATTCAGTTTTCCAGAACAATGTACACAAAGAGAAAAAAAAAAAAATTTAATTCATCAAAATGCTAAATATCTTTGCAGGCAGTTTTCTGGATGGACAAGAGGGTTTGGTTGTGTATATTTTTTTTTTCTCTGTTAATTCCAGAACTTGATATCTTCTTGACAGTGGTCTACAGGACTTGCAGAATGTCAGCAAATGATTCTGAAGGCACACTTAAGAAATAAGACAGTTCCACTGCTGACAAATTCAAGCAATATCAGGCTGCCCAGTAAAATGTATTAATACAAAACCCCCACATTACTTGGTGGTCCAGTACATCATCTTATATGAAAAAATCCTATTAGTCCTATTAATTAGAAATGATAGAGAGGGAGGGGTTTGTACATATATATTAAAAGTAAGGATTTGATTACAGATCATTAAGTAGACACTTCAATGAAGATAACCTCTTTGGACTGGCTGTTTGTGCTGTGTTTGATCCCCCCCAGGGTATGTTTTGCCCTCTTGTCTACAAGGGCACAGTGCTGGCTCCTCTTGAGCCTGCTGCTGACTGGCATTCCCAGATCCCTTTTTGCAGGGCTGCCCTTCTACCACTCCTCTCCCAGTTTGGACTTGTGCCTGGTATTACTCTGCTCCACATGAAGAATTTGGCATTTGTTCTTTTTAAATTTTATGCCACTGATCAATCATGCTCTGATTTATCTAGACCCCTTTGCAAGACTTTGTGTCCCTTGAGAGAATCACCAGCACGCCCAGTGCTGGCATTGTCAGTACATTTGCTAATTGTGTATTCAGCTCCTGCAATCCAGATCATCGGTAAGAATACTCAACTGCACTGGCCCTATTGTGAAGACCTGAGGAACACCACTGGTGACTGGTTGCCAGCCAGACACAGCCCCATTCCCTGCACCCCTCTGAGCCCTGCTGCCACTGGTTCTCCATCCAGCACACTTTGAACTTCCTTATCTTGCAATTGAACAACTTGTCCAGAAGGTGCTGTGAGAGACAGTATCAAAAGCTTTGATATAAAACACTGAAAAACTACATCCACCACCTTTCCCTCATCTGTTTGGTGGGTGACCTTTATGTAGAAGGATACCAAATTAGTTAGGACTTTCCCTTCATGAGCCTTCCCTTTATGTTGGCTGTGCCTGACGATTGCATTGTCTTTTAAATACTTTAATGTCCTTTAAATGCCTTTCAATAGCACCCACTAACTTGGTTAATCTCCTTACTCTCTGACCACTAAAACAGATCTTCAAGAAAGCAAAATTGCCTGGAAAGCTGGAAGGATTGAAAGAAACTTGCTTATAGTAGCTTATAGTGCTGCTGAGACAATAGAATACTCGGTGTCTAAGCAATAAAAACATACAGTATTGTGACATGTTTAGTTTGGTGTATGGTTTGTGTGTGTTTTGTTTTTAAAATCAGCAAAGTTATCCTTTAGAGCTATCACTAGATTATATTACTCATTGTATTAGTATGTTCCTCTAAGTTTTGACAGCAGTCATTAATGGAGACACTGCCCAGCAGCATAAGAAGGGTGTTGCTTCTCTAGTATGTTCTTTGTTTTTACTGTATGTTACTTCCAAATGTTAAGAAATGTCTGTGGTCTGTGAGGTGAGATTGAAAACTTAAGCATCAGTAACTGTTTTGCCAACATCTGTTTATTTCATTTGTTCCTATGTGTATCTCACTATTAAGGAACCATAAAACTGCTTTTGAAAAAGCGGCTGATTAACTTCATTTGTTTTTTTGGATAGACAATGAAAGCTTCAGCCAAGATGTATTGAATCCAGTGTCTGTCCATATTCAGTGTTTTCTGGCTACAGTTTTCCTCCCACATTTAAAAATCAGGATCTGAGCTTGCCTAAAGTTAAGAAACCTGGATTCTTCTATTACTGAAAATGTGCTGTTTGAGCAACTGGATTTTTATTGCAGTATCTGTAATTTTCACTAAGGCACACTCAACATGTGAATTTGTGTGCATTGGTGAAATACCAGAAGCAGAGACCAGTAAAATAATTATGTTCTATCACTTCACTATTCACAATCCCCTAGACAACCACAACCAGAAGCTGCTGTATGAACTGTTAGTCATGACTGCTCATTTTGTGAGCTGCCTCAAAAACTCTTAAGGTTGTTGGTGAACAATGGGGTCAGAAAAGACTAGTATTACTTAAAATGTCAGAAAGCTCCAAGTCCATGTTTGGGACTGTGGAAGGCTTCGAGAGTGTTCTTATTCAAGACCATAAAATGCTTTATCACAAAGCCAAGAAAACATTTTGATAAGTGATGTCCTAGTCCTCCAGTGTGCAGCTCCATTGTGCTGATTTTGTTACAGAAGCTAGACTGTAACTTACTGCTTGCTGTAATACTGAGGTCACATACTTTCTTTGTTGCTATGTTAGTCCTTCAGAAAACTATCCAGGAACCTTTCTTACCTGAAGTTGATTTTGAAAAACCCAAGTATTGACTTAATATATTTTGGTTTGCTTAAAACACTAAACTGCACCTGAAACTGATAGTATTCTGACCCAGCCATGACAAACTGGGAAGCAGTAAGTTCCTGAAAATTAATTTTTTTACTCTACTTGTAATGACTTACTGCTGCATGTGTTTTGGGCTTTGTGAAATCTGTAGACACCAATGTCTTCTGCACTGTATACCTGGGGTTCTGTGTTGACAGCCATACATGCGGAAGTGCTTTAAATCTCAAAAACCCCCATCTTAGTTTTTTTCTTTTTCCTTTGTCTTGCTCTGTGGCTTGTTACTAACATCTGAAATTGAAGGGTGACTGCAAGAGGCAATGCAGTGTATTTTGCTCAGTTTTAATATCCTTTTGCACACTCAGAAGTTTAGGGTAGAGTTCTTTATTTGAAAGGGGGTCCATGTCACCATCTTCATCTCTAAGAATGTATCAGTGTAGTGTTGTCTTGAATCTACCAAAAGACAGGGCAAATAGAAGGAGTAAGTAACTTCCAAATCCCTAAAAGATCAGACCAATCTGAACAGTACTTGCTTCAGCATCATGCACAGGAAATACAATGCTATCTTAGTGTTTGTTCTGACAAATGCTAAATAATCAAGTAAAAATCTGACAGAAGGCTGTCCTGCTCCTTTGTGGCTTCAAGTTCTGACAGATTTAATTCATAGGCTTTGTTGCTTGCTCTGTATTTGATTCACCTCTGTGCAAAGTCCCTTCTGCCCCGAAGCACCAAATGTATCTTAGTCAGAGGTGACCAGCCACTTCTCCCATGACTAAGTTTTGAATGTCTTTCATGTTGCAAAAAGTGCTTGGTTAGAGTCTCTTTTTTTCTCTACAGAATATCTTGGACCATGTGCTGCATTTCTGTCTTTTCAAGTTTTTCCTTGTCTTTTTACAAATTGCTTTGCGCAAATGCTCTGGACTCAGAAAAGTTTGGCATAGAGGACTTTCCCATTAAATGCCTTTAGCATATTCCAATGACAACTTTGATTTGACAGTGTTTGGAAGGATTTGAAAATAATTGGGATATGAGAGGATTCAGACAGTCTTACAAACTGAATGATTTTGTTGGTCTGCCAATTCCTTAGAGAAAGATGGGTGATTAGATGCATTAATGTAGATTTATCCATTTCCACAACAAGCCTGAGCAAGAGTAGTTAGCTGCTCTTACTACTCCCAGTGTTCTGGAAAAGTGCAGTTAGGGATAAGATACCGGCATGCAGGAACATCGAAGGAGCCCCTGACTTTGATCAAAGTTGAATTCATGTCTGCAAACCCTAAGCTGCTGTACGTTAGCATATGGAAAAACCTGAAAACATAGAGCAGCCCTACACAGCAGGTCTGGGTAAGAGCTAAACTCTGAAGTTGACTTCTGAATGTTCTTGCAGAAGGTTGGTTTTCAGGCTCCCTGCCTCTCCTTAGTCTAGTGAGTTTTACTGTTTGCTTTTTTAGCTTATATCCGCATGTATGTTGACCTATTCAGGAGATGTACACAGCATCTGGCCATTTCTCTTCCTACTACCCAGTTGAGTTTCTCAGTTTTGACCTGCAGCTTTAGGAAGACCACTAACAATTTGGCTTATCTGTATGTTTGGCTGCATAAAGATGATCCATTACATCTCTGTTTGTAGAGGAGAATAAAGGATCTAGAAATTGAAACTGCAGTTCATGCAAGGAAATTACTCTTGCCCACTTGATACAAGAAGTTTGTTATTAAGTCTTACTTGACCACTGACATTCCTGGGCATTCAGCAATGTCTTCATCAGTGCATCTAGGTCTCAGGTGTTAGCTGAAGTTTATCAGGCTTTCTTTCTAAAATAGCCCCATTTCAAACAGTGTATTTCAAGAAGTGTATGAATGTGAACCCAAGAGTGTGGATTTAATTGCAGCCTTAAATGAACGAAATCAACTTGGTTTCTTACTTGAGAGCTTTGATGGTTTGCTGCCACTGTAAAGTTTTGCATGAGTTCTGAGCTGTAGTTCAACAGAAAATGGGGTTAATGGCATGTATATGTGGCTTGATGGTAAATCTCACCAAGGGGTTAAGTATCTGAGCTGCTGCAAAGGACAAAGCAGGTATGCCTGGGAGTGAGGAATAAGAGTAGTTCAATAGCTTGGTCCATCTTGTCCTTTCTCTTCTATGGCCTGTAGCAATGCACCTGTGTAAATGTAGTGTACAGGACCAATGAAATGATTCTGCTGGAGAAGATAACAGAAGAGTTATTCCCACCCTGATTCATGCTTTCAAATTCTTACTTGTGGTGTAGTTGTGGAGTACAATTATAAACCCAGAGAAGTGATTGGGAGGAGGGTGCAGGTTGTTCAGGATGGCTTTCCGTGGTGGTGGATACAGACACTGCATGTGCTGCCACTGCTCTTTTCAGCTCCTGTGCCCCTTTGGGAACCTTTTGGGACATGGAGTGCTGTGTCATGGTGGTGTAGCTACTCTCCTCAGTATTAGGAAAGCTCAAATGCTTGAAGTAGATGGAGCTTAAAATAACAAAGAATACTTCAGCAATCACAAGCTGGTCTTTGATAAACTCTGGAGAGTCCCAACAGAACTATATAAAATCTAAAATAGGTCAGTGGTGAGGGAAGCAAATATGGGTGGGGAGACTGAATATTAAAAAGAAGTGTAGAACTGAGCCATTTAGGGGAAATCCTGTATTTTAGGGAACTATGACCTAAATAGATATGAAAATGCAGGCAGCCTAAATGAGACCCTGTACTGAAAGGAAGTTGCAGGATTTGTCTAGCATGCTGGAAATGATAAAGCTGAAAATCACAGGATGATGAAACAGCTTTAGCTCATACTTGACTGTGTGTGTAGTTAAATTTGGAGGGATGGCTCATAGTCTGGGCAGTCAGATCCCACAGTAAGACTGTGTTCTAGCTCCTAGAAGTCTGGCTATTGTTCAGAGGTTCAGTGAGGGTGCTGAGCTGGCCAAGAACTTGATGTGCCACACCCAGGCCATGCTCTGGGTGTCTAGAACAGGCAGCCCTGTGTTCAGCTCCCCTCTCTGTAACAGAGCTAAACTGCTAGGAGGCTCTTAGTTGAAGGACAGAAACAAGCATGTGAAACAGATAAGCTTGCTCTGACCTTTTTATCTAAACATGAGTCCTTTAGAAGGAAGAGCTTGGTCACAGCAGTTATCTTCATGCTTTCTTCCCCGTGGAAAGTATCTTTAATGATTAGCAGAGTGTTGGGAGTGTAGTGATTTTCTTTGCCCTCAATTCCAAGTTACCCCTGAAACAATCCTTAATTGCAGGTGAATTTAGAGACCTTTACATAGGGACTGAGTATTTAGTCTATTAGCTCATGAACCTGAAGTACTTACTGTACATGTGATGCCTCAGTCCAGGTCACACTTGTCTTGTTAGCATCCTGTCTTGATCTTGAGCTCCTTCCAGCAAAGTAGGTGCTTGTAATTTTGGCAGACATTCACTGGATGCTCTGTTTGGAAAGCTCACTGGCTTTTTGGGAACATGTCTTGGCTCCCGGTCTTGACTGATCAGCCCTTTGAACTGGGTCTTTGCAACTGTTAAACGATTCTGGGAAATTCCCTGTCTTTGGCTTGAGGATGGAAGGGGAAGAACTGGACTAAGGGGAGGTTGGGGTGGGGGAAAAGTTGCCTTTTGCCTTGAAAATGTGAAGTGCCTCTGACGGTGGTAGGGAGTGTAGGGACTGTTTTGCTGGTGCAGTGACTGCAGTCCCAGCCAGGATCATAACACCTTTGTGTGGTGTACGACGTAAGCGGGGAGTGGCACAAAACACTTGTTTGTAACCGGTGAGTAGGATTACCTGGAGGAGCGCAGGAATGTCACCCATACCACTGCTGGCATTCAAACATACCCACTGGCTGCTAACTGCCCTTAGGTTGAAGAGCTTTAACAAGGGATATGGTTAAGCTCTGACATGTGAAGTACAACTGCCAACCCCACTATTAGTGTGCAGAGCCTGTAATAAGTGTGTATATTTCTCCAGAGAAAATCCCTTCTAACAGGCACAAAAAAAGGGTGTTTACAAAACAAGCAACCTCCCCCCCTCAGAACAAAACCCAAAGCTGCACAGATTGTAAAAGTTGAGTGATGGCAACTGCACGTTGCTAGATTTTGCTTCAAGTTTTACCTCCTGATCCAGATGTTGCGGAAAAGGGGTCAGGGATTTTCCCCATGGTATTTTAATTTCCTTCTGGGTTTTGACTAGTAAAGGATGTTCTCTCTAAGCAGCTCAAACAACAGGTACAAAAATAGTTATTCCAAGGGCTTCTTCAAACTGGCTCTAAAGAAACAGAAAATGGCAATGTTAATTACTTGGAACAGCTACAGGAAGACAAAGGGAGGTGCATGAGGAATCTATTTATGGAAAAGGAAATGGCAAAAATAGAAGAACTGATCCATTGCACAAGGTTGGGAGTAAATAGTGTAATAAGTGACATACAAATATCTGGACTTCACTGTAATTCACTGTAAATGTGGAGATCCACCCCTGGCTGCTTCTACTGGCTTAGTGCTCTCATCTTGCAGCTCCTTTCCTCTAAGTGAAACTTGTTTGCCCTCTGGAGAGGATGGCAAGGTGCTAGTAGCCACGGTGTTCAAACACCACTGGTGGGAGGTGATTAGTTGGAAAGTAAGGAATTACCTTTAAGTAGCTTTAACCTGGAAACATTATTAATGATTTTGGAAGCCATGCTGTGTAGGCGGTAGGAGAATTTTAATAATAGTTTTGATATTAATAACTTTGTAGTAGTATTTTTATATAGAACCTTCATTCCTGAAAAGATTGCCTGCCCAAATCAGATCACTGATTAAACTGGGTAAACGACACCTCCAGAGTGTTTAAATGTGATCTCCAGCCCTATGAAGCCCGCATTGGCCCAGCCCTGGCTTTGTGTGCTTGTGCAGTGCACTTAGTAGTGTGTGCTTGCTGGTACTAATGAAGGAACGCGTCTCCAGAGCAGTGAAACACTGATTGTGAGAAAGCTGCTAAGCTGGGCCAGGGTGAGTGAGTGAAGGCATCTAAAGTAAGGCAGCTGCAAACAACAGACCCTTTCCATGAGGCTTTTTTGAAGTTTTCTTGTGAAACTATGTGAACGTGGTTTGAAGCAGATCTTTTTTAGAGAAACTGTCCTTGAGGGTAATAAATCTGATTCTCCACCATTTGAGAGAAAAAAGGAATCAATAGTTTATATAAGGGTGTCTGAAGTAGAGTCCCTGACTAGGTATGAATAACTGATCTCTGGACTGATAAACATGTCCTGCAAGGATGATCCCCTCCAACTCCACTTAGTGATCTGTTCAGGCCTCTCTGAATACCAGGTATCAGTCATGTGCAAAGGCGGCCTTAAACAGGAAGGTAGCTGTGGCTTCTCACACTTGGTCTTAAAAACCAGATCAGCAACAAAATATTGCTGCATTGCTGTGTTCTGTAGGCATTGCCTTTTCAACGGCAGCAAGTGCCTTAAAGGAAACTGATTTTTTTTTTTTTTCTTTTTTTAAATGGGACAATTCCTGATTACCACTTGCTGTATGGAAGAATTTTATTTGCCTTCTTATCACTGTGAGATGGCAGTACAAAATAACACAGGAATATTTTGAGATTAACAGTCAAACAAATACACAAAGGCTCTGACACTACAGTACAGTATTACAGGGTTTATGTTAGAATAAATCACTTGGTTTCCTTTTTTGAAACTGACTGCTTTAGCATTTTATATTGTACAAGATTTTTAGTTACACATACACACACAGAGTTTGAAGGGACCCAAAAAGATCATCAAGTCCAACTCTCAAGTGAATGGTGTATGTGGGGATTGAAACTGCACCCTTGGATGTTATTAGTACCGTGCTCTAACCAACTGATCTCATTAATCACCTCAGTCAGTTTCTTGTCTTTGCCCTTTTCCAGAATAGGGTTAGGATTTCAACCACTGGATGCAATGACTGCTATAAACCCTGTCAGAAAACTTAAAGAAATGCAATTGTAATGGGTACAGAATTGGCTTATTTTTAACCCTTTGTTAGGTAAAGCAGAAATTCTCTGCTCTTCCAAGCTCCACATAGGAAAGCATGTCTTTCTAATGGCTGATGTGCTGTAACTATGTTTCCCCCTTACCCCATGTTTGTAAATTGGTGCTGTGAAGGTGAGTTTTGCTGGGAGCTATGGGCAAGCACTGGCAGCATCCCCTGGTGTCTCTGCTGCAGTGAGGTATTGAATGCCACAGTTGTCGCAGGGCATGTCTGCTGCTTCCACCCTTTCTTAGGTGCTGGTGCCTCCAGCCTTTCTCCATCCAGTTTCTGCAAGCAGACTTCTCCAAGCTATGAACTTTCTTGGTCGTGCAGGATGGTGCTCTGGCTTGCTTCCTCTTCCTGTCCTCAGCAGTGTGGCTTCTGAAGCTGTGTGGGTGCTGTGGTTTGTTGCCCACATGAACCATCTTGTCTTGCTGGGGACTAAGAGCAGTTGCTGGTGGTGGGGATACAGCTCTGGTGTGACAGTGCTCAGGTGTGGCTCCACAGCAGCTTCTGAATCCAAGCTGGCTTGCTGCTCTGCTCCTTCAGAAGGAAGGAATAAGACCATGTGAGCACAAATTTAGTTAGATTTAGTCTGAATTCTTCCTCGACCGGGCTTGCTGTTACTCACAAGAGAGGTTTGTGAAGCTAGGTACTAGCAGCTGCCCCTTCACTGCTCTCTGTCTTCAGGCTCCATGCTAAAGTCATTAGGGATGCTATAAAAGGTGCATTCCTGCTACAGACTGTACTTAGGTACCAAATGAAAGCCACATACTCTATAGGATGTAAGTCCTACTTCTGGCTCATTGGTACCAGAAGTACCATGGCAAGCTTTCTCCTCGGATAGTAGGTTTATTCAAATAGTGGGGTGAGATGGGATGCCTTCTGTGGACTCACTGCCTGCCCTGTGCTCCAGTCAAATGAGAAGTGCAGTGTCCCCAGCAGAGCAGGATGGGGATGGTGGAGAGAGCTGGGAAGCTCCCAGGAGCTGCTGGGAGGATTAACCTCTCTCTGGTGTCTGCAGTGTGGTGCCTAGGGTGTCCCTGCTGCTGTTCTGTTCCCTGATGAGCTTAGAGGTATGAAAAGGCCCTTTAAGACTGCTGGAAGGGGGCTTGGTTAATTAAGTGTAATCCTTTGAGAAATTGCAAGCGCTTTCACATGACCCGATCCCAGCCTCACCCTGACACAGAGGACCCAGGGCTGTTTCGGCAGGGTGCTGGCGCTCAGGAAGGAGCCAGATGTCTGTGAGTATGGCTGGTGCTGGAGGTGTGGACCATCACCTCTGATTCCCCTCCAAGGCAGTGCAAAGCTCTGCTGTCCTCGCAGTGGGCCCGTGGTGGGAAGGGAAGTGCAGCACTGCAGAGCGCTTGTACTCCATAATTCACTTGCACATTCTGAGGAACGAACAGGGGGACACTTCTCATTAAACTTACCATATTGCTGCTAATCTTGCTAAAAGCCAAAACTGGGCAGGTTTTTAGATTATTAAGGTGCCTTATGAGATCTTAGTTTGTGCAACTCCAGCTGGATTTGATGTTCTTCCCTGGTCAGACCTGTTGGAACTGGTGCATGGTATTGGTCTAGTATTTTTATGTGGAGTAACTGCTGGGTAAACTGGTGCCTTTTAGTGCAGAGGCTATAAAGGTTGGTCTGGAATTTCTTTTTAATTGAGCTTGCTTCTGTTCTGTAACAGTCAAATTTGCAATAAAGTGTAGGTTTTCCATATGTTACTTTCTCAAGAAGTAGTCCACCTGGTGGCTTGAACATAGGAAGCTTGAAGCCCACAGCCCAGCAGGGTATAACAGCTTCATTGCATACAGGAAATGCAGGGAAGAAAGAAGCTTTTGCTCAGGGTCAGGGTTTTGTAGAGGTCAATACTCTGTTATGCTGACTCCACTTACTATTCTGACTTGAATTTCCTAGTACTCTATTCCTGTCTCAACTTATGACAAACAGAATTGTCTTTTCTACCTCTCGTGCTGCTCAGTGCACTGGGGCATTAGCACAAGCAATACATCCGTTACTGACCGTGACGGTTTCAGTCTTTCCTGTTTGTCCTGCCATATCCAGCTACACATTTTCATCTCAGGAAGTTGTTATAGCACACTATTAGAAGGGCTTATTCGAAGACGTGGAAGATACCTGACAATTACTGCTGCTAGTAAAATTTATTTGCAGTTTTGGTGGGGCAGAAAGTGAGACTTGAAGGTATACAGGCAATATTAAAATACCTGAAAAGATGCTGCAGATAGGAGCCTGGTACCACTGTCTGTTAAGCGTGTCTCTTGTAGACTGCTGAACACCATGGGAGGAGGGGGGTAGTGGTGGCCTGTGCCTTTGTAAAGCTTTTGCTGGTCAAAGGGAGCTTTCTTTGGCTGCAGCTGCTCCGGGGCTGGAAAAGTATCTCCTCCATGCAAGAGGTTCTGTCTGTGCAGGAGGTATCACACTTGACAATACTGTCCTTGGCAGCAGGAAGCTCTTTAATGTGCTCTGGCAGTGGCAAGCTTTAGCAGTGCTTACACTGGTGGAAATATGGTAATCCCCCAAACAGAGAAGAGGAAGGGTTGCTAGTTTTCTATCTCTTTCCTGTAGCTGTTGTGAAAGGAATCAGTTAAATATGGGCACTTCTTTTGACATGTTTTTTAAATTTGGTGAGTATAAACTTGCCTGTTGACATGTGATAGTTGAATGTTCTTGTAATGTGCAAAATGGCATCTGGAAGCATTTCATATAGTATTGATAGCTTGTTGTATGAGAAGTTATTCAATGATGATGGAAAGACAAGACTATTTAAAGGCCACCTACCAGAATAAAATTACTTTAAGATCCAAGTAGAATTTGGAGAGTTGCAAATATTTGCATGCTGCAGCAGGTACATTATAAATGCCATGATGAAAAAATTCGATTAATTGCTTTAAACAGAGTTTAAATAAATTACTGCATTAGGATAGTATTTTTGATAAATCTGTTGATGAAATCCAGTAAGCCTTCTAAAAACACCTCCTGAGTGTTGCAACTTTGATAGCTGTTTAGTAACAGAATATTGGGAATAGGAGGGTAGTATACTTGAGGGTGAGTGCTGCCACTAGACCTTGTGATTGAATCACTGGTGTGCAATGTCTTTCTCTTGCACACCTCTCAGCAGTGTGCACCTTACCTGTCTGGACTGACAGAGCTAAATTTGTATATGCTCAGCAGTCCAAGTCAGATACCTTACTGATATTTTTTTTCTGTTTGCAACTCAAATTATAAGCATGCCAAGGCATATGCCAGCCCTCAAACCTAGAGAAACGTTACTAGATGGTTTAGAAGTACAAAAATCTAAAAGCTTAATGCTGATGAATCTTGAAGCTTGTCTTAGAATAAGCACTGGTAGTAATCTAGATAGATAAATGGTTTAAAAGTACTTTAGTAGGGTAACTCTCAAGGAATGAAGCAAATGAGTCTAAATTATGATGGGACTGCACAGTGTTGGCTTTTTTTTGCTCTAGCATTTTTATTCCTATGTGTAACATTTGGTTGGTAAGTACCCAGCTACTTAGTAAAGTGGTTTTACTTAAAGTGAGACTTAAAATGAATGAGGAGGAAGAAGATAAATATGCAATGCCTGGCACATACTTGTCTGGTAGAGATTACAACAGTCTGTAGATCTCTTCTTGTAGCTTGTTTGAGCTGCAGGCAGAGCACATTAAGATCAGTGCCTCCCACCACCTGAAATGGTAGAAACCTCCTTGAGCCAGTTGTGAACTGAAAAAACAAAACCACCCTGGCTTGGTAGCATGTGGGGGAAAATGTGTGTTGTTTTCACACCAATGAGCCTTAACAAAGCCCAGTTTTATAGCAAACTAGCTTCTCAGCCAAGTATTAAATTACCACCGATGGTTCAAACTAGCTGATGGTTAAAATGTCACTGGCACAGCTCAGGATGTGCTCTCTCCCCAGCTCGTTCCGCTGACAATTCACAGCAGTGTGCTGTTGAATGTGTTAAAACCGTATTCAGCTTGGGGAAACAGCACTACTGGGGTGTGGTTCTCCAAAGCTCAAGCCTGTTTCCTGTGGTATCTCAGCTTCTGCTCTCTTAGATCAGGCTGAAGTTGCAAGTGCAGACCCATTCAGGACTTTGTTGCTCCTAAACCTGAGGTTGTTACTCATCTTGAGCAAAGGGGCCTTCTGGGGGCACGAGGGAGAATTGTGTAAATCTTCCTGTTGAGTGTAGTAATTGAAGATGATATTGGGTCAGATAGCTTAAGGGCATTTAAGTGACTGACAGTGAAGGAATTTTGCTGGTTCCAGCATGGGACCTTATTTTACTGTGCCGAAATTGTGAGTCTTAATAAGTATTCTGCATGAGTTACGGGGTTACTGAAGCAGCTTTATTTTAAATGTTAAGGTGTGATTTGTTCTAAATAGCTCTAAGAGCTGTTTAGGCACAAATTGTAAAGAGATGCCACAGATGTTTCAGTTCTGTTTTCTGGTGCTCAGATATTTGGCCCTCAATCACCTATGCAGATGATACTAGATAAGAGTAGCTACTATGCTTTGTCCATAAAAAGTGGAGCAAAAAGACTATTTATCTTTCATGGTAGCTGATACATTAATGCTTTAGGTGAACAGGAAATACTTCAAAGCTAACAAAATGCAAAGTGTAACTTAATGGCTCATTTAATGTAACCCTTCCTATACCTGAATGTAGCTTATGGACAGCTTTCCTCTCGCTGGTGGCTGTGTTGGGCGAATCCAGCTTACCAGCCAGCACTCTTTCTGATAGAAGAGTCTGCTTCCGAGTGTGAGTAGCAAAGCTGATTTGGGGAGCATTCAGCCCTTTTAGGAAGCGGCCAGATTCTTGTTTGACCAAAGCACCGTGAAATTAGCCCATTGTCGAGGTTTAGGATCTGAAGAGAATAATTTTAGGAAGGTGTGTACTAAGAGAACGTAAGGTGTCTGCATTCTATTGAAAGCTGCTAATTTTTTTAAAAAAACTTTGTTCTTAGGAGTTTAGGTCATTTGTGCTTTCCTTGCTACTTCTGTGGGATAGTTTTGCCTTAGTTTGACTTCATTTTGTTGGAAGGTTTAGAGGGCTTCAAAGCCAACTCATTCCTGATATACTTGTTCATGATATCTTTGTTCTAGTAATGTCTAAATAGCGTTCCTTTTGCATGAAACAACTAGAACTTCAACTTACGTGTACTTCAGCTTAGCTGTGCTAAGTCTGCCATTAACCTTACAGAATTTTTAGCTTAACTTAAAACAAGAAAACATTTAGGTTTATCTCAAGAGGATATCAAGTACAAAATAGTGGTATGCCTAGTCTGAAATAGGCTTTTTGGGAAACCTCAAAAAGTATTTGGATATAGTTAGTGGTCTCTTTGTGGCACTTACCTGGATTTAACTAGCAGAACACTATTTGATTATAAGAAAAAAATCCTGGTCTAGCTCTCTTACAGTCTGGTTTCTCAGTAAACAAGATGTGAAGTCTGTACATATTCTTAGTAGAAGTACAGGAATTAGAACTGTGATTATATTGGTATTATGTGGTTCCTTGAATATTTCTCTGCTTACTCTTGCTTTTCTGGTCTCCTGAGTCATTATAGCTTACAGTCTAAATATGACTGACTTGTTCTTAAAGCTGTTCACAGTGCAGTTCCTGGTGGAGTGTACTAATAGGATTGATTGCAATGAAGGGCAAAAAAATTAGGATTTTGTTGATCTGAGGTAAATGGCTGTTGGCAAGAGAGAACTGTTAATACAAGGCCCGTGTGCTGGGGTTTGGTGCACTGTGAGTGTCTTGTCTGTACAACTTTAAGCCTTGAACCTTTGCTTTGATGGAAAAATATTTTAAATAAAGCTGTTTTAATATGTACAGCTTGTGTTCAAAAATTGTGAAATATCTTTACCTTTTTCAGTTGATAGGCATGCAAATAGAGTTGGATTCTCAGGCAGCCTGGTGTACTTGCAGACCTGACTTTCCCTGGCCTAAAGTTAAGGCATCTACTTTCAGGCCAGGACTGTTTCTGTCCTGCCCCAAGCATCTAAATCATATTTCTCAGTAATTACCAGGAGTTTTGAATGGGATCAGCAATGTTTTACACTAGCATTTGAGGTGAAATGCTGGTTAACTTGCTTCACGAGTAGTGAAAGGGGTGTGTATGTCTTCCTGCTTCTGTGGGATGAAGCTGCAAACTCCCTTGCTGCGGTCCCTTGCCACTTTCATGCCACAAGTGAAAATGTGATGGTGAGACATTCCTGTCAAAATAGTGCATCATATAACATTTCTTCTGGAAGACTATTCATGATCTTGTATCTAAGGCTAGTATAGTAATGAAATCTTGATTTCAATTTTACGTAACAGCTAAACAATTTCTGCAGTCTTTAGAGGTCTTTAATCACCCTGAAAGAATTGGAAAGCCGTATTTCATCTCCCTGGAAGAATTTTCAGCTCTACTGCTATGGGAAATGTTTGCACAGTTAGCATGAAACCTTTTCGTCTTAGCCTGTGGAGCATCCTTGCATCCTGTCTGCTTCATACACACAGCCCTTGGAGCATGTCAGGGATTGTGCCTTATCTCGAAATGCTCACAAAGACTGTGAAGTGTATTGTTGTTATTGACCAGCCTTCTGTATCAGACTGGGTTGTTAATGCTTCTGGGAACTTTCTTGAAGGTCACACTTCAAACAAAAGGGTTGGCTGTCTTCTTGTGTGCACCAAGTTTTGGAACATCTCTGCTTTTGTGAAAGACACCAGAATGTTCTACTCTGGAAATTAAACTTCATAAGATGTAAAGGGCTCTCCTGTGTGTCAGTACATGTGAATATTTGTAGGACCAGAGAGGATAAACACACTGCAAAACAGGAAAGTTATATTCTACAGGAAAACTCTGAGTACCTTGCGGGCAGAGCAGATGACTTGGTGACTTCTGGCAATGAAGTTCCTGGAGGCTTGAGAACTGCTTCCTGGTCCTGGGCAGGTGTTTGTTTTCATTATTGGGTAGCATCACTTAGAGGATGTGTTGTAATGATGCATTTTTCTGTCTTCCAGATCAGTGTGCGTGTTACCACCATGGATGCTGAGCTGGAGTTTGCCATCCAGCCCAACACCACAGGGAAGCAACTCTTTGATCAGGTAAGCTGAGCTGCAGAAGATATAAAGTTGATAAAGACATTGTAATTCTATTGAGGCGACAACAAATGATTTCTGAAGGACTTCAAAGATTGAGTGTCACTATATGTAATAGCTTCATGAGAACTCAGCACAGTAAGAAATTGTACTTTTTTCCCAAAAGTACTGCATTGTTTAATCTCCAAGAGTGTCTTATGAGCTATTCTTACTCCAGTGAACTGAACTGGTGCTACGGCTCATAATAATAGTAACTGGAAAGCAGTAGATATCTGCAGTCTTAGTTTGTAAGAAAAGTCTTACAGGGGACATAGTAAGCTTTTTTTGGTTGACTTACCTGCAAGCATTGTGTAATTGATTCCAAAGGGTAGTTGGTCTCTAAATCAGGAGAGGCTTAGCTGGGTTCCAAATGCTGCTGCAACCTTTAAGTGCAGGTGAAGTGATATTCTGTACTCCCATTAGGCCCTGAGAGGAACCTTAGGAGCAGTGATGTACCATACTACAGTGGGCTGTCTGCACGGGATACTTCAGCCTTCACTGGGTGGGGAAATTTCCTCCTGCTTTGGCCCAGACAGAAGCAGGGAGGCACGTGCAGCCCAAAGCTGGAGTAGCAGAAGACAGACATTATCAGATGCAGTGGCTGAAACTTTGACAGACTCCACTGTGTTTCTCTGCGGTAATTGGCCATGAATTTGCTCTTTGGAGATAAATGGGAACAGTAAATTCATAGCTCAAAGATATGCAAATTGAATCTTGGACTAATGACAAGATGAGGGAACTGCCAGACCAGATATGTCAGAGATTTGGGTGTGGTTCACTAGAGCTAAGCATTCTAGAGTCAGCTCTATGTAGTACCTATCATAAGGAAGAGAGAAAATTAAGGGCTGAATCACCCATTGAAGACAGCTATTTCATTTGAGGCCAGAAAATACTATTTAAATTTTTATATTTTTTTTTTTTAAATCTTTAACTACAAGCTACGGTTTTCTCTTGTACTCAGCTGGATGATTCAACACTAGATGATATATTGGTCTTTGCAGCCCAGCCCTGAAATGAAGTAAGATCCAAAGCTTTAGTGAAAGCGAATCCTTTCATAGTGGGAAAAGTAAAAAGACTTTCAGAAAAGTTCTGAATTGCAGTGTAGTTCTCAGCTGTCTGTTTTACTATGTAGTAGCTCCTGCATATTTTAGCCCTGTATGGTCTCAGATCTGACAGGTTTGCATTGATAGAACTGAAAGCCAAGTTCTGTCCAGAATCCATGTGTGCCACATGGAACTCTGCCGCAGTTAGTTCATGAGTGTTAGCTATTGAAGCTGACATGTCCCTAAGTTCATCAAAAAATGAACTGGTTTGTTGTTTTGGTGTTTTTTTTTTTTTTTTGTTTTTTTTTTTTTTTTGAAGGGTGTGCTCTTCATGTGGATGCTTTCCATGATTATTTTTCAATATCTGGCTTCTGCTATTACCCAAGCAAAGCACCAAGTGCTAGGAAAAAATACTACTCACATCAGAAATATTTTTAATCTGCACATGAGATTTTCAGTCGGCTCCAGGTCATCTGCCGCTTCTACTGCAAACTGACATTGCTGGCAGACTTGGGCTTCATCAGTTTGTCTCTGAGAAGCATCCAGTCATGTTTCCAATATAGCAGCTCTTTATGTCCAGTAATTGATTTCACTCCTTTTTCATGGTCTTAGACAGCTGCATGTTTTCCTCCCTTCAGTGTGTTTCACACAGCACCTGTCTAAACAGAAGTTTCATTTTGCTTTTTCCACAGTAAACAATTTGCCAAGGGAGAAAACAGATGCTGTTGCAGAACTGAGTTTCTAAGTTGAAGCAATGCTTGCTTCACCTAAATTGGATTGTA
The DNA here is from genome assembly GCA_013390045.1 of Picathartes gymnocephalus. NCBI lineage: Eukaryota > Metazoa > Chordata > Aves > Passeriformes > Picathartidae > Picathartes > Picathartes gymnocephalus. The sequence continues at coordinate 942,348 of WEKY01017874.1, read as the reverse complement.
GGTGAAGTTGGAAATGGGGGGAAAAAAGTGTCTGAAGCTAGTTTTAAACATTTGCTATTTCTAAAAGATCTACAAGTTGACATTAAACTTGCTCCCGTTAGGAAAGGGATGGACCTTTAAATGTATTGTCAGCTGTTATATATCCAATATGTTTCACATGACTGAACTGTTTGTGTGTATTGGTTTCTGTAAAGGGATAGTCCAGTGCTGTTGTCCCTGCTGACACTGTGACTGCTCTCTGGCCGGTCATTTTTCACTCTGCCTCAGTTTCTGTCCTTAGGTTGTCTGGGGTCCCATGATGGGGTATGTAAGAACAAAGTTACTTCTGTCTATTTTCTAGCTCCCTTAAGCCATGTTGTGCCCCTGAACTTGATAATCTAGTATTTTCTGCATGATGCTGGTTCTGAAAAAAGATCTGCTTTCATCAGTGCTTTTTTGAGGGAAGGGAGAGCTCCTCTACAAAACAGACGTACGGTTTTGCTGTTGCAGGACATTGACTTCTGGTGTGAAACCTGATTTTTGACTCTTGTACAGAAGAATTTTAAGATATCCAGCATTTTTTTGCCCTGGGGTACCCTTTCACTTTGAACTGTCAGTTCTGAGTTAGGCAAGAAGGAAGCTGCAAAGCATTACCAAGCTTTCTAGCTGCATGACCACTTTGGTGCAATCTGCTGGCTTTGCTCTGTAACATTTAGGCAGCATTTATTTCCACCTGTTGTGTATAAACGTAGATAAATGTATTCATTATGCTACACATGATTATGACCCACTCTGAATAGGATTCAGAAGATTTTGGAAAGCTTGTAGCTACATTTTAGTTTAATGAGGAGAAAAATATTTGTGTCTAAAGTTCCATAGTAATAATAGGTGAATGAGCATGAGGTAGAAATGTTCCTGTCTTCCTCCTTCCTGCTTGGTTAAATTTCAAAGTGAATTTTTGTAGTGACAGAACAATACAGATGCTTCACTGCTTTGTAGGAAGTAGTTTCTTCCCTAAAGTAGCTAGCTCTGTAGAATTACCACTGAACTGATACACATCTACAGTAACTTCATGATTTATACTAGAGCTCTTCCTATTCCCTAGTCTTGTAACTGTACAGCTTTAGATTAAATATCTTAGGCTTGTGTGCATGGACAAAACCTGGATTAAATGAGACAAGATTGTACTGCCTGTCTTCTGCAGCTTAGCTGATGTACCTCAACATCAGCTGCTGAACTCCAGTGCTTACTGACTCACTAGCAAGAGCTGTAGCTTTGCTCCCATTCCTCAGTTGCCAGTGGTGGATTAAAAGAAGAGCTGTAGAATGGGCTATGCATGTCAGGGGTGCTGCTTATCCAATAGGCCTGATTACTTCCCAGGTACCTTGAAATGTTGCTTTCCTGGGGATGCAAAGCACAGGCACTGCAGCAGTGATGGCTGCTTGTTTTCCTCCTTTGACCCTTTGCTGCATTGGACTGAAGTGCAGCTGGTCTGCATAGTAGTCAGTAAACCAAAGCAGTGCTTTGCACTGTATGTCTTCTACACATTAAAGATTAATCTGTTGTCTGGTGAAACTTCTTAGTTTCTGTGGACGGCTTTAAAATTGTGTCCCTACAATCTTTTGCCCCTCAAACTTCCTTTTCTGGGTAAATTGATTCTAGCTTGAATCACTGAACATCTGATCTCCTTAAGTAGGTGATTTTTGTCCAGTTAAGAGCCATGAAGAAAGAAAAGAAAAAAGATTGTGACATAGAAACTTTAAAAACATATGGTTAACCTTCCTAAGATAGTTTTCTCATTTTTGTGAGGTTTTGTGGTCAAAACTAAGCTTGTAATAGAAAAGTGCACTTATCTATGGGTTAAAATTATAACAATAATCATCTCTCTGCACACTTTAAACCTGGTCACTGAGGTGTATTTTATGTTTAACATTAAGTCTTATACACAGTGGAATGTGTGTTGGGCGGGGGGGGGTATTTTTGTTTCATTTTCTTTTTAATTCTTAAGGTTCTTCCAGATTTCATGAAGAGACAGATCTCCTAAGATTCTGAGTTTGTGTGCCCTGGCTTGTCTTGCCTTGCTTTTCTATCTGCATGGCCACCAAGGTGGTTGTGCAGGCAGAAACCTTGATAATGCTTAGCAGCTTCCTTCTTGCTTATCTGCTGCAGTGAATTTAGTGGTTTTGTAGAGTACCAGTTTGGTTTTGTAGAGTACCAGTTCGTCAGACTTCTTTCATGTTTCCTTAAGCTTATAGCACAGGCTGACTAAACTCCTCTTGATTTAGTGTAACTCCATCTGAGGGGAGCTGGTTTTGGAGTAAAGGTGGTTGTTGTCTCATGGCCTGCAAACGAAGCTTTTTGAGGAGGGACGGTGTAAGAGAAACCTTTAGCCTTGGTAAGGTCCTACCTAGTAGTGTTTAAGCACATAGGAAATGGCTCTAGAACACTTAATCCACTAGATGAAAGCACCAAAACAAACTCACTAAGGTAGTTTTATGGTAGAAAGCAGCAAGTCTCAGGACAGTGGCTGGTTCCCCCAGCAAACCCCAGAACTCTTCTTCCTGTAATGAAGGGTTGTGGTTGAGTGGTATGAAAATGTGTCAAATTTCACAGGAACATGTGGAAATCTTCTTACTTTTAGAAAAGCAGTAGTTCCAACCAAAAATGGACTGCTTGTTGCTAAAGAGGTCAATGGCAAACTGCAGAAAGTTCAAAAACTTCAAGATTCTGTAGTTTAGCACTCTGGCATTTTAGCACTTTGGAAGGGAAAATTAGAAGTACATCCATCAGCTAGATAGAGGGGGAACAACTGAATATTTGTGGCTGTAGATGGAGCCTATCTTGGGTACTAAGTTGGGAAGACCAAATTCTAAGTTGTTTTGACTGGCATAGAAACTGCAGGTGTAGCACCAGTTCAGAGCTCCTCCAGCAATAAGGTTAGCTTAGTTTTCCCTTAGATATATTCGACACGCCTGTCATAGAAAGGGAGACAGACCTACCTCATCTTTAACTAGGGCAACATTCAAGACACTTTCATCATGATATAGCCTGAGATGATTTGGCCTTTGGTGCAGGAACTTGATCCAAGTGGAACGCCTTTTCCTCTGCTTGCATGCTTTGGTCTTGCCTGTGTGTAAATAGTGCTTTCATCAGGATCTGTACTTGTTTGCCAGTGTGGTGGTGTGTTTCCTGGACTGAGAATGACAGCCATTTTCAGTAATCATCTTGATGCTAAAATCTACATTTAGGAAGCTGCTTATGGCTCCCTCTTCTGCTGTGGAGCAGCACCCAACAGCAAGAACATAGTTCAGAGGGAAATGGGTGAGTGCTGAGGGGAAGGACAGGAATTGTCATGCAGATCTAGAAAATGTGGAGTAAGAAGGAGTGAGAGAAAAGGTTACCTGAAAGATCCTCTGTTTCTTCTCTGAACATAAGTAAAAAACCCTACTAATGTGTGCTTAGACTTTCTGCAGAGGATGAAGTGAGTCACCAGAAAGGCACCTTTTTCCCTATGTCAGTATGGCTTACTGAGTAGAATTTTAAGCTAAAGGTAGTACTCAGTTTAAAGCTTTGTAGTAGCTGGTCAAGGTGCCATGCAACAGCTGGATTTTAAGGCTGCATCCAGTCTGTTGCCCACTGTAAACCGAGCCTTATCCAGCCGGCTAAACAAGACCCAGGGGCTGACTTAATGCTCCCCCTGGCATGAAAGAAAGATGTTGCTCTCTAGATGAGAGTGTAGATTTTAGGTATTTAGGTGTCGTGGTCTGTGTTAAACAGTACTCTCTGTTCTCCCATCCTTTGTGCCAACCCTTCTCCATCCTTAGCCACTGCCAGTAGCTGTTTGCTTTTTGGAACATCTCAGAGTTCATTAGAGCTCCGAATGCTGCACACCCCCAGACATAATTATGCTGCTGCCAGCCAGATTCCTTGCAGCTGTAGAAAGCTGTTTTTTCTTCATGCTTTTTCCCTTGCTGAATGGAACTAAATAGCCTGCTAAAGCTGAGGAGGGAGGAGGACTATCCTCCCTGCCTTAGTTCAGTGACAGCTTGGGAGTGTGATGGTGAGTGCTGTGCTGTCTCCCCTCTTCTCTGCCGAGCTTGTTGTTGTCTCTGCTATTGCTGTGCAATGCTGTCCCTGCTTCTGCTTTGGAATAAAAGTCCTTTTGTGTGGGACCATAGTGTGGAGCCTTTCAGCTCCTTGCTGGCAGTCCAGCCTGTTGAATTCCCAGGCATAAGCTGCTGTCAAGTGGAAGAGAGGAAAGCAGACCCATGCAGTCAGTGAAGAGCTTCCATTCCATTCATATGTTAATGCTTCCAAGAACAGAGCTATCCTTGGGCTTTAGGACAGCCTTTCTTCCCCTCCTTGAACCATCTGCTTCCAATCACAGAATCACAGAATATGCTGAGTTGAAACGGACCCATAAGGATCATTGAGTCCAGTTCCTGGCCCTGCACAGGACCCTCCTCAAGAATCATACCATGTGCCTGAGAGCGTTGTCCAAATGTTTCTTGAACTCTGTCAAGCTTGGTGCTGTGACCACTTCCCTGGGGAACCAGTTCCAGTGCCCACCCACCTTCTGGGTGAAGAATCTCTTTCCTGGTATCTGGCTTAAACCTTCCCTGAGAACTTCAGGCCATTCCCTTGGGTTTGGTCACTGGTCTCCACAAGGAAGTGATCAGTGCCTGCCCCTCGTCTTCCCTTCACAAGGAAGTTGTGATGAGATCCCCCCTCAGTCTCCTCCAGGCTGAATGGACCAAGTGCCGTCAGCTGCTCCTCATATGGCTTCCCCTCAAGGCCCTTCATCTTCATTGCCTCCTTTGGACACTCTCTAATATCTTAATATTATAAATTACTATCTTTCTTATATTGCAGTGACCAAAACTGCATGTACATAGCAAACCTTGATTCTTCTCCAAAAGCCTCCTTAGCTGTGTGCATCCTGCTGCATGATGCACAAGTGACCAACATTCCCCCAAGTCTGCAGGGGCTCTAGCCCAGCTCTCCAGTTCATATTCAAGCAAAGACAGGCTGAATAATTTCAGGAACCCCAGTGGGATAATGTATGTAGACTACATGACCTAGTGTAGGTTTTGTCTCTGTGTGTGCCACCAATAGCATGCCTCTGCTGAAAACTGCATTTGGTTTTTCTGCCTGAAAGGAACAAAGGCCCTAATGCTGCCTTTTGAAAGGCCAGAAGAAATGTCTGATCCAAGCCCTAAACAATGTCATTAGTGATGTGTTTGTGGGGAACCTGTGTTCTGTGGGTTTGTATCTTGCCAAAGTAGAGACCACTTCAGAAGGGAACAGAGTGCACCTTCAGGCAGTACAAAATTGTACCAACTGATCTGACAGCTGGTTTTCACAGGGCAAGTCTCATTCTCTGCATCTGTGTTAGCCCCTTTGAGAGGGGGAAGCTCTGAGCAAGCCCAAGTTGAATGGTATGTGAAAACAGCCGACAGTGTTGCACTTTAGGAACCACGTCAACCTGAAGACAGATGTCTTTTTCCTTCCCCTTTCTTGTCTAGTAATGGAGGTGACCAGTAGGTGCCTTGTGTGCCAGAAATGAGATCAGCTCCTGGGTCTTCAGGAGGGATGTGGGGGAACTTCACTGTGTGGACTTGCTGCACCCTGTGGCATGTCCCAGGCTTTTCAGGGCACAAAGGGAGATGTCTTGCTAGCAAAGAGGCTTTGGAGAAACTTCCTCCTCCTTTTAACCAACAGTGGCACTGTACTGTAGTAATCTTGCTGCCCCACCATGAGGCTCTTGTCACAACACATCTTTAAAGCCTTCTTAATTCTTACTTACATAGCATGCCTAGTGTGCTAGGGAAGTAACTACAGAGTGAGCTTACATAGTGGTGTAATGTCTGTGTGGCTCTTTGTCCTGATACAAGAGATAGCATATGGATTTACCCACTGCATTTCCTCTTAATGGTGCTACTCAGTAAAGAGCTGTTTGAAAGGCCTGTCCATAGCTATCAGTGGAGTAGAACTAAATCTTAAAGTAGCGCAGCCTAGCAAGGTGATTCATGATTTGCCCAGGAATAGTACATTTGCATGAAAAATGTGGGGTGTACCTGAAAATGGAGCTGTGTTCCTGATTCCGGGCAGTTACTAAACCTGTCAGAACTGCTGCATTGTATTTTGGCTATTACATGTTGGCTTATAAGCAGTTGGAAAAAAATAATGTCCCAACTGTTGTTTATAAATAGTAATAAGCCTTAAATAGGTGAAGGAGAAGAAAGAATATTATATACATCCCCTTAAGACTTCTTAGATGCCCAATCGTCTTTCTGTGCACTGCAGCAGGCAAGGCAGGTGGCCAGGGCACTGGCTGTCTTTGTCTGAACTTACCTCTAACACGTTCTCAGCCACTGGTAAGTTCAGTCCATCTGGGGATCTTGCTAATAATCACCTTTCTTTCAGGTTGTCAAGACAATTGGTTTGCGAGAGGTCTGGTTTTTTGGACTTCAGTATCAAGACACCAAGGGTTTCTCAACATGGCTAAAATTGAACAAAAAGGTATGTTTGTGCCAAGATTTTGCTTGTCCTTGTTCCCTGCTCTGACAGTGCAGGGGGAAATTCAGTCTCCATACTTCTGTCAAGGATCTGTTCTTGCTTATACATGCACCTCAAGTACTGCAAGGTCAGTGAGTTGGTGTTGTGGTATCCACACACTCTCTCCCCAGGGTAAGAGGAGTTGTGGTATCTGACCTGGTCCTGCATCTAGCTCTGTTTGTTACCTGGCCAGATCTGTTACCCTTCCCAGTAAAATACTGGTGTGGTGCTCATGTGAGCATCTTGGCTAGGGAGAAACCAGGAAAGTAACTTAGCTACCACTGGTCATNGACCAAGTGCCGTCAGCTGCTCCTCATATGGCTTCCCCTCAAGGCCCTTCATCTTCATTGCCTCCTTTGGACACTCTCTAATATCTTAATATTATAAATTACTATCTTTCTTATATTGCAGTGACCAAAACTGCATGTACATAGCAAACCTTGATTCTTCTCCAAAAGCCTCCTTAGCTGTGTGCATCCTGCTGCATGATGCACAAGTGACCAACATTCCCCCAAGTCTGCAGGGGCTCTAGCCCAGCTCTCCAGTTCATATTCAAGCAAAGACAGGCTGAATAATTTCAGGAACCCCAGTGGGATAATGTATGTAGACTACATGACCTAGTGTAGGTTTTGTCTCTGTGTGTGCCACCAATAGCATGCCTCTGCTGAAAACTGCATTTGGTTTTTCTGCCTGAAAGGAACAAAGGCCCTAATGCTGCCTTTTGAAAGGCCAGAAGAAATGTCTGATCCAAGCCCTAAACAATGTCATTAGTGATGTGTTTGTGGGGAACCTGTGTTCTGTGGGTTTGTATCTTGCCAAAGTAGAGACCACTTCAGAAGGGAACAGAGTGCACCTTCAGGCAGTACAAAATTGTACCAACTGATCTGACAGCTGGTTTTCACAGGGCAAGTCTCATTCTCTGCATCTGTGTTAGCCCCTTTGAGAGGGGGAAGCTCTGAGCAAGCCCAAGTTGAATGGTATGTGAAAACAGCCGACAGTGTTGCACTTTAGGAACCACGTCAACCTGAAGACAGATGTCTTTTTCCTTCCCCTTTCTTGTCTAGTAATGGAGGTGACCAGTAGGTGCCTTGTGTGCCAGAAATGAGATCAGCTCCTGGGTCTTCAGGAGGGATGTGGGGGAACTTCACTGTGTGGACTTGCTGCACCCTGTGGCATGTCCCAGGCTTTTCAGGGCACAAAGGGAGATGTCTTGCTAGCAAAGAGGCTTTGGAGAAACTTCCTCCTCCTTTTAACCAACAGTGGCACTGTACTGTAGTAATCTTGCTGCCCCACCATGAGGCTCTTGTCACAACACATCTTTAAAGCCTTCTTAATTCTTACTTACATAGCATGCCTAGTGTGCTAGGGAAGTAACTACAGAGTGAGCTTACATAGTGGTGTAATGTCTGTGTGGCTCTTTGTCCTGATACAAGAGATAGCATATGGATTTACCCACTGCATTTCCTCTTAATGGTGCTACTCAGTAAAGAGCTGTTTGAAAGGCCTGTCCATAGCTATCAGTGGAGTAGAACTAAATCTTAAAGTAGCGCAGCCTAGCAAGGTGATTCATGATTTGCCCAGGAATAGTACATTTGCATGAAAAATGTGGGGTGTACCTGAAAATGGAGCTGTGTTCCTGATTCCGGGCAGTTACTAAACCTGTCAGAGCTGCTGCATTGTATTTTGGCTATTACATGTTGGCTTATAAGCAGTTGGAAAAAAATAATGTCCCAACTGTTGTTTATAAATAGTAATAAGCCTTAAATAGGTGAAGGAGAAGAAAGAATATTATATACATCCCCTTAAGACTTCTTAGATGCCCAATCGTCTTTCTGTGCACTGCAGCAGGCAAGGCAGGTGGCCAGGGCACTGGCTGTCTTTGTCTGAACTTACCTCTAACACGTTCTCAGCCACTGGTAAGTTCAGTCCATCTGGGGATCTTGCTAATAATCACCTTTCTTTCAGGTTGTCAAGACAATTGGTTTGCGAGAGGTCTGGTTTTTTGGACTTCAGTATCAAGACACCAAGGGTTTCTCAACATGGCTAAAATTGAACAAAAAGGTATGTTTGTGCCAAGATTTTGCTTGTCCTTGTTCCCTGCTCTGACAGTGCAGGGGGAAATTCAGTCTCCATACTTCTGTCAAGGATCTGTTCTTGCTTATACATGCACCTCAAGTACTGCAAGGTCAGTGAGTTGGTGTTGTGGTATCCACACACTCTCTCCCCAGGGTAAGAGGAGTTGTGGTATCTGACCTGGTCCTGCATCTAGCTCTGTTTGTTACCTGGCCAGATCTGTTACCCTTCCCAGTAAAATACTGGTGTGGTGCTCATGTGAGCATCTTGGCTAGGGAGAAACCAGGAAAGTAACTTAGCTACCACTGGTCATAATTACTGGCTTGTGTAAGTCCAGTGGAGAGAAGTGATGAATTAAAAATCCTTGCTTTTCTGTCTACTCTCTTCTGCATTGGAAAGGAGAATTTTTTTTTTCTAGTGCATGTTTGTCTTCCTGTTTGTAAACTGCTCCCCTTCTCTTGGTATTTAGGCTATAATATCTGCCAACTCTGTTCCAGGTAACAGCACAGGATGTACGTAAAGAAAGCCCATTGCTTTTCAAATTCCGTGCCAAATTCTACCCAGAAGATGTGGCAGAAGAGCTGATCCAGGATATCACACAGCGCCTTTTCTTTCTCCAAGTGAAGGAGGCAATTCTGAATGATGACATTTACTGTCCTCCAGAAACAGCTGTCCTTCTGGCTTCTTATGCCGTCCAGTCCAAATACGGAGACTTCAACAAAGATGCGCACAAGTCTGGCTACCTTGCTAGTGATAAACTGCTCCCACAAAGGCAAGTGAACCTGGATAGTCTTAGACATTCTCTGTCTTAAAGGGTTTGTGGTTTGTTTGTTTGTTTTTTTAAGTGTAGGGGGTATTTTGATTGCAATGCTCAGAATAAAATACAGCCTTGTGCCATTTTAAGCATTTAGATTAGTATTCAATTAATTAAGAGCTTTAACCTTAAACTTCCTATTGCTACTCTGAAACTCTAATCAGAAGTAGTGAGGGAAGCTCCAAAACAAAATACGCAACAAGAAGCAGCAAAGCTGAATAAAATTTGTCATTTGTTAGAAGTCTGAATATTGACCATTGTGTCTTTATCTAGCCTTTTAATAAAACTGTATTTCTTGGAATATTTTTGTGGTGGAACTTTGCCAATGGTGTATTTAATGAAGCATTATTATAGAGCGATGTGATTGTGTGTGTGCGTATATGTAGTGCTTGGTTTTAAACATCCAATGTACTCTTTCTAGGGTTTTGGAGCAGCACAAGCTTAACAAGGACCAGTGGGAGGAGAGGATCCAGGTGTGGCATGAGGAACATCGAGGAATGATTAGGTAACTGATGCAGTGTGAAACTGCTGTATTTAAAGTAGTGTTAGTGTGTAATATATGAATGCATACAAAATCTGTGACTTGCTGCAGGATAAGTTAGCATTCTTCAGGTTATTTTGCTCAGAGTAACTAGGTTCATGTGCCTCTGCTCTTGCTGGTCCACATCCAGCTGGCTGTTCTTAGTAAAACAAGACTGAGTTTGCAGAGTTTGTAATTATCTACTAGGGTCATGCTTAGAATCTTTGCCAGCTTGTTGCTGCTCTGTCCATGTGGGAAGATAGCACCTTCTTGCTCTAATGGCTTAGACTCACAAAAGAATATCTGCTTTCTTTTTACATGCTGCAGAGAAGATGCTGTCTTGGAGTACCTGAAAATTGCACAGGATCTGGAAATGTACGGGGTGAACTACTTCAGTATTAAAAACAAGAAAGGCTCTGAGCTCTGGCTAGGTGTAGATGCTCTTGGACTCAACATTTATGAGCAGAACGATAGGTAATAAACCCCTCTCTCTTCATCATTGCCTTCAGCTCCTTTCCAATATAAAGTCATTCAAAATCAATCTTCCCTGGAATTCAAATCTTTAACTGAACTTCACAATTTCTATATCAGTCTTGGCTGTGTTTTTGAGATTGCCAGAATAATCCATAAAATGTGGTTCTTTGGAGCAACAAATACAAGAAATTGGCAAATCTTTTCAAGAAAGTTTCACTTGTATCCTTAGTCTTTCTGCCATAGATGCATTCTTCATTTGTTTTTCATTTAGAAAAGCAAAAGAAGTGGGATTGAAAAAGTGCTTCTTATGTTTATATTTCATCTGCATGACTAATTGTGTCTGCTGATTTTCACTACCATAAGAGCACTGAAATACACGGTTGGATTTGGTATAATTTTGAGCTTTATATTTTAAGTCAAGAATTTGGAATGACTTTGGGCTCTCTTATTTCTTTTTGCTTCCCATTTCTGCAGGCTAACACCGAAAATTGGATTCCCTTGGAGTGAGATCAGAAATATCTCATTCAATGACAAGAAATTTGTTATTAAGCCTATTGACAAGAAAGCACCAGTAAGAAGCAAGATTCATATTAAGCTATTGAAGTTTCAGCTTCTCAGCTGAACAATTTCTGTGGGTTTGGTTTTGGGGGCTTTTTGGGTTTTTTTGTACAGAATCTTTTCATCAATAATGTTAATGCTGACGTAAGCAGGTAGACCTGTTCAGGGCAGTAAAGTGATAGTTGCGATTTTTTTCTGGCTAAGAGGTTTTGTACTTAAATTTAGTACAAATTTAAGCTTTTTTGTGGCAGGAATAGCTCTTTGCTTAGGGTTTCTGATTCTCCTAAGACAGTTCAGATTCTCTAATAATACAGTTAGGGATCTAAGGGCACCTGTGTTAGCTGTGGATGCTTCCTTTGCAACCTGTTGGCTTTAATAGTGTGTGGGATGATCTTTTGCAGGTTTTCACCTAACTTAAAGCAGAAACTTGAAGTTATTTTGTAGGATAGGCTGGAAGTTTTTTTCCTTGCAAATTTATATTGTAATTGCTTTCATCTTTAAGGCCTAATAATTTCCTGTGCTAGCCAGTACCTTCTGTTCTTCTGGTCATTCTTTTTGCATTGCTGCTTGGAAGCATTTCCCTGCTGCTGTTGCTCCCTTTTAACAGAACAAAGTTACTTATCCATTGATTGTAACATTTAAAACCCTTTCTGGCATAAGTCAAGACATCACATTTGATGTGGCTGGCCAGGCTGTTGTACAGATTATTGAAGTGGGAAGGAAGGTGGGAGAAGCCAGGGACTCAATGTGCCTGGTAAACCAGCCCTGCTCGTGTTTGTAATGAAATGGTGATGCGAAGGTGCTGTGTGCTTGGTGCTGGGGATGTGTTACAGTGAAACCCAGCACACTGGAATGACACACTGGGTGCTCCTGCCCTGGGTGTGTCTGTCTGGTTGAAATCCATTCCAGAAAGAAGTGTCTAACTGCCACCACCAATGAATTAGACATTACTAAGAAAAGCTGGCTGGCAACTCTTAAAAAGCTCGGGATCTTGGGAGCGTAGTGCATACAGAAGGGGTTCTTATGCTGCTAGAACAGGTCTAATGCTGCCTTTTTCATGTCCCAAGGACTTTGTATTCTATGCCCCCCGGTTACGGATTAACAAACGAATCCTGGCACTTTGCATGGGGAACCACGAGCTCTACATGCGCAGACGTAAACCAGACACCATTGAGGTGCAGCAGATGAAGGCACAGGCTCGGGAAGAGAAACATCAGAAACAGATGGAGAGGTTGGTAGGGTTCTGAGTAACCTGGGTGCGACTACTCACTGCATAAGCATCATCATGTGCAAGATAAATGGCTGCCAGCACCTTAATCTGGTTGAGCCAAAAATACAGCAGGGTGCTTTCTGCTTTGGTAGGTCTAATAGGTTGATAGTAACGGTACTCATCACAAATGTGACTCACCATTACTTTCTTACTCTTAAAGATTTGTCTGTCCATTTGATGGGACTAATACAGATGTTGAAATCTGGAGATTTTCCTTATAACGTTGCTATTATGAACTTGTCATTGAGATGAATGCTGGCAGAGCTTTTTTTTTTTTGCATTTCTAAAAAGGGGTACATCTGGAGTAAAGCTCATTATCTGAGTGCTGTAGGACACACCTTGTGTGTGCTTTTTGTGTGTTTACTAGGAAGTGCTCCAATCTGAGTGATAGTTGGTTTGAAATTACATTGTGACTTCCTTCCATCAGAGCCCTGCTGGAGAATGAGAAGAAGAAGAGGGAGTTGGCAGAAAAGGAGAAGGAGAAGATTGAGCGTGAGAAGGAGGAGCTGATGGAGAGACTCAAGCAAATTGAGGAGCAAACCAAGAAAGCTCAGCAAGGTAACAGGACATCTTTATTTGTTTCCTTTGATGATGGATAGTCTGAGTGAGAAGGGTTCAAATAGTAAAGCTATGAGCATCTCTGAGTAATTTGTCTCTCCCGTATTGTGTGCTAACTGGTGTTAGGGCCCTGGTTTAGCCTCCTGAAGTTGAATGTAAACCCTCCATATGCAGTTGTTGAAAAAAGATTTGCATTAAAGAAGTGGGTAACAGACAAGATGTCTCTCTTGGCAGCGGAAGTACCTTGCCATTGTTCCTGTGCTGGCTGGAAGCTTTATCCCAGCGTATCTGCAGAGAAAGGAGTCAAAAAGTGTAGCAGGAGTCACACTAGCCATTGCTGTGGTGATTTATTATCTAATTGCTTGGCTAGAGTAAGTGTGGTGTTGCCCAAGTAAAATCCTTGATGCTTCTCTGCCCTTAGGTATGTAGTTTTGGGATTGGCGCTTCCCCACAAATCCATTCGGGGTGGGCCTGACTTTTAGTCCTCCAGCTCCAGGTAAAATAGGAAGGAGAGGAAAGGGGACAGTTGCTTGCATCCCTACTTTTCCTGTCCTTCTGAAGAAAAACCTTTATCCAGATAGTAGGTATAAGAGACTTTCCTCTTCTACTGCCATTCTTTACTTGATCTGTCTTGAAACGTGCTCCCCTATTTTTCAGAATTGGAAGAACAGACCCGTAGAGCTCTGGAGCTGGAACAGGAGAGAAAACGAGCTCAGGAGGAAGCAGAGAAACTGGCTAAGGAACGTAGAGAAGCAGAAGAGGCAAAGGAGGCCCTATTGAGAGCATCCCATGATCAACAAAAGACCCAGGAACAGTTGGTAAGTTGGTGAACTGAAAATCAAGTAGGAAAAACAGTGAAAGGGGAAGCACCTAAGCTTTTGAAGCAAACCAGGCTATTAATACAGTGAGGAAGCACTATAAGTGCTTTGATTTTCTTTAAGTTCTTTAATTTTTATCCTCAAGTAGATGAACATATACGTAAATAGAACTGTATTTGTACAGTACACTTGTATTGCTTTTTGCCTTTTTTTATATGTGATAATGAGAAGTGTTGCTTCCCTGATTTGGATTCAAAGAACTGAGTTTTGTAGCTGTTTTTTGGGGAGAAGGAAAAAGAACCATCCCAACACCAAACAAAACCCCAACCCACAATGAAACGCAAAACTTTCCTGGCTTCCTTTCCTTTCATCATGGAGGCATTGGTGGAACTGAAGTTAACAGGAAGGCTTTCTTCTTACTGAAAAGATGTACTTTCACTCAAGACTTGGACTAAATGCTTCATTTAGCAAGTGTCTTGGGTTTTGTTTCCACTAAAAGCCTTTCTTCTGCAGGCTGCTGAGATGGCAGAACTCACAGCTAGGATCACGCAGCTGGAGCTGGCCAGGCAGAAGAAGGAGAGTGAGGCACAGGAGTGGCAGTATAAGGTAAAGCAGAATCTGAGCAAATGGCGTATTTTTGTGGAACTGCTCTTTGTTCTGGGTTCTAACCTACACTACTGCACCAGATTCCACACTAGACTCAATGCTGCAAGCTTGAGGCTGTTCTAAGGACTCAGCTTTGGTTTTCTCCATGGAGCGGGTGACTTATCCTAACTCCATGTAGCAATTTTTGACTAATTAGACTTGTAACCCATTTTCCACTAACTGTAACCATTCTTCAAATCTCTGAAGTGTTACCCAGCAGAGAATTTTGCAAATGATGGTGGCTGAGTACCTTTGGAATATACCCCTTTATAGGTGCGAGGTTTCCTGTAGCAAGCACCAGATGGACGCTTCTGTGAGAAGTCTCAGGCACTCAGGATTATACTGACTCACTGTGGCATATCCTACTGCAGGCACAGAGGGTGCAGGAGGACCTAGAGAAGACCAAAGAGGAGTTGAAGACTGCCATGAGCACCCCTCATGTCCCTGAACCCATGCATTCTGAGAATGAGCATGATGATGAGCAGGATGAGAATGCGGCAGAAGCCAGCGCTGAGTTGCGGTCAGAGGCCACCATCAAGGACCGCAGTGAGGAGGAGCGCACCACTGAAGCAGAGAAGAATGAGCGGGTCCAGAAACACTTGAAGGTAAGAAGGTGGCAGCAGAGTGTGTGTGTGTCTGGGTGCTGCTTCCACTTTTCTCAACTTTTATTGCAGCTGGAAGGTATTACTGTTACTTAAAAAATGAGGGGAGAAGCAGGGAAGAGAGATAATCATGGTCTTGCCAGATAGCTGCCTAACCACGGAGTAGAGAGGCAGATCTTGTCTCCTGGCACTTGACTTCCATTTTACTGGAAGTAGTGAAGTATTTTGAAGCAGTGCCAACAAGTAGCATCTGTCAGATGTAGTGTGCTTTGTGTGAGTATTGCCAACCATCTGACAGCTGTTCATAGCTCTGGCTGCAATGAATTGAAGAACTTGGTCTGATTCCTGTCCAGAAGCTGTCTCTAACTGTCGAGTCTGGGTTGCATTGCAAAACTCTGCATTGCAAAACCCTGGAGTAGCCCACTAGAGCTCAGCACAGACAGCAGTACTGCACCATCTTCTTGTAAGGAACTACAGTGTTCTGGTGTTTAATTTTCAGCTTTTACTTGTGCTTGCCTGACTTGCACCAGGCTTTGCTCATTCTGCATTGTACTGTGGTGGTTACACACAGACAGAGGGGTAGATGTGGATTTTATCTTCTGCAGGAAGTTTCTTTTCTGGTGGAAAGCTAGTAATTCCTCAAATTCTGCAAGATGCTCCTGTTGTCTTCAAGGATCCCTCCACGTGGCTGTTCTTTTAAAGTACAGTTATTGGAGACAATCTTTCTTATCTCTGGTAGATAAAGATAAATAGGTGACAGATTGCCTGATGTTTTCTACCCTCAAATGTTAGGGAGAAATATTAATAACTGCCACAAAAACATAGATCTATTTAGGTTGGATGGACCTCCATTAGATCATCTAATCTCACTTCCTAGCTCAAGCAAGCTGCCCAGAAGAATACACTGGGGCTTGTCTGCTTCCTGTCTCTATAGATACCAAATCTTTAGCAGGATCAGCAGGAAATCTCCTTGTCCAGCTTTGAGTCTCTGGCATGTACTAACCTGTTGCTGTCTGTTTCTCCTCCTCCAAAGGCTCTTTCCTCAGAGCTGGCAAACGCTCGGGATGAAACCAAGAAGACAGCCAATGATATGATCCACGCTGAGAACATGCGTTTAGGCCGAGACAAGTACAAGACCCTCCGTCAGATTCGGCAGGGTAACACCAAGCAGCGCATTGACGAGTTCGAGTCCATGTAAACTCTCCCCTGCACCTGCTGCCCTGCACTCTCTTCTCCCCTCTTTCCCATCCTCTCCCATCATTCACTCATAATTGTGCTATGCTGGAACCACTACAGAAGAGTGACCATGGTCTTACTTATCAAGTTTTGGGCAAATGCTGGAGTTCAGTGACAGAAGGAAGAATAGTAATTACGTCTGCCTGGGGTGGCTTGGGAAAGCAAACGTATTGGGGCAAATCTGAAGTTGTTTGGCTTGGGGTAAATTCTCACTGTTTTGGCTTTGGTATTGCCCACTGAGGTGGCTGTGTTGCTGTCTTCTCCCATTGTGTGGGGAGACCAGCAGACACTTGCACTGCATTATATACAGTCAAGAGCTGACAGTCTGACACTGTGCCTTCCTACTAACCTGTGCAAGCTTCAGGATTAAGCTCAGTAGCCAGGGTTTGAATTTCTGACTTAACGTAGCGTCTGAATCATGTAGTTAAAAATGGGAGACTGGAGCTTAGGAAGAAGGACTGAAGGTAAAATATGGACTTTGTCTCTAAAAGACCAAAGCTTTTGTCCTACAAAAATAAGCAGACCAAACAGATTCTGTGGTGTTCCTTCTGGTGTTACCTTTAATGATGGAGCTTTGAATTTCCTAATCATGAGGAGGCCTTTGGAGTATTTCCACTGATAGAGTGTGGTTTGAATTCTCTGCTTTCCAGAGGTTTTGTCTCTGGTCAATGGCTTTGTTCACTATCATTTGTCTGACTTGAATGTAACCAGTGAGGCAGAGATAGCTGAAGTACACTGCCTTCCTTTTTGGTTTTGCCAATGAAAACCTAAAGTGGGAGGTAGAAATGTAAAAGACAAAAAATTTCTATAGCTGTATTTTCCCTTGCTGAACAGATACTTTTCTAGTTATGTGAACAAGATATCAGGTTTTTCCATAAGAGGCCTTTTTAGCACATAGTTGTTGGTGCCTTATGACTGTGTATAGATCTACTGTAGCACAGATGCCTTTAGTTTAAACTAGATGCAATCATAAAAAGTGATCAGCAGCTGGGGACCAAACTACTCTCATATCTGGGTCATGTACAAAACTGCATCTGTCTTCCTGGCTTCAAGCAGCATTTGAGGGGAGAGGATCCTGAGACACTTGTCCAATTGCTTTCTTAATCCTCACTAGCAGTCTGCCACATCCCTGGCTCAAGTGCTTTTCCTTCCCCAGAAGGATGCTTTGGCCTTTTGCAGCTTTGAGAACAGAAGGCTTTCTCCTAGAAATGGGATACAAATGGTTGTGAGACTGGCCCTGAGAGCTGCTTGTGCCAGTTATTGCATTAATCAGCATCTCCTGTCATGCAAGCTGCCATGCTGTAGCCACCCAGAATCCTCCCTGCCATTTCTGTGGAGGAAATAGCCATGTGTGCTCAGGGTTGAATTGGCTGTTGCCTTGATCCCTCATAAAAGGAACTGTTAACCTTCAGGAGAGTCATCTTAGAAATGGGTTCCACCTAAAGTGAAGTCCTCCTTTGTTTTGCCCTCCTTGGATTACCCTGTCCCTACAGGAAGTCATTAGGCTAGCCTGGGATTTATTTTCTTGCCTAGCATAATCCCAAATTTTGTGACTTGCTCAGTTTTGTTGATTCTCCCTTTGTATAATGTTACTGGTTATGGTGATAGAAGGAAAACATCTGAAAACTGGTCCATTTTCAGCTCCCTGGTGTATGAAAAAGGGCAAAGGGGGACTGTGCCAAAAAAGAAATGTTCATGATAGTGTTAACAAAATGCAGTATTTCCCCAAGAATTCCTTGGGTGGCTGGAAACAACCTCACCAGCATTGTGTTACTTTATTTTTTGGAAGCAATGTAAGTCTGTGTGGAGATTCATGCAGATACCAGCCAACCTCTGTTAGAAGCAACATGCCAAGCTATGATCTTAAACATCCAAGTGTGTCATGTGGGAGCCCCCTTCTCTCCCCTGGACACAGAGTGCTTTTGGGGGACGCATGACATGGCAAGCTTGTTATTGGCCAAGAAAAATATGCCTCGGTAACACGAAAGTCACAAATGAAAGATTGCAGTTAAATTTGTCAGAAGGTATTAGTGTATTTCTGTACTGAAGGTGATTGGCATTGGCTCTGTGTGAGTCTCATTACTGGGAACAGACAACCTTTAAACTTCTGTTTTGGTGCTTTATAGCTGGTTCTCAGCACTTCTGCTCTGTCCATGGCAACTGTTGATGCATTTGAGGGGAGAAAAGCCTTTCTAACATTTTAATAATTTCCTAACAAGCTGATGTATGGTGTCTGGAATATGTGTTCAAATAATAAACCAGTAAACCTTTTCTGCTTTGATGGATCACACAACACTGCTGAGCTCTCATGTATTATGATGTTGGCATGACGTCTGTTTATACGGTTTTTTAAACGTTCTAATTCCACGTGGTCCAGTACAGGAATAGAACGGCTTGTGCCAGTGAGTCCACCTAACTCTTTGTAGTTGTTTCAGCCCTGCCTTCTTTTTAACCAGTATTATATTCCAGTGGTATCTAATGATATTTGATTTCAATATTTCTAGCTATGCACAATTAGAAAATATTAGTCAAGGGATAGAGGGTATGTTTATGGTCCTCCTTCCCTTGGAAATGTATACTGTATTATAAAGATGATATTTTGCAAGAAAACTAATGTAAGAAGCTTTCAGTATTATGGTGAGATTTGTAGACACATTTTTTATTTGTTAGAATACAGTGAATTGTCCTTCCTCTTCATGTTCCAGTTTAATTGGATGACTACTCCTCTTGGGGGGGGCGCGGGGGGGGAGGGAAGTACTTTATCAAATGTTGCCTGGCTTATTTTTTCTTGTTTTATTTTTTGTTGCTGTAAATTATGTTGAAGGTTTTTGACCAGTTGTTTTACTGGATTGTAATAAAACATCAATTCCTTAAGGTTGTGGAGTAATTAATGGGTCCATGTGCTTATCTGCAGAGAGAACCTTGATTAAGACATGTTTTTCCTGTTCAGAGGAGTTGTTAAAATCCGTACCTTGTTCTTCCTGAAGTGCCAATAAAGTTCAGAGAAATTCAGCAGATTGTGTCTGGCTGGTCACTTAAGGTTTGCTTTAAGTCCAGTGCTGTGTCTCATAGCTGAGCAGTTCTGCCTTGTGGTGCCCAGAAGTCAGCCTGGGAGCTCTCTGGCAAATAAGGAGATCCTACTTGTACCCTGAAGAGGAACTGCTTCAGTAACAACCCTTTCCCCCTCACCAGCTGTCCTGCTGGAGTCAGGACTGGAATTGACACTTCCTTGTGGAGGCACTGAGTATAAATGTTCAGCTTGCCAATAGACTGGCCAGATGGAGGGGAGGACGCTGCTGTGGGTGAGCTCCTGCTGGGCTGTGCCCAGGCCTGTGTGCATCCAGGTGAGCCTGGAGAGGGTGGCTGGGCCTTGGTGTTGCTGCTTGCATGGACCCCCTGCCAAGTCTGTGCTGCCATCAGCCTGTCCTGGGGATTTTGGCACAATTTGCTTCATAACTGCCTTACTCTCTACCTGTCTCCCAGTGTCTCAGGATGGATTCCAGCAATGGAAGGTGGCTGCTAATGAGCTGTGTGATCTTTATTTACAGCTGCTTTCTTTGTGGTTGTGAAGAGGGGTCTCACAGAACCTCTGCCTAATGGTTGCTGCACTGCAGAATAAGGTGGAGATTTCATTGAAACACATTAGTGCTCAGAGGTGTGGTGCTGGGGAAGAGACCTGAACTTTCTATAAACAAAGTGTGAAGTGTGGAGCAACAGAGGCTTCTGCAATCCCCACCAGGCATGGCTTGGATTCAGTTTCTACAGGTGAGGTGTTTTTATTTTTGTTCCTGCCAAGATTCGAAAAACCTGAGCGCTGGAGGAATTGCGTATCTCCTTTAATGCTACAGCAGCCTTCAATTGAAGGTTGCAGTGGTCTGGAAAGGCTGATCCTGTTGTTGCTGTTTATAGTGCCCTTGCTTCTCAATGGACATTACCTTAGAGGCTTGAGGCTTTGTAATTCTCCGTTTAGGTATATCTATATTCAGTTTGTCTTTGAAGAAATGGAAGTATAAAGCATTAAAGGCTGAAGGCTGCTTCTGTACAGGACCATGTTGTTAAAAAAAAATCCACACTACCCTATTCTTCTCGTTTGTTGTAAGGCATTCTGTAGTTTAGAATCAGAAATTTGCATTTAACCTCTAATTTTTGTAGCCAGCTTCTGTTGGATTTGCTGGTCTGTCTGGGATGTTTCAGATCTGGTTTAGGCTATGTCTACATATGTTTGGGGCCCAGCTGCTTTTGTCTGTGCGGCAGGGGCAGACTAGAGCATAAAAGGCACTCAGAAGGCTGGGGGACTATAAACAGTCTTTTTTGCAGGTTCTGTAATGTTGCTTTATTATGCAGTGCAGTTTATTAAGAACTCTAAAGAAAAGCCAAAGTAGCTCTGTAGAGTAAAATTTTCATTGAGCTCAGTCTGTTTGGTAGACTAATGCATTTGGCCTGAGATGCACTGACTCCAAGTAGGACAAAGTAACTGCAGAAATAAGACTGATGGCTTCCTCCTTCTCTTGTTTGCTCTTTCTAAAGCAGGGAATTGCAAGGGCATGGTCTCCAAATTCTGATTTGCTTTGATGCCCTGTAGGGATTTCTCTAGGTAGATGAACAGCTTATTAGTTGCTTGCTCAGGATAATGTTTGGAGGGAAGCACAATCATTTTTCCAGCATCCTAAGCTTGGCAATGCAGTGTAAGGTATGATAATTGTAGGCGCTCAAGCAGCAGCCATACAAAGGCAGACTGTCTGCAATGAGAAAGCAGAGAGCACCTGAGGCATGGCTTGTTTGCCCTGTACCATCAGTATGACTGTTCTGTTCCCTGCCAGCTTTGCAACTGTGCATAACTCAATCTTGGCTCTGTAGTTTAAATATCTTATACCAGGGTATATAATCTCAGAGCATGTGGCAACTGGCAGAGAACAGAATTCTTCTGTGACTGATGTCAACCCACAACTGTTGCGTACCCATATGCAAATTGATGCCACATGTGATGTTAATGTCTCTCTTGCAGAAAAATAACCTTTTTAAGAAAAATGCCCCATCCCTGGAAATGTTCAAGGCCAGGTTGGATGAGGCCCTGAGCAGTCTGGTCTGGTGGGTGGCATCCTTGCCCGTGGTCAGGGGATTTGAACTAGATGATCTTTATCCCTTCCAATGCAAGGCATTCTGTAAAAAAAGGTCTGGGCCTTAATGTATGAAATGCTAGGCTGAGGCCTGCTTTTGTCTTGCAGGTTTGTAGTTCTAAGTGTGGTTTGTAGACAAGGGAGCAGGTCCCTGTGTCTGAACAATGCCGAAATGCATATCTAGCTCCAGGTGATGAAGCTCTAAACATTATTAGCAATTTCAAGATGGATCTTTTCAGGACAGATATCAGGATAAGGGGTATAGTGAAAAGTGGAGGAAAGAATGAGGAGATATTAGAGAAAAAGTAGTGCTGAAACTGCAAAAAGTAATCCTGGATTCTTGTGGAACGGATTGTATCTTCAGTTTGTGGTCAGAATGCACTTGCTTAGAGCAGGTGTTAATACACATCTTTTTGATGAGCACAGCTAATTTAAAAGTTACAAGCCCCCATAATTACTATAGCCTGTGGTTGTGCATCACCCTTTAATGAAATGCAGGCCATTGGTCTTGAGTCAACAAGTTTGATTGAAGGGGGTGTGAAATAACTGCTCTTGAGCTGGGAGGTGATGCTGAAGGCTGTCTATACCCCACATGCAGTAGTATTGCACTCCCATCCATCTTTGAAGCATCCTTGACTGGATGCTTGAAGGAGAAGCATGTGCAAGTGAAGGTCTTGGCTGGGGCACTGTAACTGTTTAGTGGCCTTCACCCAGCCAGGCAGCAGCTGCATTGTCAGACATGGCTGCTGTCCAGAAGCCCTGTTGTGAATTCATTGTGCTTTCTTGTTGCAGTGTCAGCCCATCTCTGATTGCATGTCTGCCCTCCTGCTTCCAGTGGTGAGAATATTGTTCCCTTTGTTTGTGTCATTCTCAGACGGTTGCTGAACATCTAGGGAAGGTTAGAATGGGGCAAACAATCTTGTTTGAGACATGTAGAAATTGAGGCACATTTACAGTCTTCTCCCCAAGCCCAGCCTCTGGGGCAGTATCTGTGACTTGAGCTCACTTTGTCCCGGATCTATGCTCAGTGCATCTCTTTTTGAGGCAGCAGAAGCACTCTCTGTCTGGGCTTGTGGGCTTGCAAAAAGTCAAACCAGTACAAATTGTTCTGTTTGCTTTTATTAGCCACTTGCTCTGGAACAGGAAAGGTGATTAATGGGTTATTAAAGTGACAATGGGAAAGGTGAATTTTAGTTTTGTTCAGTGCTTTAGTTCTGTGTCAGCAAGCAGCCCATATCTGCTTCCCTACAAGAGTATTTGTGAGGTAGTGGGCTTGGCAGGAGGGGATGGGTAAGCTGTTCTTGCTTTTCCAATTCATGAAGGCTGCCTTCTGGAAATCTTCATTATTCCTGGGTCTGTGTGCCTGCTGCTCTGACTACAGTCCCTGAGATTTCCCCCATGGGAACAGCACAAGGTTGCCTCTACCTATACCTGAATAGCATGGGCAGTGACTGAGCATGGGTAGCTCTGCTTGCTGGCAAGAAACTGGTTGGAGGAGCTGGGTTTGGTATCTCAAAAATCCAAGTATGCTTCTTGCTGTGGAGGGCTGCAAGGTGTTGTGTAACTTCTGGTTGGATTAGGGCAGTGCTGATTTCAGTGTTTACTTCTTTGTGCAGAAATCAGGGCTGAGGTGAAGGTAATGGCAGCTCATAAGGGTTTTAGATATTTGCATGAGAGTCCTTAGACTGGGGGGAGAGAGGGCCAGGTTGTTTAGTGTGTGATACAGAAGACATTGGACAGTTTATTTCAAGCTAGAAAACCACTTCCTTACCAGCATGTGCCAGCACGTGACTGGATGTGTGGGCATAGCCACTGCACTGGCAGAGTGTGGCCTGCTGGCAAGAAACTGGGGAGGTGGGGGGCAATGTGCCTGTGTGCACTGCTGGGAACTTGGTTTCTGCCAAACCATATTTGAAACAAAGCTAAGGGTTCTCTTCACTGTGTCAGGCCTGCTCACACAAACCTGTGATGCAAAATTTTGAGGGTTTTTTTTTCCAAAGCAATGGTATTTTTGTGTAGTTGGTTTAGTTGGTTGTTTGGCTTGGGTTTTTTGTTAGTTGGTTTGGTTTTTTGTGCGAGGGGTGGTTATTTGCAAAGCTTTCTATTTTTGTGGCCTTGGCTAAATGAACAATTATTTACTCTGGAAAGGAGATCTTGCTTCTGCCCTTTCTCAGTATTTCGAAGACCTTAAAACAGACTACCCAAAATCTGCAAGGGCCAGATTCTCTCCTACCCCAGCAGAATTGTTTTGCTTTCACCAGGGAGCAGTTGTCCCCTTTGCTGCACCTCCTCCCACTGACTTCCCTCTCTGCATTGGCCTCTCTTCCATCAGGTGACATTGACCTGTCACTTGCTGTGCTCTGAGCTCCTGGCAGGGAGAGGAGTCAGTGCCAGACAAACACACAAATGTCCTTGCTGTGGAAACTGCTGTGCATATATCTAATGTATCTCTCTCAACTCAAGGTTTGCTGGAGAGATAAGATGCTTTGTGGTTTGTATGTGCTGTGGCCCCTCTCCTTGTGTCTCTCATGACAAGCCTTGCTTTCTTTCCATGGAAATGACTGAGAGACAGAGCTGGGCTGTCTGCTGCATCTCTGTAGTGCCTGAAAAGCAGAGGCAGAACTGTCAGAGTCTCTCAGCTGCAGAGGCTGCACAGAGTGGTTTTAAGTTTGGGGGTGAGATGGAGCTCAAGAATTTGGCTTTGAATCGTTAGGGGCAGCTCATAGGAGAGAGCAAACCACCTGGAAAAGTTGACCTGAGAAATTTTTTTTTTGTTTTTTAATCCTTTATGCATTGCCCATGAATTTGTCTCTACTGGAGCTGTCTGAGGCATGTGTTTGAATACTTAAACACTTGCCTTTGAACTGAAGAATACGTTTCCCTCCCAGCTTATGGAAAATACTTGCATTCCTTAATATCGCCGATGCTTTTTTCAGAAAGCTTAAGCACCCATTTCCAACCCTTCCAACCTGAAAGCTTTGGGTGGAAAATTTTCATTTTGGGATGAAAAACCAAAACTTTCTGGTTATCTTCAGAACTATGAATCCACTGTGTGCCTGAGGCAGACATTTTCTATTTTATGCTGTAGTTTTTCCCCTGCACAGATTGATTAGAGTCCAGTATCAACTTATTTTTTTTTGCTTATACTGGCTACTAATATATTACTGCATTAAAAAAACTTGATTAAAGCAGACATCCTACCAAATGGTGAGCTGTTAATTTGGTGGAAGGAACCATTCAGGCTCTTGAGGCGAGAGCTGCTCCCTAACTCTGCAAAAACCAGGAACTGAAACTGTCTTTGCTGTTGTATTTTTGGCCCTCATGTGCATATTGATTTACCGGGGGGGGGGGCGGGTAGACTAAACCAGTATTTCTGGGAATTAATTAAGAGTTTTCTTCTGCAAAGCTTCAAAGCTTACTAGCATGGATTATCAGTTAGCATGAAATGAATTACACTTATCTGCACCTTTATGGTACTTTTCAGTAGAGAGTTTAGCAAATGAGCTAAATGTGGCTGCTTCTTACCACCACCATGTGCAGTAAGTGAATATTCACATTTCAGAGGTGGGAGCCTGCTGTATTGGGTACAGCAATGATGTGGCTGGATGCCATCTTGTCAAGAGAAGAATTCATGTCTCTTGCTTTCTCTCTGTTGTGTAGGAACTGGTGTGCCCTTCTTTCCTCAAGGCAGCAGTCATCAGCACTCCTGCCTGTCTGTTCTTCTAGCCCTCAACTTGAAACTGCTGGTATGGTTAGACATTACAATGAATATTTCTCCTGAAATTGGTTTTAGTTTTGACTCCTAAAAGGGAAGTCCATAAGGAGAACAAAATGAGCATTGCTCAGAAACTGGCATGTGGAGGTGATTTTTCACATGTTCCTGTGCTTCAACCAATTCCCATTCCCTGATGGGCTGGACTGCAGCAAGATCCAAGCGCAATCCCTTTGTCCATCCTTCCTTCCTGCTTCCCTCCCTCCTCCCTCCCTCCACCCCCAGGGAGGCTGTCCTACTCTTTTACTATTTTTTTCTTTCCTTCCCCCCATCCTCTGTATAAGTCCCTAATCAAGCTGTCCTTGCACCAAAGGACAGCTCAGGAGACTCAGAGCAGGGCCCACAGCAGCAGGATGGCTCACGGCATCTTGGGGCTTGTGCGGAGCGGCCTGAACGCGAGCAAAATTCGCCTCATTTATCTCTGTGGTGTGGCTGAGCAGCACCACAGCCCAGCAAAGTGGTGGTCAGAAAGAGGCTTCAGCTCCACGCACGGGTTCCAGGATGCCCCTGGGGAATCAAGGTGAGTCAAATGCTTCCTTGCTGCACCTGAAGGGACGGGCAGGTACCTCTGCCTTGCCCTGTGACAGGGAGAAGAAAGAGGCCAGCGTAGCCATGGCCTGTGGGAGTAGGGGATGAGACCACCACCCTAGGTGAGCAGATGCTGATGGGAGGAAGGTGGTGCCAGGACCCAGCCTGAGAGGTGCTGCTTCCTGTCCCTGGAGCTCTGGGGACCTGTCAGAGGTGCTAGTCCTGCCTCCAGAGCTGTGGGGGCCACAGCTAGTGGCTGGGAACCAGCTCGTGAAGGTGACAAAGAGGCACAAGAGTCCTTTGGCCCATTTCCACAGCAAGAACTACTGCAGGTTCCCTGCCAGCCTGTCCTCTCTCTGCTTTAGGGATAGTTCAGGAAGAGATGGTAAAATAAATGTAATTTGTAGATCTCCTAGACTAGTATGATCTGCAGACTGTAATCTGCTAGGGATTGAGAGAGAGAGATCCAACCAACATCACAGAAAACACAATAAACTATTTTGCTATCTGACCTTAGAGAGAAGTCATAGTGATAACCTTGCTTGGTGGGATTTATGAAGTCTCATTATCAATGGGATTTCTTTCTAATTGGTTTGTTACTTATGAAGTTATCTCTGGTAGTACTTATAGGCATCTTGCTGGTTTGTATGGCCTTGGAAAGTACCTCTTAGGGAAAACACTGGCAGAGGGAAGAACTACTTTCTTGAAACCTGCTTCACTAGTTTCCTGTGTCACAAAAGGTTTGAGATTTTATTTTTTAAAAGGAAATAATCAGTTGGCATACACTGAATTTGCAGTGTTGAATTTTTCACATCCTGGTAAGATCTTCCCAAACCTCTGCCCATGTATCCTGTGACAATAATGCCATTATAAAATAGTTTGGCCTAAATGAAGCAGAATTTAGTCTAACCAATTTCTTTTTTATCCTGGTTCGGATTTACTTAACAAAATGTGAAAGGAATTTTTTCATAGTTTCAAAAACATCAATAAACAAATTCAAAAGTAAATAAAATAAAAAGCTGCAGACTTTGTTTCCAGCTTTCGGTACCCAAAGCAGGTATTTTTCAGAGGAGACTTGAGCCTGGGATTGATTTGAGACCAGTATGCAAGTTAGTCTGTTACTGAACTGAACAGTGAAAACAGGGAGTCATCAGATTGGGTTTATGCCCCCAACAGAGGCACCAACACTGAGAACACATCCAAATACCTTAAAGATTCCCCTCAGCCACCAAAGAGGGAAGCTGCTTGACAGTGCTGTCATTGTGGTCAGGAGTGCTTGGCATCAACCCTGCCCTTGAGAAGAGTGAACTCTGCACCCAGGCTTATCTAGAGTCGTGCAGGGTGTCTCACAATAGCATCTGTCCTTCCTTGTACCTAACTGGATACCCTGTGTGCTGTCCCTGGCTCCAGTTTGCCTGCCTTGGCGCCCATGTAATTGGCAGCAACAGCCAAAGCAAGACTGGAACTCAGAGGAACTGCAGGGAACTAGATTTGTGGGAGGTTGGTGTAGAGATTCTCCTGCAACTAATGTTGGCTGAAGCTCTAGGTGCCTCAAGGATAACAGAAATGAAGTTTTCTGTCAATAAATGTGCAGACAGCTTTGGGGATTTTTGGACTCAACAGTTTCTGCAAGCAGTGAGCTCTCATTATCCTGCTGAAGAATCCATTCAGTTGCAGCACTAAATGGAATTCTATCACTTTACCATTTCTTTTGTGTAACAAATTATTCCACCCATAAACATAAACCAAACATTGCCTGGAAACATGCCTATTTGCCATACAATGGAATAAATTACTCTGATCCATCAAAAAGGAGGGGGATTGTTTTATTTTGTTTTGACATTTGAGGACTAGTCTTTTAATTTCATATTTACAAGCAAATATCTGTAGGTGTCTTTATGAAGGAAACTGTGGTGTATGTTGTCAGTCTGATGAAAGAGAAGCTTCTGCCACTGGAGAATGTCCTGGGCTTTGGGATGATGGACACTTGGGCAGTGCCACACTGAGAGTTACTGGGCAAAAGGCCCAACTGCCTCTGAGGTGCTGGCTTGTTTCAGCACAGGGGGTGGGACCTTTGGGTAACTGGGACCTCCTATATCTAAGTGAGCATTTGCTATGTACACTAAGAAAAAAACAGTGTTTGCTCATGTGCTTCCTCTGAAAAATATCAATCTCAGAATATACTGTCTTGGAGAGAAATCCTGAACACTGCTGTCAGGGTAGCAGCCTTCTCGAGACTGGTGCGAGAGCCTGGTCAGGAGGAGATGAACTGGATGCTGTGTCCCTCTCATTTATAGATGCCCTTTTTGCAAGTTATCATTAAGAGAAGCTGATGGCCACGTTCCTAACTCTTGGCCAGATTAAACCTTGCAGGTTGTCAAAATACCTAGCAATTTTTCCTGAGCATGGATCATATCAACTTGGAGGAAGTTACTCAGCCTGGTAGCTTTGTAGGCTGGGGCTGGGTATGTCTCGCCACAAGAAGGCTCCCTGTGATGGAGTTAAGGAAAGGAGTGGGCACTTCATGGAAGATAAAGCAGCAGAAAAGGAACAACATCAAGCAAGGATTAGTTTCTGATCCTGAGCACTTTGCTTGTTATTACATCACGCTACCCAGGATTAACATCCCAGGCCTGGGACTTGCAAATGCTCTACCTGCCTACACAAACTACCTCCGCCAGCCAGCCCAAGCAGAAACAGCATGTGCAGAGCACCTGCAGTTGTTTGTGCACAGATAGACACTTATTCTGAGGGCTGTTTGATAAAGTGGGAAATATTTTGGGGCAACTCAGATTTGTCTGCCACTGAGAACTGATCATTTGAATTTTTTCTGATGTGCATGGCATCAAGAAGATGTTTGCATGCACATTTCCCTATAAGTGCCATGTCTCTAGCACTCAGCCAAAAGACCTCAATCGTGGATGTGCAGAAAAGGGTGGACGACTCTGATTTTTGCAAATTTGTCTTACAGCTCTGAGGATCAAGTGACAGTGCATTTTATAAATCGGGATGGAGAGCGACTTACGACCACAGCCAAAGAAGGGGAGAGTTTGCTGGAAGTGGTAGTCAATCACAACTTGGCCATTGATGGATTTGGTAGGTGCTGCAGCAGGATATGTACATGTGCTGTTAGGACCAGTGGGTATTTAGGTATAGTGCAACAGTACATATGCCACTGTGTTCTGCCAAGGCCATAAGCAAGCTTCCCTTCCCCACCAGCTGCTTGCTGGGTGGCTCACAATGCTGAGGTGGCAGTGTAACCTCACACGGTCACCACTGGCATTCCAGCAGCCTCTGTCAGTGCATTTGGCTGCATAGAGCTGATGTAAAAATTTGAAAACTGATGGTGATTCTCCCACAGAAGAGGCAGGCTGGAAACTGCATTCATCTGTTTTGTTTCCTAGCATCTATTTTGACATGCTCCAGATTTGTTAAAGGGCTTTTTCTCACACTGTTCCTAAAGATGGTCTCTCTCACCCCCTTATTTTTCCTGCTTTGCTGTCTTTCCCTTGTTTCTCCACCAGGTGCATGTGAAGGGACATTAGCCTGCTCTACCTGTCACCTCATCTTTGATAAGGACACCTTCCAAAAGCTTGATGCCATCTCAGATGAAGAGCTAGACATGCTGGATTTGGCATACGGACTCACTGACACGTAAGCCTCCCTGCTGACCGCAGCAGATCCTCAAGCCTCTGAGGCAGATTCTCACCATGTGGCACCTCTTTCCAAGGGGATGGGGCTTGTTCTGTATTATAGCTGTGCCTTGAGAGCAGGACCTTAGTGAAAACACATCCTGGACCAGACATCCCAGTGTGGGTGGGGAATTTCTCCCTTTAGTTTGGGAACAGAGGAGCCTCACTCTGTTTTCTTCTCAGATCACGCCTTGGCTGCCAGGTGTGTGTTAAGAAGTCGATGGATGGTCTGACAGTGCGGGTCCCCATGGATGTGTCAGACGTGAGGAGGCAGCTGGAGGTTGGAAAGCAAAGCAAACAGTAACTGGAAACGACTGCTGCACAGCTTACATCCTCATTTAGGCGTGGCAGGGTACTTAACTTTTGGTTGACACTACTGCTTTTTGTGGCTGGCTTGCAGTAGACCATAAAGGTCTGATTCAGTGTAAAAGGCATTTAGCAAATCTCTTATTTAAACAAGGCATAATGCTTAATAGGGTATTTGGTATGTATTTTAAGTGCTTAAATGCTCTGCTGAATGCAACTGGATTAAAGTGTATGGCTTTTTATTTCCCTCGGTGGGTGTCAGTAAACATCTCTGCTGTATGTGTCTCGCTTTCTCCTTTGAAATTTAAGAATTCTGCTATTCTGAGTAACTGCTGAGAATTTTGCAGGGCTTGGCTCTTTAAAACTCAAGCAGACTTTTCCCAATTTGGGAACCTTAAGAAGAGATTGCTGTTTGAAAGTCAGTGTACTGATGGGCTTGAGTATGTAGGTGACTTGAGTTTGGTCAGCCAGAGCATACTGAGGACATTATTGTGCTGACAGTTCCTGTAAGCAGGAACCACTTCTATGAACTTGAGACGTTTTGGGTCCCTGAATTGCTCTGTTCTGGGAGCAGCCACTGCCTACAAATGTTAAATTTTCTCATTGCTGTACTATCAAACATGTCAAATAAAATTCTAATAATGAGGCTTTTAGACCTAGGAGATGCACTGTTCTGGTACCATGAGCCTGACTGGAATAGAATGAGTTGGATGCAAATTTGGTTGGCTGCCTTAAGTGTAGCATTGCCAGCTGATCAAAGGAGGTGATTGTCCTGCTGTACTCAGCACTGATGGGGCCTCACCTGGAATGCTGCACACAGTTTTGGGCACTGAATGTTAAAAAGACATTATTCTGTTAGAAAGGGTCCAGAGCAGGACCGTGAGGATGATGAAAGGTCTGGAGGGGAAGCCTTATGAGGAGTGCTGAGGTCACTTGGTTTGTTCAGCCTGGAGACTGAGGTCAGACCTCATTGTGCTCTTCAACATCTTCATGAGGAGAAGTGGAGGGGCAGGTACCAATTGCTTCACTCTTGTGACCAGTGATAGGACTCGAGCAAATAGCACGAAGCTGAGTCAGGGGAGGTTTAGGTTAGATCTCAGGAAAAGGTTCTTCACCCAGAAGGTAGTTTAGCACAGGAAGAGGCTCTCCAGGACAGTGGTCACAGCACCCAGCCTGTCTGAACTAAGAATCATTTGGACAGTACTCCCGGGCACATTATGGGATTCTTGGTGTGTTCTGAACAGGGCCAGGAGTTGGACTCGATGATCCTGAAGGGTCCCTTCCAACTCAGCGTATGCTGTGATTCTGCGATTCTGTGATGAATGAAATTCCAGTGTGACCTCTGGGCCTAGGCCGCGGGGGCTGCTGTGGGGGCTCTGTGGCGCCAGGGGGCGCTCGCGGGCTGGCGGCGGCTGAGGCGGGGAGGAGGAGGAGGAGGAGGAGGAGGCCGCGGTGGCGGCGGGGCCGCTGCGCTGTGCCCATCTCTCCTCTTTCGTCTCGCACTGACCGCTGCCTGGGCCTGTCTCGGGAAGCCACCACTGCCGTCTGTGTCCGATGGTCTCTCTCCACCTCCATGCCTTCCTACTGCTGCCACCAGTCCTGCCCTGCCAGGCTCAGGCGATGAATGATGCTCTGTGAATCCCTGCAATAGGCTTTGTCTTCCTCTCCGATCCTTCATGCAAAAATCGGTACAAATTTTTATCCGTGTCAGAATTTTATCCCTAGCAGAAGGATACCTGCAGGAAGGATTTCCTGGCATGGGCCAGAACCATGTGCTGCAAGAGGTGATGGCAGCAGGGTGGATTTTTTGCAGGGTCCCAGCCCTATTTGGGGTCCACGGATGTGGTGATGTACTAGTGCTTCAGGCTTGTGACTGGCATGTGACAGGGTAGCCCTTTGTTTTGTCATATATCAGAAAAGTCTTCCAGGCTGTGCTTGATTCTCCCAAACCTCTTATCCTCCAGCTTGTCCCAGGTTTACTGTAAAAAAGCAAAGAGAATAAATATGGATTAAATGAAAGAAGTTAAACCACCACCTTCAGTAGCACTTCAAGTCTCTCCCACTCCTGATGCTCCCACTTGCAAAGCCAAGCTTTGCAGTCCCACTCCTCAGTCCCCACCTTGTTGTGAGCTTGAAGGTGTGAGCCTGGACCCCAGGCTGCTGCTGAAGATGTCAGCTCTCTGCACACATCCTGGCAGCATGGCAACGGACGGAGCCACTTCTGGCTTGGAAGGGTTGAATGACTGCTGTGTTCCTCTTCAGAGTGTGGGTGACCTCTGAAGAAAGAGTTTCTAGGACAAGCTGTTAGCATTGAAATGCAGGGAGTCAAAGTAGCCTGTGCTACTCTGGTGGGGCTATCTGTCCCTCAAAGGTGCCATGGGATAGCGGAGAGGCCTCTGCACAAAGGAGCTACCTGCAAAGGATAAGGGAGAATAATGTCTTGGAAGACTGGCTTTCCTGACAGTTGAAACATGAGAAATAGAATTGAAAAGTTTAAAGTAAACTACATCTGCCTCGGGCACTTCTGTCATGTTTCTGTCAGCCTGCAGGGTAAGGAAAGAAATCATATATCCTGAGCAGAAATAAGATGAGGCTGAACTGCATGAGTCATTTCTCTTCAAGGCAAATGAGCTGGACTTGTTTGGCCTTGGTCTATATTGGGAGCAGGCCCTGAAGGCTCCTCGCTTCCTGGATGGTGACCATGTAACACGACTTCCCAAGAGCCTGCATCCGCTGGGGCAGTGAGCAGGGCTTTCAGTATGTGACAGGCCAGCATGGTCTAAATGATCTGAAAAAGGGTAGAGAAAGAAGGGAAACCTATTTGTGTCTCAGTGCTGTACATTAAGGGAAAAGATGGCCTTCCTGGGGCAGAAAGCCAACCAAGTGTCTGTGTGTTTATTTCTTGTTAGGAGCAAGCTGGGGGCTGTGGAACATTTTCAAGACTGGTCTCTGAGTTGCCTTATTGCTTGGCTATGGAAAAGGAGGGCTGCAAATTTCCAAGCCCAGAACTCTGGTTTGTGCTACGTTTTGCAGGATTTTGTTTTAAATAAAGAAAAGCACTTTAATACAGAACTGGGTTAGAGCAGCTACCCAGGGAACTGTGCCCATATTAGGCAGCCTAAAATGAGGCAAGGAAAACTGTGTTTTTCCCTGCCCCTCCCAGTGTTTCTCTGAACTAATCTAAATTTCTTGTGATCTTTTTAGGTGATGCAAATTGTGAGCTCTTACTCTACATTTGGTTCAGGCCCCCTTTGTTTGACCTGAGCCCAACCACTGAATTTATAATCTATTAGTATATTTAGAATACAGAATCGTCTCTCTCCCAAGAATAGGCAGACTTTTCCTATAATATTTAGTGCTGTTTCACCTTCTTGAAAAGAGAGGAGTAATGCCTAGACTGCTGTGCTGGCAGGTGTGTTTCACAGCAGTTCAGTGCAAGTGCTACCACCTTGACACAGGGGAGAGGGGAGAAAGAGCAAGGGAACAAAAGGTGACAAGACCACAGCAACAACTTGTGTGTCTTTTATTAAAACAGTTACAACTGTAGCTCTGGAAAAAAAGACTGTGGATGCTTTGTTGCTGTTCATGTGTGAGGAAAATTATGGTGGTGGTGGAGTTGTGTTATGATTATATACACCTTTCATTATACAAGGGCTATAAAGGTGATCTGGGACAGAGAGTGCCA
This sequence comes from Picathartes gymnocephalus, assembly GCA_013390045.1. Lineage (NCBI taxonomy): Eukaryota > Metazoa > Chordata > Aves > Passeriformes > Picathartidae > Picathartes > Picathartes gymnocephalus. The sequence goes on along the minus strand of WEKY01017874.1, from coordinate 909,143 downwards.
CATCTGAGAGTTAAACACTCTTCATCTAACAAAACAAACTGTATACACCTGGGAAGGTGGGCTTGGGGCTTCCCCCTAGTTCCCTTGCCCTAGTATTTGATGATGTGAATTTGGAGTGCTGGGCCAAGTTCCTGTCACTGACCCTCACAGGCACCTGGCAGATGAGTGGAGGGATCTGACACTAGATAATTTTACAGAGGTGGCTTTCCCTTCTGTGCAAGGACTGAGCCATGGCAGCTGTCACGCAGCTCCAGCTCTGGCTATTTGCAGACACTCAGCAGCTTGCAAGGGTACTTATTCCACAAGCACTACCTTTCAGTCATTAGGATTCATGGATTTCTCTTCTCCTTCACACATTCACTGTTCACTGAGTAAAAAGTTTGTCTCTCTGACAGATACCACCATAGAAAACTCTCATGTAACTTTCAAATGAACCATCCCAAACCTTTGAGACTTTTCCCACTGTTTTCTTAAAACAACCTGTCAAACTAATGTGGTGCTCTCAGTGTCTTTTTAGAGCTCAGCTGGCAGGGTTACAACCCCCTAACAAGTCCCATTATGTCTGTGGCACTTCTGAGCATGGCTTTGAGGGATGCTCCAGAAGCCCACTGGCTGCATCACTTTGGTGGTCCTTACCAGCAGCCTGCTTAGTGCATCCGTGCCTGGAATTTCCCCAAACTTCATTCTGCTGGAGGGCACAGGGCCACATACTCTGATGAGTGGGAACTCAGTGTTTATCTGACCCAGCAGCGGTGATGAAGCCTGGACAGTTTCTGTGTATGGACTGACAACTTTCTGGCCAGATGTGACTTTGCTTCCTTCAGCATCTACTCAACAACATTCCTGACAACTTCCACAACTCCTTGACCTCGTGCTAAAACCAAGCCCTGCTCAAGTCCCTCTCAGCATGACTAAGAATTTTCGTTGCCTCATCCACATTGCTTCTAGAAAGGGGCATCAGCATTGACAGAAAATTGTCAACTTTCACTAGGACTGAACTCCTAGCTACTGAGCTACTCCCAGAGGACACAGAAGAACATTCATACCCCTGTCAAAGTGACAGTACTAGAATCCTTTATACCAACTGTGTCTCTGTTAGATGCTAACTTTGGGGAAGGTTTGAGAAGAAGGAATCACTGCATAATTAATTCCAGAAAAAAGCAATCTTGGGCTTAAAATGTTGCATATGCTGTCAGTGAATGCTGGGCTTTGGACTCCAAGCTCCAGCTGCTGACTTTGGAACCCAGCCTCAACCAATAATGGATGTGGGCTGTGAGCCAGACCAGACCAGACAACAGATGAGCAGAATGAAGCAGCAGTGATTTCTGGAATGAAGGTAAAGGATTTTCCTGTGGATGAATGGTGGTGGTGAACAGTGAATAATGGTGGGTTTTGTGCAAGTGTAAAGATTTTTAACTTATTCTTATGGAGCATTAGCTGTCCTTGTTGTCCAGATGACTGGAGGAAATAAAGCAACATTTCTCTTTTCCTGCTATAAAAAAAAATGCAGTCAGCCCCTGTACAGGTCAGCTAATTCATGGACAGGGAGAGTGTGGTGGTGTTCAGTCCACTACACACCCAGCCAGTGAAATTTCTTCCATCAGAAAAGGGCATAAAGAAAACATAAGAACAGCCCCCCCACCGCCCAACAAAATGAGTATTGAACCACCTCATTACATACACATTAGTGTCACTTTACACTTGTTGCCCCATGCAGCCTGCTAAATTCTTCACACCCTGGCCATATATTACAGAATATTTTCTGTTGCACATACACAAAAAAATATTTAGTTCCTCCACATCCATCGCCTCAGACAAATGTCTCTTCTGCAAATACTGCTGTGTCATGCTCCTCTGCGGCCACCTCTGCCAGAGGCTGGCTCCTGAGCCACTCCACCCTGCTCCGGAGCAGTTCCTTCTCCACCGCTTCCACCTCTGCTGTGGGACAGGGCTCAGTTTCATCATGCTTGAAATAGTCCCTGATGGTGTTTCGGATGGAGTCAGGGAGGATGATGCGGAGAGTGTGGCTGAATGTGTCAAAGCCCTTGCTCTGGGTTGGCGCCTGCGCCATTTCCACTGGTTGTCTCTCCAGCTCCTTGGGAGCAGAGGTACTTTGGGAGTTCTCTCTGTGCTCAGCCTGCAGGGATGGAACTGTGGGTTCATGGTGGTAGCGCCTGGAGATGGACTGCAGGACAAGGGGGGTGTTCTGCCCGTAGAAAACTGTCTGGGGGATGTGGACTTTCACAGTCTGTAAGCTCTTGGACTGGCTCTTACTGCTACTGCTGGGTGAGTCTCTGCTGATGGTGTTTGTCACAGATCTCTCCTCTTCTCCCATGTGAGACCCCGAAGAGCTTCCTTTATTTGGTGCCACATAAAAAGTTATCTTGGTGCGCTTCAGGCTTTCCTGGCTCAGAGGGCAGTCATCGATGCCTTTGATTTCTATGTTCTTCACTGTCTTCTCCCTGTGCTGCTGGTGGCTGAGCTGTGGGGATGTCTCACTGGATGGGCTGGCAGCCGGGAACTCAGGGCTTTGTTCAAACTCTTTGGTATAATCCTGGCTCCTGAGCCCTGGGCCAGGGCACCCTGAACAACTCAGCTGTCTCTCCTCTTCTTCCCAGTCAATATCAGTGAATGGGCTTCCCATGGCAGCTCTGCTGACACATGGAAAACCTTTCTGCTCTCCAGAGCAATGACTGCTCTCTCCAGCCTTGGGTTCATCTTCATGAAAACTGTCCAGATTGCACAGATGTAAAGGCACAGGAGATGTGAAGGATTTGTGCCACTCTTTTTGGCATCTCTTGGCAGTCATGGGAGACACAGCATGAAGCCTGGCAGAAGTGCCAAACATGAATGGCAGGGATGAGACATCTGTGGGACTAATGGCTGATGACTCTGAGCAGTAGGAGAAAGCACTGTCTAAGGAGCTGAGTGAGGAGGCAGATGGGGAGGTGGTGGTAGAGGACAGGCTCGAGAAGCTGGACCTGTTGGACAGGCTGGACTTCTGAAGGCTGAGCTGCTTCCCCCTGGAGGTGGTCTGAGGTGATTGCCACAAGTTCTGCCTGGCCTTATTGACCCCAGGGCTTAGGCCTTCATCAATGAGCTTCTGGCTCTCCATCTGCAGCTGCCTGAGCCTGTGGATGTAGTCTGTGTGGCTGCTCACGAGGGTGGCATCGCAGCTGGACTGGCGGGCCACTGGCTCGTGGCTCTGTGCAGGCAGCTGGGAGCTGAGGCAGACGCTGGGTTCTGAGGAGCACCGGTCCCTGGCCGGGCTGAGTGAGCGTATGGAGCCGATGGAACAGAAGGAGCCATCTTCCTCCAGGAGCTCATAGCTGTCTGCACTGGCATTGGTCTGGGCTTTGCTTTGGTAGCAGGCTGTGATCTCACTGAACAAATCCCAGTCTTCCTGATCCTCATCAAGTAACAAGCTTCTGGGTGCTTCAAAAATGGCATCTGTTTCAGATTCTAGGTGGTGCTTTGGCCCTTCTGGATCACAAGTGGAAAACTCCAGCTCATCAGAGGAATCATCATGCTGAGCCAAGCCTGTGTCTGGGGCAGAGGACACAAATTAATTTGTTGCCATATATATAGTACCTCACAACCAAAACAGGGAAATTATATCAAGCCCATGGAAAAACAAAGATTATTCTCACAGGAAATAATAAAAAAATTCTGGCTTGATGACCTAAGTTTTCATCACTGGCCTGTATTCACAGGATAGTTAACAGAGACAACTCCACCTCTTTCCATACAAACCATGTGGTTTAGCTTTACAGAACTAACTTGGAAAACAAAAAGGCTGCTGGGACATGGCAGTTCTAAGACAACACTAAGTTCTTGCAACGGCTAAAGTTCTGGTTTAACAGCAGCCACAAAGACAATCATCCCTGGGGACACATTGGAGGTTCTGCACCTCAGCCCTCTGCTTTGCTATCTCTTCCTTGCTGACAAGCAAAGGGAAAACCAAACCCAACTGATTTTCAGTGCTTTTCCTTAGAAGAAACATGAAGGTAAAGCAAACTCTTTTGTCTGAAGACTTTACCTATTAAAAGATTTTAAATATTTCTGGAAGATTTACTTCTACCAACTTACCCAGAGATTCTGCTGAGTTTTTGGACTTCTTTTTGTCAGGTCTTTGGAACAAGGAAGCAATATCACCCCCAAAAATCTCTCCTGAGTTTTCAATCAAAAACTGCACTAACAAGGCCACCTGGCAAAGACAGGAATTCACAGATTCAGTTTCATGAAAACAGCCAGACATTTACAGCAAGTAAAATTATACCCAGATCATTCCTTTTCTTTTTTTTTTTTAAACAAAGATGTCATTTCCTCAAGAAGCTGTTAATAATGTGGCAGTGTATCTGTATGAACACCTGAGCAGGAATATGAACTATGTGAACTGGTACTGTGAGCCAGCTATAGCACATTCTACAATTTTCCTCACTATTGCTTACACCTCATAAGCTACAAGCAAGCATTCCTCCTTTCTGGTGCACTGTCGTGCTCATTGCTTACTTTGTCCCAGCTGAGGTGGCAGTGCCCAACTTCAGCTGTTCCAATTTTCTTGTGCTTGCTTGACCATATAGGAAGTTCATCTGGTGAAGCAACCACTGCTTCCCTTTTCAGCCTGGACAGTCTGAGGACCTAAACCCCTCCCAGCATGGGCACAGCTGCACAGAGGAAAGGATGAGGCCTGGATGTCACTCAGCCAGCACTTGTCACTGGCCCTTTGCCTTCCTTTAGACTGCAAAATGCAGTGCCCATAAAAAGCAGTGAAAGGGGAACACAGAGGTGAGGCCAAACCCACGGAAGATTACCTTCTTTGTAGACCGGCTCTCCTCCTCAGGCCCAGTGGGGCTCGGTAGCCACAGCATATTGGGTGCTATGCAAAGAGCCAGGTTAAAGGCATTCATCTGATTCACTCCAGAATTCTGCTCAATATGATGGAGGACTCCAAAGAGGTGTCTGAGTAAGATGAGGTTGGCCTCTGGAAGCTGGTTGACGAGACTATTCAGGGGGTGGGAACAAAGGAAAACAGTGCTGTTCACAAACATCTGCTCTTCAAATACCAGAAGTTATCCCAAAGCTTTCTCCCCTTTCTGCCCCTTTGTACCCAACCTGAGACATCCACATTTGATAATAAGGTGAGTCTGTGTCACTCCCTTCCACCAACTCATGTGAGAGCCACAACTCTGCATCCAAATTGCCCACCTGCCCTGGTCACAGAGCTGGAGGGACAAGGGACTTGGTTTCAGAGCATGTGGGAGGGAACCCACAATCCTTGATAAAACAGGGACCACCCAGAGGAGACAGGAGACAGCTCCAGGCCAGCAGCGCTGCTATGTCCTGTGCTATGGAAAACATGGAGAAAGAAGGTCCATGCTAAATGGTAAGGTTCAAAAACAAAAACTGCAGTTTCAAGGCAGTAAAGCCATTTTCAAGGTCCCAGTCACCACCTTGACAGGACTGTTTCTTCTAACTGCCAATATGATGATCACCCTCCTTTTGTGCACATAAGAATAAAGTTACTGTCATTGAAGATCTAGTTCTGCAACCATTGATGCACTGCTGGGGGCTGAATTATTGTGCTTTTTCAGTGAATTGGTCACCAGAAAAGAATTTTTAATGACTTTTTTGGAGTCAGAAATGTTAAGGATTTTCAAATAAGACCATTGTAAAGAATATATTCTGATCAGTGACACTGGCAATCAGCAATAGCTCCACTGTGGTCAGAAAACAAAGGCTATTCTTAGGGCCACACACTCCCCCTTTTCCCACCAAAAGAAACTGCTACAGAGGCTTTTACAAACCTTTTGATAGCTTCAATCTTATGTGCCCGATTTTCTGTGTCCACAGCTTCCATCCACAGTCCGTGCATGTCTGAGGATAGAACACTGTCAGGTATATTTCGGAGAAAATCCTGAATTAAATATATATATGCAGAGCAGTCTGGTCAGTTTTGAATTCCTGGTTTCGGTTTCACAATGCATATAGTCACTGTTTATTCATATTAAGCACAAGACAAAACAAGACATGACACAAACATGTTTATTCTCCCCTCCCATGCCCACCAAGCTGTCCTCCTCAGGCTCTTCCATGGCAGCACTGCAGGATGAACAGGCAGCCCTCCTGTTTTTCCCCTTCTCCAGAGCAGGACTGACCGCCACTCCAGCAGAGGACTCAGCCCTGAGGCTCTGCACAGATCTCTCTGAAACATTTCTCAGCTAGGAAGACTGCTGGTTTTTCTCAGGGGACTATTCAACAAATCAGTGTATGTCTTGTGTTGGGGAGTGCCTGAATATCAGGCCAACAAGAACAAGGGGATGTTTTCTGGACACTTTGGTGCCTAAATTACTCTGAACAGATTTAATTGCCAGTGCAAAATATAGGCTTTTCCTTACTGGAACATGGGTCTTATCACAAGATTCATCCCCCACTCACCACAGCCCCTCTGCTTGGATTTAGCAGCTGCTTTCCCTCTTGCTTGCTGGCCTTTTAGAGGGTGAAGGCTTGGGGTTCAGAGAGCATGAGTCAGCTCCTTTGACCTGTTTTGGGTGTTGCAGAGCAGCTGCCCTCAAATGGCAGTCCTCCCAAACCTTCTGCAGCCTCTTCCTTGCATTCAGAAATGACAAAGAACATCTGGGCCGCTGCCACCAAAGGGTCTTATGAATGTCAGTGCAGCATCTGTCATGTTATTTGGCACTATACAGACATCATGGCTATCTTGCAGGTGGACATCACTGTATTTCCTGCTGGGGGTGCTTTGGCACCTCCCACAGGGAGGTGCCAAAGGAAGCCCCGTCCTGGGGGGCTCCATGTGAAAACCAGGGTCACTGTCAAGCAGATACATCTGTGTACACAGACACATCAATCTATCAGGTGAAAGTGTTCCTTGCTGGAAAATGCTTTCTGTTCCCCTGAAATCCTCCCTACCCATAAAGATTCATTGCTTCCTTAAAGAAGGAAGGTACCATTAGCCCAGACAGCTGAGTTACTTGGCTACACATACCGTGATGACAGCTGCAGCCACAAAGACTGATTCTCCATCCACTTGAACATCATCTCCAGAGTTCAGCTTCTCTTTCAATTCCTTGCAAGTCTTGGCATTGGCAGAACGTCTGAAAATGCCCCTCGTAGAGGGACCTTCATGGTACAAGAGGAGCAGCATATCCTAAGAGAAAACCCAGTTGTACTTAAGAGCCTAACACTTTACTCGCTTGTTTGTGTATATTATACATCATGTGTTGTAACATAATTAGCATAAGACCAAGTCAGTAAAGGAAGAGATTTATCCTGATCTAACCAGGCACAAGAACCCAAGAGCCAAGCTGCAGATACAGCTCATGTGGGAATACTTATTCTGTGACAAGTGTGAGCCCAGGGGACTCTTGCAGTGAGTGAGGTCTAGGCTACATAGCATGGCAGGATCCACTGATATTGCCCCTTGTCAGCTGGTTAGAGACACCCATTGAAACAGGACAGACATCTGTGAATGAAGTGATAGGGATTCCCCAGGAGAGGGTTGTTCCCACCCTTGTTACTGAGCTGAGTTTGAATCACAAGTAAATGATGGTCCTCTTCCCCATTCCATCCTCATAAAAGCTGCAAGTGGCTTTAAATTCTGGGCTAAACACATCAAGTTTATGTCAAGACAAGCAGTCCAGGTTGCTGCTTACCATGATTGGCTTGGGAAGGATTCCATCAGGACAGACAGAGGACAGGGAAAGGCCGAAGAGCTTCCGCGGTGTGGTAGGTGACTGTGAAGGAGGGCTGCCTGTGGGGGTGCTGGTGCTGCGGCGCAGGGCCCAGTCAATCAAGGACTTCTTCCTCTTGGTGTGTTTCTGCAGTGACTCTGAAAGAAAACACTGACCTTCATTACGTGCCTGTCTGTCCTCCTGCTGGCCAGTGAGTGATCTATAGGAGAGGCAGAGTTCCCAGCACAACAAAGACTTTCTACCCTCACCTGTTTATTAACTGCACTCTTAATGGGGATGGTTAGGCAATATACAGCAGTGAAACCACTTGTTCATCTCTCAACCATTAGCAAAACTCTCAATCACCATTCTCCAGGGAACCTTGCTGTCTCTGCAGTGCAAGAATCACTTCACTTTTGTGACCAGTGACAGGCCTTGAGAAAATGGCATGAAGCTGAATCAGGGGAGGTTTAGATTAGATCTCAGGAAAAGGTTCTTCACCCAGAGGGTGGTTGAGCACTGGAAGAGGCTCTCCAGGGAAGTGGTCACAGCATCAAGGTTGTCTGAGTTCAAGGAGCATATGGACAATGCTCTCAGGGAGATGGCGGGGTTCTTCAGGTGTCCTGGACAGGACCAGGACTTGATAATACTGATGGTTCTCTTCCAACTCAGCATTTTCTATGATTCTATTACAATGACTTGCAGTTGAAGACTAATGAAGGACTGAAAGCTAAGTCTGAACATTTGCACAGACAAATTTCACCTTTCTGCCATCTCTTCCTCTTTACATTACATTCAGGTATGAGAGCAACTCTGGGATACATGTATGATGCCCAAAGAGTTCAGCACTGCACTGGACAGCAATAAAGCCTCTATCTCACTGTACCTTACTCCTGCAGCCCCTACCTCTCCTCAGCTGCATTGGAGCCTGGAGTCTGGGTTTCAGGACGAACTGACACTGTTTTTCCTTTGGGAGCTGAGCAAGGAAGGAAGCCTCCGTCCCATCAGCCAGAAGAGTGTTATTGTTGGTTCTCTGTTGCTGGTCAGCAGAGTCTCGGAAACAGCTCAAGGCGATGCTGAAGGGATGCTCGTGCCCTGTTGAGCAGAGTTGTGTAAAGAGCAAGCAAAAATGCAGAGCTCTTATTGTTATTGGGAAATTCCAGCACTGGTGATCACCATGATGAATGCTTCACACTTAACAGACAAAATTCAGTGGTTTATTTTAAAATGTTTCTTCTATTTCTGAAATCATCCCCTACAGATCAGTAGCACTCTCCTCTTGTGCTCAAGTCCCCCATATACACACCTATCATCCCTGAAGCCTGAGGAGTTTCTAAAAGCTAAACACAAATTGTTAAAAAGGAAAGTTTTCAAATAAACACTCTGCAAAGGCATTGATGCAAGTGGCCCACATGTGCTTGTGAGGTTAGTTTAGTATTAGATTAAGGTGGCAGTTCAGAAGATAACAACCCATATCCAACAAACTGGGTTTTTAATATGATGCAACATTTTGTGTGGAAAGCAGTTTCATTATTTGTGAACTGAAACGCAATGAAAACTAAGTAAGTACCAAAAAAGTAGGATAAACATTTTAGCTTCCTAAGTAGAGGCTATAAGTCACCAATACACCATCTAAAAATTCTGCTTCTTTCAGTTGCCAAAGTGATTTCCTCTAGATCTAACACACTCTTGCTGAATGACCACCTGACTGCTGCAATTGGTTTGGTTCTGACAGAGCCCAAAGGCAGAGGGCCTGGGAAGTGTCAGGAGATGCTCTGTCTGACAGACATCAGTGGACACCTCTATCACAGAGAGTGAAGGTGGGCTGAGGCTGTCCCCAATCTCCTTCTCTGCCCATGAGGAGACACCTGCAAAGCTGAGCAGGAGAGTAGGACCAGCCTCCAAGCCTGTAGTCCTGCAAGCTCATACCAGCAACCAGAGGGATTGAATCTGGCTTTGAGGGATGTCCTACACCTGCATCACATCTGCTGCAAAGAAGGTACTTCTTGGGCCAACCTGAAGATCTCCCATTTATTTGGAGCATCTGCTGAAGAGTGTGATGGGCTCCCACCCAGAAATGCACAGATTTGGTTGGAAAAGGGAGATAAGTGTGAAGTTTTACAAAGCTAACACCATGCTTTGATTAAATGTGGATGCTGAAACCATAAAAGCCAAGTGAAATCTCACAGCAGCTTGATGTCACATCTTTTATCAGCAACAGTGTCCCTGCCAATGCTTTTTAAGTGAAGAGTGCAATGTTTGTGATGTTTCTCTGCCACACACGGTAGTATCATTTATCACTTGTTCCTCTGGTGCCAGAATTAAGCACCAAAATGATGCTCAGTATGGGAGGGCTCTTACCAATTAGAGGGTAAGCAGGCTCATCTTTTCCTGAGACCACCCACAGGTGGTGTTCACTGGTCCTGTCCTGCTGGGTGAGGAACAGAGAAGAGAAGAGAAGAATGTTAGTTGAGAGGGGCCAGAGTGAGGGTCGATGAAGTTGCCCTCCACTCAGAAAGCAATAGACAGCAAATCTACACTTTTCCACACCCACACTGTCTTGTAAATCAGATGTTGCCAGCATCCTTGGCTAAGATCTGGCAACTGCCACTTACAGGGAGCCCAAGCTGTATAAGCGTCCTCTTCATCACACTCTCTGCAGTTTCCACATTGGACACATTGACCGCAGTAGTCTAGAAAGGCAAACAGAGAAAATACAGGAAGCTAAGACAAAGGTGAGAAGTTTGGTTCCAATTTCTTGTAGCTTTAAAATCTGGGAAAAATATCATATCAATATCATGTCTAATAACTGTCTTTACTAAATGTTCATGGTTGGATGAGTTGTACAAATTTGAACTACACCAGAAAGGATGATGGCTATTCTCCACTACTTCTTCTGTCATCGGTCTATTATAACATCCAAAGATTTCATCCAGTAGAATACAGGATGTGGGTGCTGTGTTTGATCCCATCAGTGTTTGACTAATTACCGTGCCACTGTCACTCAAAAGGGTGAACATGGAACATGGTAATGCTCATCAACCATGAGTGTCCGGGGTCACTCTTTGAGGGAAAAATACCCAGGAGGCAAATGTGACCCACCAAGCGTGGCACGAAGCCAAGGAATCTATGCTAGACTGGGACACATTCCAATAAATTAATTCAGGACAACACACCAGTGACTCCATGATCAATATCCTCAACTCATAGCACTGGAAATAGGAATTGACTGTGGCACTCAGCCACAAACTGACACAAATTTTGAAGTGAAGCAAAAGGAAAAGAGAAAAGAAGTCAGAGGCAAAGAATAATCCTAAGAATTAAGTGCTGTTTGGTAAGGGTCTAGCTACCTCCTCCTTTCTTAAACCACAACTCTCCAAGTGGGCTTCCAGTGGGAAGGATGTGGATACCCAGATGCACACCTTCTAAATCTTTTTAACTGAGACTTGAATTTGACATTGGAATACCAGTACAGCCTTCCCTCCCCTACTCCACAGACCCCTGTGTAGTCTTGATCTGATGAGCAGGTTCTTAGCTTTACTTACAGAAGAACAGTTGTCATCATCCAGCACAACGATCTGAAGGGTCAGTTTCTTCAGATACTCATTTTGTTTTACCTCATGGATATGCCTGAAAGTCAAAGAAAAGGGGAAGGGATATAATTTCCCAACCAAATTTGAGAAGGACCCTAAAATTTGGATGCAATATCCTCCTTGGCACTGTAATAAATACAGATTAATTATGACATATATCAATGTAATGTTCATAGTGAGGTCACATGCTCTTACTGATGTCTTTATCTACCTGGAGCCCAAAGACTAACAATCCCCCCATGTGCAGTACTTCAGTGCAGGTAGATGTGTCCTGCACAATACCCTCAGGATCACTACTGCTCTCCACAAATCAGAAGATTTCTTGCCACCTTTGTCCCTATATAAACACTTTTGTCTGTGTGTTAGTGGAAGCAACATATAAAACATAACAGGAAAAAGAAAAAACCTCTAGATGTAGTGTAATAAAAATTTTAGTTCAAATAAAAAACATCTGAAGAATCTGTAACACTTGTGACAGCTCCACAGTGGTTAGCAAAGTCAACCTCTAGCTCCAAAGGAAAAAGGATGTTCCAACAATATCATCTTCTGATGGATCCCCTTTTTTCCCAACTGTTAACACCAATTTTGCACTCTCCCAGGGGCATCTATCTTCAGATTTCAAAGGTGGATTTTTCAAACAGTACTTAGACACTTAACATGCTGAAAATCAGAGCACAATTTGACAAGCAAATTTCTCTAAGGCCAATAGAAGAACCACCAGGAAGGAGGATGAAAGGAGGGTCACTTACCACATCAATGCTGACAGCCATCGTTCCTTCACATCAGGTGAGCTGAAGACAAAAAGGGAGGCAGATCATCAACAAGTGCTGAACGGGTAACAGCCTTTGGAAACTCTACCCAATTTCATTTATATATGGCTGTAAGTCAAAGTTGCTTCCTGCAAAGCCCTGGAACAAAAGCACAGTCCTTTCCTTCTTCTGTTCTATTTTAACAAATAACAAAAATAATAATAACAAAAAAAATCCCAGCAACAAACTGGACCATGTTTCCTGTCAGACTGGTGAGTGTTCAGATAAGGGAGAAATCCCTTTTTGTGAAGTTGGAGTTAACTCATCTTGTGGGCCCTCATTATTTTTGCAGTGACCTTTAGTTGCTATTTTCTTTCTCCTAGTATTTCCTTCCCAATGTCTGCTGTTCCTAGAACTATTGCTGCCAGCACAGGTTACTCAGGTTTCAGGGTAAGGAAATGGAAAAGGAAATGGGCCCTTTAGCCTCAGTCATTGTTTTACTTGACACACAGGAGACCTGAGTAGCTACTGGGATGCAGAGGGAGGTCTGATGTCTGATAAGATACCTGAAGGTGACAACATAGTTGGTGATAGGCCAGCCAATGACAAATGAATTCTCTGGACTCATCTTTTTCTCTGTCACTTCGCTGAGACACGTGCTGGTCCACACTTCACTCAGATGCACATGCTTTTTCAGCTTCAGGCTGGAGGAGGATCTACAATGGAAATTATTAATTCCTTAGGCCAGAGACTAACATCTAGACCTTCAGAATCTCATCATGCCCCTTTCCACTCATGCAGATGCAGTGACAGCTCTTAATGTTTATGTGGCAGAAGGAGTAAGACTGAAAGTCAGTTCTGTCTTTCTACCTTTTGCCCTCATGGTGTATCTTCAAGAAACTTCATAAGGGAATAGGCAAAACTGATTAGACAAGCTTTTTCTTCAGATAAGTAGTGTGAAACACTAATACCAAGAAGAATTTGTGAAGGTGGAAGGGGAAAATGGCACATTTTACATCCACATTTCCAAAGAAGCATTGTTTTGAAGGCTGCTGGGTGCTCCACAAATAGATCAGAGCCTCACAGAACCACAGAATCGCACGAGTTGGAAGGTACCCACATGATCACTGAGTTCAACACCTGGCTCTGCATAGGACAGTCCCAAAAATCCCACCATGTGCTGAGCCTAGCTTCAACAGCACCTACTGGGGAAAAGGAATGAGTGGGAATTCCTCTTACTTGGACTTGGCAATGACCAGCACATCACTGAACAAAACCAGGTGTCTTTCCTGGGTCTGCAGGCCCACGGTTAGCTGTACTCGCTCGTCCAGGATGAAGGTGGAGCCTGGGCTGCTGAACACCCCACTTGGCAGCCCATTGTCTGAATGGGAAGTGGAAAGAGTAGTTTCCCTGGAAGAGTAAGAAAAATCACAAGACTTTGTCAGAAGCTTATCTTAGAAGGGTTTGTGATTGGACACAGACATCTGTTTGGGAGGACCCTGATCGCCCCATGCTTCTCCCAGCCCCTATTGCTCTCCATTATGACCCACATTCGCCTGCCTCTACACAATTAACTTTACCAGCCTCAGATAGATGAAAACTGCCTAAATGTCCACACCAAATCTTGTGAGGTTAAGCTGCTGAAATAGTTTTTGAGTAATTTCTCACTCAGGTAAAAGACTTACTTCCTGCACATGTGTGTGAGCTATGACTTGAACATGGAAAGCCCATGGCTCATGGCATGGCTCAGCTGGGTGTGGGGGGCACTGCCCTTTCTGCACATGTTTTCCATCCAGAATGAACAATTTGTCAGCACAAGAGTTGCAGCAAAAAGAAAATGAACTGCATGTACTCATCTAATTCCAGACATCTGATTCTGGCTTGCCTGGCTGCCATCCAGCTTGCTGTTTCCACTGGGATTCGTATAGGTGCTCACCATTTCCAAAAGTCCCTGAGGGTTTTTGCATGTTGACTGCAACCAACTAGGCAGCATGGGGATTGAACCAGACCCTCTCCCTATGCTGTCCCCAGCTGGAAGAGCTCTGCCAAGCACAATCTCCTTGCTTGCACCTCAGCACCCCCACAGAGCACCTCCTCAGCACTGCTCCGGGCTCAAGTCAGCTGGCACACAGCAGCTCCCAAAGCCATTTCTGGGTCTCAGCATGTGGGACATGGTAGAATTCTTGTTCACACAGTCACCCCTGAGACATGGCCTTAGACTGACACAGAAAACTCAGAGATCCTCCTGTCTCTACACATGGACAAAAATGTATCTCTTGCATGCAGGCAAGGATACTTGCCTTCCCTTCACCCCTCAGCAATTCTGCTCTACCCTCTACTGCTCTACTCTCTAGTCTGAGGGCATCTACACAAACAAATAAAAAACCACACGAGCTGTAAGTGTAGTATTTTTGATGCTGGTCTTAACTCAGTTTCCACTGGCCTCATAACTGAACTCATTTGATTTCACATGAGTGAGGTTAAAACCAGACAGCAGTTGCTTTACTGAAATCATCCCCCAGTCACAGGAACACCTGCACTCTGGAAAACAGACATTCCCTCTTCTCTCCTCCACAGCCCTCAACAAGTGAATCCTTGACTTCTGCAGCTGTGGCTCTGTAAGTGAGAATCTTAATCACCTTCAGATACGATATTAAAAGCTCTCCGTGTCCATCAGCTGAGCAGTGGGAGCCACAGCATCTTACAGTCCCAGTAAGTGGATTTCCTAAAGCAGGAGCATTACCTAGCTTTATAAATACAATGGCAGGACAGCAAAAAAATCTCACTGATGTTCTTGTGGCCTAAGCAAAGATGGCATTGGACCAGCTACCTCCATAGCCATCCATCACAAGAACCATTTAAAGCTTCCCTCCCTCATGAGGATGTTCTCCAGCCAAATAAAGTCAAGAATTTGTTTCTCTTCCTCACCTTTTTTCCCTACTGCAATTTAGACAGGGTGGGAGGAAGGAAAAGAAGTCACATAACTTTGTCAAATGACAACCAAGTGAAAGTCCTGCTCATTATATTAAATGATCCAGTCTCAACTGACCCCTCCTTCACCCCCTCATTCCAGAGCAGGATGTGCTGTGCATCGATCACCAATGGTGTGATACATAAGGGATATTCTTCAGGAGGGCCATGGCACGTGGCTCCCTGACTCTGTTTGCTGTCAGTCCTGGTGCTTCACACTGCAGGAGCAAGGCGTCAGCAGACACTCAATGGAGGTGCAGGCAAGGGGGGCAGCTTTCCACTACCTGAGTCCTCTGACAGGGACATGGCTGTCCTGGAGCATGTCTGCATCTGATGGCTTTTCCAACAAACCTCCTGATGCCATCCTGCACAGGGCTGTCAGGGCCTGGGCATGCCTCCCACCACTTCCTCCATCTCCAGAAACAGCTCTGCCCCCCTCACCTGCCCAGGTGTACCTGTGGCTGAGCCAGAGGCAATTCCCAGGGCTGGCCCTCCCACTGGCAGTGCAGCAGATGGAGCAGGGGCTGCAGAGGGCTCTGGCAGTGAGTAAGCTGGGGGTGGCTGCACAGGGAAACGCTGAGGTGAAATGCCAGGATGCTCCTCAGGGGTGCTAAATCTGCATCAGCCCATGTCCTGCAACCCACCACGTCTGTCTGGTGCCTTGTCCCACTGCACTTGCTCCCGCCTGCCCCTGCCGCAGCACCAAATTGTCCTCAACGCTGTTAAATGAATTTGAAAACCAGTTTGATTTCAGTCTGTTTAGGCAGAAAGATGGAAAAAGGAGTCAGAAAGGTATTTCTTCTACCTGGAATGGGACTTTGATTTGCCAAGAGCTTTAGTAATGGCAGATGAGGTAGATCGTCTTCTTTGGACAATGGGCTTCATCTTCTGCAAGACAAAAAGACATTCAAGTTAGCCTGGCCACCTTGGAAGCAGATCTGCTCATTGCACTCTAAAAATTTTCTTTTTGTCTAGCTAATAGTCATGAGATCTCAGCACTGAAGGCCATGATCTGTGCTGTCAGACACCTTCCTCCCCTTCCTGATCATTAGAACACTAGTCAACTCTCACATTTATGTTTTCACAGCCAAATCTCAAAGTAAATATATGAATAAACAGGAAAAAAACCTAAGTATGAAGTTCAAGAAAAACTTCCAAACACTCATACCATGCAATAGTTTATTAAGGAAAGGTATAGAAATACAATTTAAAACCGGACCAGACAAAGATGTGAAGAGCATATAATAGTCTAGAGAGTTGTACTTTAGCAGCTGGAGGAATGAATGAGGTTCCTTAGTAGATTTTTCTCTATTTTCATTTTCCACGACTCACAGGTTCAGCAGAGAGGTTGTTACTAGGCCTCTCTCCAGGCAGCCTAGCATCAAGACACTCGTGTCTTTTTTAACAACCACAGCCATCAAGTCTTGTATAACACAGAAGTGGGGTGACTGTAATGGTGAGACCTGAGAGTTAGAAATGATAACTATCCAAGTCAACATATATAGAGGTCACGGGTCTCCTTCTATTTGCTAAATAAATTTTGTGCTGGAGAAAGATGAGAGATTTTAGCCTGGGAGAGAAACCCTTAAATCAATGACTCTTGATTAGTAAGCATGGGAAAATCTGTCCCGTGGCTTATTTCTAATTTCAGCATTTGCCTATGTTAGAGCTTTAAGTGCCAGGGAGTTCAGAGCATGTGGAGACTTACTGATCTTTTGACTTCTGAATGTTACAAAATATGAGAAATTCCAAGAATAAAAGAAACCATGGTTGCTGGTTGATGAGGGAGAGCTCCTATGGGGAAAGTTTGTTGCTTTTGTTAACTTTATACTTTTCAAGGTCTATGCTGAACACAGAAAACATTCATTGCATGTGAGCTCACTGGTCCCATCTCTGAGGATGCAAGGCTGTTACAACCTTATGACAACATTAACATTCTTGTGATGTCAGAGGAAGGTATTATTCTCATATCAGTAATGGAAATGTGAAGGACAGAGCCATTTCAGTCAATTTGCATGACTGGTGTTCACTACATTGTGTCTGGTTTTTCAGAGCAAACTGGAAGGCTGGCTGGGGCTGGTTTGAAGTACTTGCTTCTGTTTACCCTCCCTGGAGCTACAGGAGCTCAGCACAGCTGCAGGTCTGTCTTCAGGGGTTTGTGAGAAAATAAAAGTTGGTGGAAGTGATTTAATACAGTTCAGAAGGGAAATCCACGGCAGAGGCTGGAGTGGAGTCCAGCTGCCAGGGAAGGGACATCCTCCTCATCTCCCATTTAGTTTACAAGACAAGACCTGGGAATCCTACAGGCTAGAGCTTTCTACAACACAGACTCCTGACTCAGTGCCTGATCAGGTCCAACAGAGGCCTCCAAAGCACAGATGACCTTGTGAAAAAGAGTGTATGATTATGTAACTCAAAGTTGGAGTGGACCTGCAAGTGTGATTTAATAAATCAATTTCTTAATATATGAATATTCAGCTTTGCAGTATCAGTAGTGGTCCCTGAGTAGGTCCCCTGGGTACATGTACATATGTAGACAGAGGCAGATGGACAGCAATTTCTCCCTCATACCCTGCTATGACATTGCCAAGCAAAAGTCTGTCTTTGGAAATTTCACAGGGAGAACTGAATAAAAATAACATGAGCTCAGAAATGCTTGTTTTAAAAAAAGGAAGTCCCCACTAAAACAGAACATCTGGCTTCTGGAGGTGCCTTAATAGGATAAAATGTTCCTACAACATAGTGCAGCAGAGCAGCAGTCATGCACTATCTTACGGTGGGAAGTGAGGATGGGTGTGGATGCCTGGGGGCAAACGCCAGCAGCTGCCAGCTGCAGAGGTCACTGATGAAAACTGGGTGAGCTGATGCACCTCTGTGCCAGAAGCATTGCAGACTGCAGCAATGTCTTCGATGGCATTGTAATAAACCCTTACTCGTGATAGTATCTTCTGTGCCAAAGAATCCCATGGCACACAACACCTTGCTGTAGGTAAGGCAATCATTTTGGCCACCCCAAAACCACCCTCTTCTGGGGTACAAGTGGTGCTAAAGACATACATGATGGAATTTTAGTGTAGGAGGGCATTTATCCTAGAATAAATTTCAGGGAGTCGGTACTGGTGGATTTCTTCTTGTGACCACTGGGAAGGGTTTCAGGCTGTATCTGAATGGGAGCAGCAATGCCTTCCAAGCAGCCTTGTTTTTGTCCATGCACTGCATCTCTCCTGAGGGTTCTGAGAACCTGTCCCACAGCACCACCTCCAGCAGGCACTGGGCCCTGGAAGTCTAACAAAGACAGAATTGCAAATATCCAGTGAAATGCTGTGACTACAGGACACAAGGTACTTGCCATACTTGCTCTCTCCAAATAAAAGGCTGAAATAATCCCCTGTCCAGAGGTCCAGCTGCCCGACCCCAAACAGACTCTAGGCAAACCAAAAAATTGCCTTCCAAGACCTCAGCCAAAGTCTCTTTGATCCTAGCCAGTCACGTTCCTTTGGCAGGACATCACTGACATGATAGAATCCCCTTACTGTCAGTAAGGCGATCATTTTGGCTGCTCTCAAACTATCATCTGACTGAGGGAATTGGACACAGCTAATTGGCACAATTTCACAGTTAACATACTTAATTTGTATATTTAATAGAGAAATAATAAATTTTTCTGCCTTTGGTTTCAGCAGGCATACAAAGTAAAACAGTTGCTTGTGTGCTCCCTCTCTGGACGGGAGAACCTAGCTATGTACCCCATTTTAAACAATGGGTGTGTATGGGCCAGCCCATGTAAGTGATATTTTCTTAAGAGACTGCTGGACAAGGATAGAGTCTCCTTACACCTTGAGTGTTCTCCCAGTGCCATGTAAATGCACTCTGAATCCTGCATGTTTATAAGCTCTACAGTTTCAAGGTTTTCTTGCAAAAAAACCCCACCCATCTCACTACAGAGAGGAAGCACTAGGAGGCCTCTGTCTGATGTTGGAGCCCCCTCACCCTCCTGCCCAAAGGCTGGGCTGGAGCAGAGCTGGCTGGGCTCGGAGGGGGTGGCTGGTGGCTCCCAGCCAGGCTCACCTGGCTGCCAGCAGCTGCCCACAAGCATTGCTTCTAGATTAGGAGGGGATCTCGTTGTGCTCCTCCACGTTGGAGCCAGGGAGTGCTTTTCCTGGAGGTCAGCTCTGGTCTCATTCACTGGGTATGGAATCAGAGAACTGCTGAAGGACATGGCGTGATCTCTGTGCTGTTTTGGTGCCATGGAAACAGATACTCATTTACCCAACATACTCTGGAAGTGCTTGAACACTTCTAACACTCTGGACCATGTTTGTGCATTACTCATCTCTGAGCTGCCGATTTTAGCTGTGTATTTCTTGGCACTCGGGAGGTTGTGAGTCTGATGCCCTTCATTCCAAATCCATGTATGGTCTATGCTATTGGCTCAGCTGGCCAGCAGCAGTGGTTTTTTTTTCCCCCCACTGACCTCTGCACTTGAATGTTATTCTCCAGATAGTTAAGGTGGGATGGAGCTGAAAAATAATGACATCTGCTTAGCACAGGGTGGACTTTCCTTCTGACAACAGCTGGTCAAAGTTTGCAATGCTTGTGGCATTGGAATGATGCTGTTAGATGCCATTCAGAAATGAAAAAAATTGTTTAACAGGGCTATTTTTCTGCAAAACATAAATTGAAGTATTTGTTTCAGAAACATTGATACACTGTTTCTTTGAAACCACCCTACGCTTTCTTCAACCCCAGCGTTTCAGGGTGTTACAATACCCAGTTCACACTTCCAAGGGAAATTTGCTGCTCCCAATGCTCTTAGCTGTCAGGTTCTTTACTCTTTTATGTGGAGCATTAAGCTGTCAATGTCACTCTCCCCTCGTTAGAAACCAGTCCACTTCCCAGCTGCAAAGATGATGAAAGGCTATCATATACTCTTCAAAAAAACCACCCCAATTTTTATAATTGTGGACTCAGAGTCCATTTCATGCTGACATTCCTATCTGTCGGGGAGGCTTGTGTTGCTAAAGTCACAGTCAGAGAGACTGAAACATGGGCCACAATGTCTTTGATTATTTGGAGCATCACAGATTGTTCAGCATCTGCAACATCAACATTATTCTTATTCTTGCATGGATGTTGTGAAACACTGTCTTCCTACGAATATTCTCCTCACAGTATCAGTGTGTGGTGTCAGAACAGATAGCTGATCACTGCTATTAATCAGCAGAGCACAGTTGTCAGTGGCCTACTGGAACAGGGCAAAAGTTACTGTACAAATGTAGCACACGGCCACTTAGTTCTCGGGCAACATTCAAAAAATATTTAAGAACCCAGTTAAGAGTAGAGAAACAATTCATCACTTGGACTTGGATCCATCCATGTGAAAACAACTGCTGTTTTTAATGAGTTTACATTAGCAGAGGCATGCCTATGAAAGTCTCTTAATGAGATAATGTGGGACACTGCTGCCTCCTGCTCTGTTCATGCGAGTGCTGGATGCTCCTACCATGTACCCATGTCAGACTGCTGTTGCATTTCCAGTTAGAAAATGCCAAAAGATAATGAAACAGAAGGGGAAATTAATCAGTGCATAAAAGGGAATCAGTCATTAGGTTACATGAACTGAAAAAAAACCTGGTCCTGCCATTGTATGTGAATTTACAGTTAAAATGAGTTTAGGGAAAAGTGCACTCACACGGCTGCTGTCTCCTTCAACCCTGCTCCCAGACCACTCAGCAAACAGCACAGTTTAAACGTGACCCCTCAAGCTGGAACAGTTTCAGCAGGGGCTCCAGCAGCTGTTGTCTTGCAGCCATTTCCCCTTGCTTCAAATGGAAAATCCACCACAGGGCACTCACTGGGAGGCAGGCCAGCTGTGCCTGTCTCCCTGAGTCCCCTCAGGGTGCTGTGCCAGTCTGCCAGCCTGGTCTTGGCTGATACTGCCTTGAAAAGCTACACTCCTTCCTACATCATGCCATCAGCTCCTTGGAAGAGATGTGTTTTCTTCTCAGCCTTGGTTTCCTGCCCAGCTCAGAATAAGATTAAAAACCCTCCACTTCTTCTCCAAGTGTCTCTTAAAGGTGAATGCTTGGAGTTCTAGGACCAAAACAAAAGCCTGGTCTGTGATTTGTTTTCTACACTGGTTTCCCTCTCTTTGCACAGTTCTCAGCCAGGGGAAGAAGACTGGATCATCTCATTTACAAGGACTGGCTGAGGGAACTGGGCCTGTTCAGCCCTGAGAAGAGACAACTGAGAGGTGACCTCATCAATGTCTATCAGTATCTGAAGGGAGAGTGTCAGAGGCTGGAGCCAGGCTCTGCTCAGTGGTGCTGAGCAGTAGGACAAGAGGCAATGGGCAGAAATTGGAAGACAGGAAGTTCCATCTGCATGAGGAAGAACTTTACTGTGCAGGTTCTGCATGCACTGGAATAGATTGTCCAGAGAGGGAGTGGAGATATTCCAGAACTGTCCTTACACAACCCTGAGCATTGTGGTCTGGGATGACCCTGCTTGAGCAGGTAGGATGGACCAGATGACCCAATGTGGTCCCTTCCAGCCTTACCCATTCTGTGATACAGAGCAGAGATACACTCCCATGATAATGGTCATGACTAGGCATTGCTAAGCAGCTTCCTTCCAGCTCACTGCCAGCCAGGCAGGCTAGCATGACCCGACAGGGAGAAGGGAGAAAGCTCCAAAGTGGACCAGGCCTTGCAAAAAACATGCTCTGTATGAACCATGTTGTGATGTGAACTCAGAGCTAAGAAACTTGGTTGTAAATATTTATCTGAGCCATTTTACACAACTTCATCTTCCTGTCATGTTTCTCTAACTGCTTTCCTCTCTCTTACTGCTAATACACAGCTCCAAACAAACGAAAACATTTCTTAAAATATGCAGAGCTTAGTGGCAGTAAATCAGTTTGCAAGGACACACTTGTGAAACATTTCCTTTTCCTTCCAAGAAATGGAACCCTGCTGGTTTATTTTAAAATGTCCCATTTAAGCGGGACTGGGAGAAACAATTCTTGTCTGTCAAAGGCCAAGTGGGTTTTCCACTTGGAGATGGAAAGGAAGGTGGATGGGGATTATCTTAATTCACACTAATCTGTTCCATGCCACTTTTTTTCCCATGCTCCCATGGATTACTTGTGCCTTCCTTGGAGTCTGGAGCAATGCCAACAGTGGATGGCAATGACGGAGGATGTCCTGCAAAGCATGGATGGGATTGTCACCACACAGAGCACCAGCCTTCCTGACTGAAGCAGGTCTTTCTGAGCAGCTGAGGTAATGGGGATATTCTTAAATGGCACTGGGCTGGAACCCAAATAAAGATACTTGGAACTCGTCATGGCTTGGGGCTGTGTTTCTGGCTACTGAGCCCAGCCTTGCCTTGTCCTCCACCAGCAACGCCCATGCCTGGAGAACAGCACAAATGTTCTGTCTCATAACATGGCACTGCTTGGGGTCCCAAAGCAGAGCAAAACTCTCAATGGTCACTCAAAGACAGACACCTGAAAAGGGGCCCAAAAGCTTTAAGCAGAAAGGAAAACCACAGCTCTCATCCACCTGCTGTGCCTCTGTAAAAAACACGGTGCCCACCTGCACCTCTGTGCTTCCTCACTGAGGTCGCAGAACCCGACGGAGAGGTGAAAACTGATGAATGCAAGAATAAAAAAAATATCCTGCTACTTCCAAGCCTCAACCCTGATACAGTGATGGTGGACAGAATCTCTGAAAATTATGGGAATTACGTGCAGCCTCTGCTGAGAACATCCACAGGTGGTCTTTTCTCTGCAAATCTACAGGTTCAGCAGGAGAGGGGTGTTTCTGTATTCTGGGACAACAACAAAAAAGCACTGCAAGAAAAATGCTTACTGCTCGTGAGGATGATTCATCACCTGCAGCAAGAATAAGCCCTGAACATCCAAAGAATACACTCAGACAAAGGATTTTTGGAATCAATATCAATTTGAAAAACTTTGAACAACACAAATGCAAGTCTCTTCTCTGCACAGCACAGCAAATCGCTAATTGATGGAAACTGAAGGGATCAATAAATATTGATGTTGATTCAGAAATACTTCTGAATTTTGAGCATTTGGCCTGGCAAGACATGAACAGCTGTTAGAGGAAGCGCTTCCTTCCCCCTTCTAGTACTGGCACAGGAGTGAGAAAGGAGTGAGAAATGTACAACCTTGTTTCGTAAAATTTCTTCATCTTTTCTTTGAGGTCCAGACACTTGTGTTGCAGTTCTGATGTCCAGGGCCAAGTAAACGTGAAATAGATGTTGACAATGGATTAGACCAAACAGCTGGCACCTGATAGGATTTTCCTGAAGTGCTTCTTCCCATGGTGAAAACCCATCACAACAGATTGTCCCTATGTTTTGATATCATTTTATGCAGGAGTCTTTCCTCATTCCTTTCCTTCATTTGAACCCAGGAACATATCACAAGGAATTCTTGCCTCTACAGCTCTGAAGAAAACCTCTACACAGCTCTACAGACATATATGATCTCTGGCCTGAAGCTGAGGCATGCTCTGACAATGAGCATGACATCAGTGATTAAAAGGTGACTACAGATACAACTCACATGGGAAATCAGTGGGGGCAGACTTTTATAAGCCCTTTAGACCATTTAATTTAGGTTGGTACTGTGGGGTAGAAGTATCTGCTGTGAAGTTGTATATACATAACATTGGAAGGGAATTTGCTGGGTTTCACAGTATAAAAATTCATCAGTGAGGCCAAAGTAAATGAAGAATCATGCTCTTTCTTCAAAAATGCAAATAAACATTTCACTGAATTGAGCTTTGGCAAAATGAAAAACGTGCAGAGCAGCCAAACCTGAGGAACAGAAAAATGTAACACATTCCTTTAAAATAACTCCTTTCCCCCCTGCCTCTTGGTTCAAAACCCTTCCTCCTGTCATATTAAAAACTAAAAACTCATAGACAGCTGGGTCTGCTCAGCTGCAGAATTACTTCAGCCTTTCCATGCAGGGCTTCTGAGCATGAGTATGGTGGTCCAGACCCTGCTAGGGCCCAGATTAACTCCCAGTGCTTGAAATGCAGACTACCCAGCTTTGGTCTGCGACAAAGGAAGATATAAACTGCACAAGGAAGAGAAAGCGGAAACCACAAACAGTTTACAAGGCAGAAATACTCCAGGTCTCCTGAGCAGAGAGTGCAGCTCCACTTGACATTGGTTCAAATCCTCGCCTCCCCCAGACACACACCCAGAGCAAGGCCAAGGTGCCAGTAGCCCACAACACGCTGGGAGAGTGACCACAGGCTCACCACCCTCAGAACTGCCTTGGATTTTGCTCAGGGATAGGGGGAGGCTGGTTTCCCAGCCAGCTTCCCCCAGCCCTAATGGAAACTTGCACAGATTGTGCTCCCCAAGGAAGGTCCCATGTTTCCACCACATGACTGACGCTGCTGCAGGCAGGGGGTCAGTGGGTGACCCTGGCCCCTCCACCAGGCCACTGCCAGCAGCCTTTGGTGCTGTGAGCTTAAGTGCCGAGTGAATGTTGCTTCATGTTGAGTGATGGTGCTTCTCATCTATTTACAATGATTAAATCATTTTATTTGCAGCTTGGCCAGAGAAAGGACTCTGAGAAGAGGCAGCTCTGTGCATCTGGATTTCATTAGAGCTCAACATTAATCCCTTTATGCCTTATAAGCATCCCGTTAGCATTATACAGACTCGGTGGTTGTTAAACGGCATTTGCAGAGCTGGCTGGCTGAAAAATGGGTTAATCAACAGCACCTCTGCTAGCACACACACCATGAAAGGCATTTTCCTCCTTCTGCTGCTTGCTCATCTGCCTGTCAGCATCAGTGTGGGCACACTCATAGTAGCACTTACTGTCAAACTACTTCTCAAACCCCAGGATAGGTTTGTGCTGAATTGCAGGATTTGATTCCACAGAATTCTGCAGTTGATTGAAATGAAAAATAGACATCCTAGCCTCAAATGAGGATCCAAACATCATGAATTTCAGTGGAGCTGTGAGTCTAAAGTTACATGAGCTGGGCAAATAAAAGTAGATTTTGGCTTTAACGATTGCACTTTTTTGCCAGTTTTTGGGTTGCAGGAAGACATTAAGGGTTGAACAGTGATAGAGGCCAAGAGAGAGGCATTGTGGAGCAGCGGAGAAAAGGTCAAGAAAGGAAAGGCAGGAGGGAGCAGAGCTGTGTGAGCTGAGCCCATGTGAAATAGAAGGTGCAAAGGAGAGGTTTGAAAACGCAGCCTGAAGAGCTGTCAATGGGCTGAGAAAGGGAAGGAGAGAAGCTGATCAGGGTTGATGAGGAGCTCAAAGATCACATAACCTGGAGGCCCGGGGAGAGTTTGCCAAGGCTAGCAAAGAAATGTGCACATTCTTTTACTAAAAAGAATGCTATGAACCACTGCAAGTCAGGCTGTGTGGCCTTAAAGAACACGTCCCATTCTTTGATGGCATGAGAGGTGGAAAAATACAAACAGTGGAATCCCTACTGTGCACATAAAGTTCCTTACACAAGGCTGTTATAATTATTCCACAGGAGCAACTGCTGCAAGCCACAGCAGAAACTCAGAGATGAGCCAAGGAAAAGAAACAACAAAGGCAGAAAATCTTGTTCCCTTGAAGCCAGTGTTTGCAGGGGATAGGGGTGGTGAGAGTGGGTATATCATCCCCTGGCAACCAGACTAAGGCTAAAACAGAGTAATGACCATGCAAGGGCACAGGCTGGGGTTGTGGGCGTTGGATCTGTCTGACAGAGGGGCAGCACGGAGGCACGGAGGCATGGAGGGTCACCTGCCCCCAGGAGCACCTGGAGAGTGGCCATGGGGCTTTTTGGAGATGTTGTTCTCTGTGCCTCCATTTCAGTACAGCCTGAAGGGGCAGGCAATGGAAAACTCCAAGAAACTTTCAATTTAAAGACAATTATTCCATTCATATATTATTACCTGCTTTAATTTCTCACAGTATTTCTTTTTCACTTTTGCCTTACCATCTATAGTGTGAAAACTGTACAGCTGCAATTAGGCTAAATACAGGACATACTATGGGGTACAGATACCTCCAAAGGCTTCCTAATCTGCCTGTTATGCCCCATTTCCCATTACTTGTGTTTACATGTTTATGCATAAACTAATACCTCCTGTCATGAGTATTTTCATGGGTCTTTGGTAAACACTTTATAATTTGGCATAATCTTTTTGATATTGAGGTGTTCAGAGCAAAAAACATATATCCAACAAGATTTACAGAAGAGCTACATAGAATTTGTATTTGCCATCACTTAGCTGTTAGTCCCACTGGTTTTACTGATTTTTAGGAGGAAAATTTTCCTGAGGTTGAGTAGTAGCCTCTTCATGTGCAATCCCTACACAAGGACGCGTGCACATACACATCTGCATACACACATATACATGCACAAAGCTCTTTGGGTTATAAATTTCCAATAAATGTAGCAGACAACTTCAAAACCAAACCAAAACAAGCCTTTAAACAGGAATTATGAAAAATAAGTTTTAAATCACAAAAACATCCTGTTTTGCTTCAGTTTCTCTCTCACATGCCACAAACTGGGCTCCACCCCAGCTGTTTTCCAAGGGGCTAACTATGGGTGCCTGCTTTTGGAAACTTTCATGTCCTTATCTGTCCTGCCATTTGCTCTGTGGGAACATGAGGAGGGCAGCACTGTGCTCAAGCAAAGAAGGGCTGATTCGAACTGCATGGGCACTGAGCACTTATCCCTGTGCCAGTTCCTCTTCCCACAGCTCTAAGATGCCTCAGGAGGAAATGCAGAGAAGTGGAAGATGAGAAGAAGAGGGGTTTATTGGGTTTTAGCTTTGTTTTAAACCACTGTGACTGTGACACTCCCAGCCTCTGGCTGAAGTGGGGAAAGGTGCTGTTAAGCAGACTGGCTGTTTGCTCTGTTAGATGCCAGCACCCACAGTGCTGACACTGCCTTGAGATGTCAGTCCCTCACCAGCAGCACACAGAGGGGTGGGGAGCTGCCAAGGCAGATTTCCTGACTTAGCTGAGGAACCATCTGTGTAGCTCAGTGTGCACCACAGCGCACTTGAGCACGGCCCCTGGGGGAGCTCTGCATGCCAGCTCCCAGTCAGACACCGTGGGGTGTCCCCTGAGCAGTGCTGCCACACAGCCGATGTGCTGCCGGTGCTCTAGAGGATGCTGAGGGTGTTCATTTGAGACAGCTGTGTGTGACATCAGTGTGATTGCACACAGGTGATGCAGGACACACGAGAAAAACAGCCTGAGTGGCTGAGTGCTGCTGTGAGCATTCTCAGAGGTGTTTGTATTCAGATCTGCTGGGAGCTCTTGCTCCAGCAAGAGCTGAATTGTGTCACTGGCAAGAGTGGAGGAGTGAGTAGTATATGGATGAAGGTGAACAGAACAAATACAGGAATCTAGGGGTGTTTTGGAGGGTGTTGGCATGACAGAGGGGTGGTGAGCCTGGAGCAGTCAGGAAGATGGAGTATGGTGTGCTGATGTAATGCTGTCCACGTTGGACCAGGAATGGATCCACAAGGATCTCTGCATTGGAGCTGCAAATCAGAATCTTATGCACTACAAGCAGGAGAAGATCTGAGATCCCTCATGGCTGGCCATGAAGAACAAACATCCGCTACATTTCAAGCTAATTAAGAGAAACCATATTCATGGTACATTCCTCATCATCTCCCATACCTGTGAAGTAAAACCAGTTTGACTACAGAGGTGATTGAATCACATCCCCTGGTTACAACCTAAAAGAGTTCCAGCCCCTGGAGCTAGCTCCTCTGCAAAGACAAGGCCACTTCCCAAGTCTGGGGCCAGCCCAGTTAAATTATAATTCAGAAAGGTGGGGGACCAAGAAGCATAAGCAATCACCTAGACCAGAGCCATATCAAGTGATCTACATGTGGGTTCAGCCAAAACCTAAAGTGCAACAGCGGTTAAAGATGTTGATCCAAAGTCCTTCACTGAGCACCCAGAGACTGCAAGGGAGACACACACTATCATTATGTCTCCGTGCCTATCCAAAACTGGGCTATGCACCCATCCAAAGCATGGTAGGATGTTTGAGAGGCATTCCCTGAAGCCACTGACTCTCAGAAAATGTAAATCTTTTTAAACAGACAAACTCCAATTATTTTCCTCATGGAAGGAATCTGTGTTAATTTTTAAAACCTCACTAGAGGGCGATAAATAGATGGGCTACAACCAAGGCATTGCCTGTGCAGGTAGTGAGATCTCGGAGAAAACTGGTCAGCTGCAGGTTCTAGGGGGTAGGTTTAAAAGGTCTGTGCATACCAAAACAGCCTCCTGAACACCTCTCTCTGACTCACAGACTAAATACTTTACTTCTCTTTAGCTGTGCACCAGTCCAGGGCCCCAGGAAGTTTATCCAGGAACTTCCCTGCAGCTGGGTGTGAGCCAGGTCTCAGTGAGGCATTGGCAGCTGTGTCATGACCAGGAACATCCCCATTTGTACATAACCTATCAAGTACCAGTGGCTTAAAGAGCTGAAAGTCATGCTGGACAAATTGATGACCAGGTCCTTGAAGGCATCAGTGGAAGGCTGAGATGCAGTGCCTGGTCCTGCTTTGTGCATCTGGGAAATACAATCTATGTAGAGCTTCGTGCTCCTGCAGAAGCAGGTGTTCATGGCCCTACTGCTCAGGCTGTGCAAGTGAGAGACACTGGCTGTGATGCTGAGGCACAGAGCAGCACCCTTTTTCATTTTCCATCGTCTGCAGATAATGCGGAATTGCCACATCACAGCAACACTCTAGGTGACACAAAGGCATCAGTAGGCAGGGGTCTCCTTAGGAAAATGAATGTTAAGGAATATTCTAAATATGGAAGAACATCAGAAGGTAAAGGGAAATCCAGCCACCAGTGTCTTAGGTAGGGTTCATAGGTAAAAACTGCAAGTGGCTCTAAAGAACTGCCAGCAAAAGCTGCAATGAACCGTCACTCTGGATCATAAGGATTTCGCTGGCTGTGGGCACATTCCAGCCCCTGGCAAGCATTACAAGTACTACAACTAGCTGCAATTTTTTTTTTTTTTTTTTTTTTTTAACAGAACTTGCTATTTATTCCAGTGGAAATTCCCTGCAAAGAAAATTGTTCCACTCAGCTACTGTTTTTGTTAGATGATTCATTTGAGAATTTCAAACTGACATTTTGGAAAATGCTTACAGTTTTCCCTCTTATTTTCCATTATTTCAAGCTAACCTTATGCTAATACGATATTTTGCTGCTTGTTCAACAAAATTGGAGCTGAAAAATCACCAAGGGCAGCTGCGGTTCCGTGAAGCCCAGGCACCCCTGTCCGGCCGCAGCCGGTGCCGCCAGCTGCCCTCAGCAGCAGCTGCTGCCGGGGAGGCAAAGGGACGAGGCAGCGATGGCCAAGGTACCGCGCCCGTCCCTCTGTCCCGACACGAGCGCACGGAACGCACCTCCGACAGCTCCCCTGGCCCAGCGGCGGGGTGCAGCAGCGACTCTGCGAACGCGCTTCACCGCACCGCGGAGCCCCGCGTGATTCCCGTCCCCAGCGCAGGCACGACCCCGGCTCCGCACACGCACCGGACCCCGCCTCCGCCGCCCCTCGCCCGTCCAGCGCCTCCCGATCCGCCTCCACGGAGCCTCCCGCGGCCCCGGCGTCGACAGCTGAACGACTCCCGCACCGACCCGCAGCGCAGCCGCCCCGGCGGTGGCAAACCCGCCCTCGTCCCGTCCCGTCCCGTCCCGTCCCGTCCCGTCCCGTCCCGGCGCGGCCCCGCGGAACTTGCCTGGCTCCGCGCGGAGCCCGCGGCGCAG